>CM072511.1:143583080-143678080 GCA_036898135.1 Oncomelania hupensis | reverse complement strand
TTAACGGATCTTCCCGCTTGCCTACAAAACATGATAAGATTATAAATTGTAAATGATGCTAGTGTAGCAAAGATTCTCCACTGTAACACCTTAGTGTGATATTTTCCGATGTCTTAGTTCATTCTCTAATAGTAGATACTTAAATAAAATATTAGTTTTATAGGGACATACACATTGAAAGGGAAACAGTGAAAAGCTGTCAGAAGGCTATAAAGGTAACTGTAAGTTGTTGTGTTAGATGTTTTCTAGTTTAGTTCGCCAGAGTCGGAACACAAAATAGTAACCATGCCATATTGTATATCATTGAAAAGAGGAGACGTTGTTCTTTCTTTGTCATTACTATTATTATTTATAATTGTATTAAATTGAAGAGTTATTATGAGTTTAGAGTCGTGACATTCTTAGGAGCAGCAGCCAACTCCCTCTTAAATTGCGTATTATTTTTATTTTGAAGCAGATAGGTCCGACATTGTTATAACAGAAGAAAGGTTGTATTTTTGCGTTTCCGTCAATATATAATTTGCATAGTATTCGTTTGCGTTTCTAGCCTTATGCGTCAAAGTAAGTTTAGTTACTAACACAAACTTAGCCAGCGAGCCAAGATTTTGGGGCGAGTGGGGAATGCGTAAGCAGCACGGTCGCTGCGGCTGACGGTCCGTAATAAAAGCAAAACACAAACATCGGCATGGGCAGAGCACACCGCACAACGCAGCAGAGCACACCGCACAACGCAGCAGATAAGGGTTGTTCCACTCCAGCAATGCCTTTGCTCTTAGTAGCCTATGATGTCTTCTAAATAAAACATTTCAACGGTCATCACGGACTGGCGTTGGGGAAGAGAGAGAGAGAATGTGTGAGCCTTCACCATAGCCTCCAATCCATCACATAGCACACCATCGTCTCTCCAAAACACAACACCACTCAACACCACTACATATTCTTGCATAGATTACGGTCTAATTGGATCTTTAAAGGCCTAGATCCTTAGTTGATTGGTAGCTTCCAATTCCATTCGATTAGCCTCATTTTTATACCTAACTTTTTTTTATTGCTTAATATGAACTCCACAGACTATATTTTAGGCTGATTCGTTAGGCCATAATGTTCTGTCCAGGGAATACATTTACATCGCCGCTGATGAATGACTCGTTGAAAGGTGTGGAAGAGTCTATCTTTCATGCCTTCGCAACGATTGCAGTGGTCTGACACCCATTTGGAGGTTGCGATAGAAAAAAACAGACCACTACTAACAAGATAAATGGAAAGCTTTGCTTATTTTGTAGGGCATAAACATTCTGCTGCTTTCAATTCTCTGTAGAAATTCCAGTAATTTAGAGAGACTACGTTTCAAAGGAGTGCTCAGCACCCACAAAACTGCTCTACGTGCCGTGTTAAAAATGAATAATCTCCTTTCAATGCTTTGGAAATAAGGGCAACGTCGCCTTGTTCTCTCTCAATGTAAGCGCGGCCTTTGATACTAATACTGGCGCGTCCGTTCTCTTGCACTTGCATTCGGAAATTGGCTTTGAAAAACACATTTCTCACTTGGCTTTCATCATACATGTCTAAAAGGAAACCCACAGTCCTCGTTGGTTCATCGCTGTCAGCAGAATCCACTGGTGTCTGTATGGCGTCCTTTAAATTATATTCAGTGTATTAATGCCAGCAACCAATTTGGGTACACCATTTAGTATTTTAATGTACAACATTATTGCCATTATAGACAGCAAATGATGCTTTGATTCCTGATAGTGATAGCATCACTTCTGTAATGTCCCTGGTAGCTCAGCTGATAGGAAGCTGGTTTCCTATGCCAAAGTTTGTGGGTCCGCAGGACGAGCTGACGTGACTTAGGTACGAGACTTTTTCAGGACACCGAGGGTTTTCTCCGGGTACTCCGGTTTCCTCCCTTCCTCCCTTCAATAATGGTATTGGATACAGGCAAGCTAAAGTTTTGAAAAATAACAATTGATTTATATTCCGCCTTCCTCATTAGCGATCTCTTTAAAGCGCAGCGATTGAAGAAAAAGCGCGTGATATTAGTATTAGTTTTAGTAGTGTGACATGCTCACAGTGGTGAAGAAACGGAAACTCCGATAGTATGGCCCCGTCACCAGAGCATCATCAGGTCTTGCAAAGACCACCCTGCAAGGCACGATGCAAGGAGGCAGAAGAAGAGGGAGACAGAAAAAGAGGTGGGAGGAAAACATTCGAGCATGGACTGGCTTGGCGCTGAGCGAAGCCATGAGGGTTGCTGAAAACAGAAAGGCGGAGTGTGCTGGTTAAACGATCCTCTGTGGTGCCCCAACGATCTTTGTTTTAAGGGATAGGATAGTTCAATAGGAAGATGGAGATATATATATATATAAATATATATATATATATAAAGATGGGATAGGATAGGATAGGATAGTGTGTACTCGTATTACTTCTGTTCTATGCAATCACTCTATTATACATATTTGTTTTTGTTTTTGGAAAAGCTGAACCATCAACACAGTGCATAGCTTCAAATATTTAGGAGCCATTGTATCAGACAATGGGTCCCGACAGGAAGTCCTCTCCAGGATCGCACAAACAACTGCTGCCCTGACAAGGTTGAAGCCCATTTGTAAAGACAGGACCATCAGTCTACATTCCAAAGTAAGACTGCTGCGCTCCATTGTCATCTCCATCTTCCTATATGCTTGCGAAGCATGGACCCTCACAGCAGATCTACAACGAAGAATACAAAGCATGGAGATGAGGTGCTACAGAAGACTTCTGGGCATTTCCTATACCCAACACATCACCAACGACGAAGTCCGACAGACCGTCACACAAGCCATTGGACAACACGATGACCTGCTCACAGTGGTGAAGAAACGGAAACTCCGATGGTATGGCCACGTCGCCAGATCATCAGGCCTTGCAAAGACTATTCTGCAAGGCACAGTGCAAGGAGGTAGAAGAAGAAGGAGACCGAAAAAGAGGTGGGAGGACAACATTCGAGAATGGACTGGTTTGACACTGAGCGAAGCCATCAGGGCTTCTGAGGACAGAGAAAGATGAAGTATGCTGGTTAAACGATCATCTGTGGTGCCCCTACGACCTCCGGGTTACGGGACAGGATAGGATAGGATAGGATCATTACATTCATTTTTATTATAGCAGTCTTTGGAACACGAACAAAACAAAACGGTAAATTCTTGTACTTCCTCTGCTGGGTAGAGTAATTGATTTGTTTTTTGGCATAGGAGGAAACCGGAATTCTCTCCGGACCGGACTGCTGGGATCGAGAAATTTAAAACAAAGTGGATTGCATTTTCTTGTAGTAGTTATATTTTTTGCTGATGTCGCAGATCTTTGTTTGGTTGTTAATACGTTTTTATAACAAATGTGAATTTTCGGCCCCTTTCTTAAGCGAAAATACCCCAGCCCATGCCACTCAGCGATCGTTCTTTCCCCTGAACCTTCTACCCTGCATTCAAAGATTCTATACTAGCCTGTGATTAACCTCAATTTGCATACAAGTGGATCTGTACCGATATCCTCTGGTTTAAACACAATTTTTTGTGGTGCGGCACCGCACAACCAACAGGACCTGATATTTATTAAATTTCAAGTCTGTCGTCTTCACATTGATAGAAAGACCGAGTTCCTTTTAGGGCCAAATACTGTCTTCAAAATTAGCGCAGAATGTCTATCAGTCACTCTTGGAAACAAACAATGGCCAGCTTGGGCTTCTTGGGCCTTGCAGGACGGTACCGCTGAGGCCAGAGCCCCGAGGTCCGATACTGGTGTGATCATGAAGACAGTTCCCATTGTCCTAGCAATGACTGTCGTCTCAGATTTTGCTTGAAGTTTATTGAGGGAGGACAACATTCGAGAATGGACTGGCTTGACATTGAGCGAAGCCATCAGGGTTGCTGAGGACAGAGAAAAATGGAGTATACTTGTTAAACGATCATCTGTGGTTCCCCAACAACCCCAGAGTTACGGAATAGGATAGGATAGGATTATTGAGACACACGTGAATTTCTTTGGCACCACTCCCTTCCTCCTCCCCCCTCTCTCTGTCCTCCTTTCTCTGTTTGTTTGCCTGTCTTATTCTCTGTCTCTGTCTTGGTCTGTTACTCTTTAGGGCGAGGGCCAGATGTTAAACAGCAGACCATTGCCTATTCTACTACCTTCGTTAAATGAAGAATTCTCTTCTCTTCTCTTCTGTCTCTCTGTCTCTCTATGTGTGTCTGTCTCTGTCTCTGTCTCTCTGTCTCTCTCTCTCTCTCTCTCTCTCTCTCTCTCTCTCTCTCTCTCTCTCTCTCTCTCTCTCTCTCTCTCTCTCTCTCTCAGATATAAGGAAGTGAAAGCGCTGACTATCGTTGACACGCGTTCAAAGGGTAGGCCTCGTCGTAGTCGGTTGAGACTGAATGGTTTAGTCCAAGACTTCTTGTTGTCTTATGAGTTAGTCCAAGACTTCTTGTTGTCTTAGTCTGTTCATCGCAATACACAACTTGCCCTTCTTACTATAATGGTAAAAGGTAAAAGATTATTGAGATCAACGTCCGAATATGTCTCTGATACTCAACATTCGCAATTGTCCTGTTGTTCGTGTTGCCTCTGATGCTTTTGTTGTTGTTGCATTAACGTTTGAGAAGATAGAGGACCTTGTATCCAGGAAAAGACAAGTGGATTAAGTGTTTAGATAAAGAATGATGTGTGTTTTATTTTCTGTCGTTCTTTTTTTTTCTTGCGTTGCCTCCCTCTCACCTTCACCTTCCCTTCCTCCCACACACACCCCAATGGTTCTGCTTCGTTTCTTTGTCGCCCCTTTAGCGTTTTTCTTATTTCTGCATCTCTTTTTTCCCTTTCCTTCTTTCTCTTCTTACTACTTTAAAAAAAATAAATTCTTTCTTTCTTTTTATCATCATCATCATCATCATCATCATCATCATCATCATCATCATCATCATCATCATCATCATCATCATCATCATCATCATCATCTTCTTCTTCTTCTTCTTCTTCTTCTTCTTCTTCTTCTTCTTCTTCTTCTTCTTCTTCTTTTTCTTCTTCTTCTTCTTCTAATTCCTCCTCTTCCTTCTTCTTTTTGAAAAAGAAATCTTCATTAAGTAAGGAAATTTACACAATTAAAAAACAACTCAAAACTCAATAGTAATTACCCTGCATGAAATTTAAATTTACAGATCAATTGGCATCATTCGATTGTCCCCCTCCTCTTCCTCCTCCTCCTTCTTTTTCTTCTTCTTCCTTTTCTACCTTGTCCTCCTCCTAGAAGATTCTTCTTCTAGAAAAACAATTCTTCAGAAAACCAAGAAATTGCCAAAGTAAACAAAAAAAAAACCTCAATCTTAATTACGATGTATAAAATTAGAATTGACGGATCGATTGGCATCCTTCGAATGTCCTTGACGATTTCTTGTAAAATAAAATAAATGTAATAATTATATCTCTGACCGCGCATTTCTGCAGCAGTGACTTTTATTATTGGGACGGATGTCATGATACACTGTGTTTTAATAATAAAGAATTCCGAGTTCAGTTTTAATTATGACGGTAATATTTTTCTTTACCACAGATATGTATTATTTTGACGACAGTGATGACGTGGTTCGATTTAAAATGCATGTAATCGCACCAGAAAGTGTCGCTTTGTGCTATTCCTTTCATTGCTTTGTCATTTCCTCACATTATAAATCAAATTCCACGCAAAACATTGCTATTTAGCTACGGTTTGCTGTATCCTACTATGCTTATTAAAGTTGTTATAATTCATGTCTGTATTGAGAAAAAGTGTTCATGCTCGCTCGACATGTTAATGTAAGAAAAACGCTAACTTGGTGTTTTTGTTGAATTTTTGGGGTGGGTGGGGGGGATAGGTAGGAAGTGAGTGGGGTGGGGGGGTGGCGAAATGGGCTCGTTTAATTAACAATATGTTTAGCCATTTCGGCCTAACAACGTGGCAAATTATTATATAGATACAGTCCCTCTTCCTCGACCAACAATCGTTTTCCTGGCTGTTTCGTAAATAATACGAATATCCCCTACAACTGTGTTACGATTGAAACGCGAATCATTGTGTTCAGACCCGAGGCGTGCGATGATAGTGTTCTCTTATCTTTGATCTATGCCGTTGTGGGAGGGGCTTTATGTCATTTTTTTTCTGTTTCCGTCGGTCACAACGTTATGGTTCTTTGACCGAAGATTCGAGATGATTATAGAAAGTTCTATGACGTAACTCAGTGCGTAACTCCGGTGACGAGTTGTAGTTTGATTGGCTGATTGTGTCATTCTGGAACGTTCTTCGTTTATCTAGTTTGTTGAAACACTGCATATAAGTAGCGGTGTCTGTTTGTGCAGAAAGATGTTTTCGGAAAGAGATTTTGTCTGTAGTTGTTGATGCTGTTTGCCGAATAAAGTTGTACAATCTCATAAGGACGACCCCTGCCTTGTTGCTGGATGAACGGGTTGCGTGGATAACGGATTCGAGTTATACAAGATTCTAGCATCGGGACTGAATCGACCTTTGCTGTGTATTCCGCCGTACTATATATTATTAACAATCAAACCGTAAATCAAACTGGGGCAATAACCATAACAAAAAATGGGAAAAGGAGTGATTTGTCTATGTTGTCCCCTCTTACTCATGTCGCTTATTTGACTTATCAGATTGTTAAGAACAAACAATTTTCGTGGCTGTCAGATAAAAACGAAAAAATGCCGATGATGCACTTCATTCGACTGCGAAATAATGTTGCACCTACAACAACAACAACAACAACAACAACAACAACAACAACAACGACGACAACAACAACAAAAGCCTTATAACTCACGACATGATATAAGAGAACGCTCGTGGACGGACAAAGACTTTTAATCCATCGCCGTGGCTCAGTGGTAAAGCTCACTGGCACACCGATGACCCAGGGTCAAATCCCGTGTTGGGCAAGATAAAAGCGGCCATTTTTTTACTGTCTAACCTCGGCAGTATGGTTGCTCTGCTGGTTTAGTGTTGATTTACGTCCCTTTTCCCTCTTCCCTGGGATGGCCATACACCCCCTCCCCTCCCCACCCCTCACCTCCATTGTCTGCCGTATCACCAATGGTGGGTGTAGTCGTTAAACTTCAGTGTTCAATTAAAATCTTAATAGGCCTACAACAAGAGTGCAGCAGCATAACGAGATGAATTTTAATACATGTTGTTATACAAAAAGCAAATAGATGAATATAAGAAAATAAATTGCGTCTAAAGTCGAGCTCAACTTTGCAAATTCTTTCTTCCCTATGTTGCACGGTTATTTATCAAAAGCCGATTCAGCCCCGATGCTTGAATCTTGATAAGTTTAACTCAGATTCGTTTATCCACGCAGCCTGTTCAATCAACAACAAGGTAGGAGTCGTCGTTTAAAGTTTTCCAACTGTATTCAGCGAACATCAACAACTGCATACAAGATCGCTTTCCGAAAATCACTTCAAAGATCATCATCAAAATTCACCATAAATATATCTTTCACTCCTACAGCAGGATCTTGAAAGATGGAGTATGTTGGTTAAACGATCATCTGTGGTGCCCCTACGACCTTCGGGTTACGGGACAGGATAGGATAGGATAGCAGGATCTTGACTGCTTACAAGATTGGTTAAACTTGTGGAATTTATATTTTAATGGTGTAAAGTGTTGCACGTTGGTAAGTACAATCCTCAGAGTAAATATACAATGAAAGTTCACAGTCATAATAGACCACTTATGGTATGTGATGAAGAGAAAGATTTTGGTGTGACATTTGATAAAAACCCTCTCCTTTGATCCACACAAACAGGATTGTGTCAATAAAGCCAACCTAAATGATAGGAGTAATTAAAAGGACTTTCAGTGTCTTAGATGAAGATATTTTTTTGTAAACTGTATAAGTCAATGGTTAGGACTCTTCTTGAGTATGCCAATACAGTATGGTATCGTGTGTGTTAAAAAGACAGTCTGTTGTGATCGAGAGAGCGCAGAGGAGAGCTACAAAGCTTGTGAAGGCCTGTAGGAATAGGTCCTATCATGAAAGATTGCAGTACCTTGGATTGCATTCATTGTATGACCGCAGAATTAGAGGGGATTTGATACAAGCGTACACAATTTACAATAAACTGGACGATTTAAAGTGGTCTGATTGCTTTGCGTCGCCTCATTGCAATATTACACGCATACCTGAAGGGAAAGTATTTATTCAGCATTCCAATACTACTGTAAGGAAGTTTTCCTTTTCTAACAGAGTTGCTACTAACTGGAAGAAACTACCTGTTTCACTTTAAACTGCACCAAGCATAAATACGCTTAAAAGCCAGTTAGACATACTTCCAGAGTTTAAAAATATATGTTATTGCTATGATGAATGAAATGCTTAGGAAAATGACATGCGCAACAGACCCACTGAGTTATTGCCAAGTTGAGGAAGGGGCATTTATAAAGGCTTCACTGCCTGTTTTTTCCACCACACTACTCTACTACTACTGCTACTACTACTACTACTACTACTACTACTACTACTACTACTACTACTACTACTACTACTACTACTACTACTACTACTACTACAAGATCTACATGACTTGGAAGTCCTGTGTAGGCACACACAAATAAAAATAATTGGAACGTGACCAACCTGCTTTTTGTGTGCGTTGGCTGTGATTAATAAAGGGGAGAGGATTGTGTGCCTGTGGTAACAACTGTATCGAGGACCCCTTTGCGGACAAAGATACGAGGTGACTTTCTTGATGAACCGAATGTCCTACTTATACAAATATGCATTTGAAAGCTTTGACCCCACGGATGGATGCATTTTTCTATGATCACACTATCTAGTTTAAATGATTCAAAAATGACCTCAGACTCGCTGAAACATTTAAATAAATAAGAAAAACCAATAGTGGACGCAGTGGCGTAGCCATAAAGATGAGATAGTTGTGTGTGCAAAGAAGAGGTAACATATGAACGGTGGAAGGCAAAAGGACACAATTTAAATTGCTGTACTGTATGATGAACCTGACCGTTTCATCTGACGGTTTCAAGAAGAAGAAGAAAAAGATAAAACTTTGATTGATTGATTGATTGATTGTTGCTTTAGGTCCAGCGGACTCTTCCGAGCCAAATCAGGACCGGACAACCCCCAATCCGCATAAAAGATCTGCCGAAACAACCCTAGTGGGAAAATTGAATGCCCTCCACCGGCCAGTCACTTTACAATAAAGACATCCCACGCAGCGGACGGCTGAGGCTTTACCCCAACTACTCGAACCCCCGGTTACAAAAACAAAATAGAATACAAACATCATTATAAATCATCAACAAAACACATACATATAAAATGCCTATAGTGCAAAATAATAACATCATAGGAAGCCCTAGTGACCACCCGGCAGAAAGCGTCCAACACTCCCAAGCTGATCCAACAGACCTCATACACAAACAAGGAGTCTTGTCCAGGAAGAGTTTTCAAGAAAAAAAGGTAGGTCATTGATCTAGCGAAGAAGAAGATAGTATAGCAAAGTGATAGGACAGATCAGGAATGGGAAAGAGTAAATGAGGAAGACAGCGACAGTGGGAATTTAAAGCACTAAATTTCCAGAAAGTGGGGATACTATTTATACTGAAACCCCCGGCACTCCAACGGGGGTACTGTTGCCGCAGTGAATCAGTCATGCCTACAAAGGCAAGGCAGGTTTTCAACTGGGGCTTTCACTTTTCCCTTTATAGGTTAGAACAATCTACAGTGGCAAGATTGCTCATGACCCCAAGGGGTAAAGATAAAACTGTCCTAGATAATAAAAAATAATAATTCAAAGTAAATAAATAATGTAAAAAATGAAGACGAAGCAGAAGAAAAAGGAAAAGCAGGGAAAGAAGAAGAAACAGAAGCAAAAGAAGATAAAGGTGAAAGTGTCCTAAAGAAAAAAATGACGGTTGCCTTTTCTCGAGATCACAGTACTTCTGTCAGGCTTCTTAGCTTGAACTATTAGGAAACGAAACAAAGAAGAGAGAGAAAGAGAGAGAGAGAGAGAGAGAGAGAGAGAGAGAGAGAGAGAGAGAGAGAGAGAGAGTGTGTGTGTGTGTGTGTGTGTGTGTGTGGTTAGATTATGTGGGGAAGAAGAGAGAGAGAGTGTACGCATATAATACTTGGAATCTTAGATTATATGGGGAAGAATATAATATAGAGTATTAGAACACATAGCGAAGACAATAGGTCAATCAGCAATATTTATAATCACTCCATTCATATTTTGTTATTTTAGACACGTTCGTGTGTATTTATTCAGTGGTATTCGTACAACTGGCAGAATGGCTTTGGTAGAGCGCAGAAATCGTTTTAGCGACATTGCACAGGAGTTCGACCCACCTAGCTCTGAACATTTAGCTTGAAGCTGTTAACACCGACCATTTGAGTGTCTTTGAAATCTTAGAACTAGAATCTTTGTTGTCCCAACCAACAGCTAGGAAACTCTTTTTTGCAGTGTGTACATGTGATCATGCTTTGTGTTTAAAAATGTTTATGCTCTTAATACATAAAAAAAAAATCATTCATTAATACAATAATCACATACAGTAATATTCATATATCACAGTTAGTATAGAAAAAGACATCAATTCATGCTGTTTGTTAGTTCAGTTTTTAGTGGAGTGCGATAAGGTTAATATGCTAAGATTAAGTAGGATTGAGGTGACCTATTAATAGTTTCTCAATTTTTTTTGTAGCCGCCGTGCTTTCGCAGAGATACCGATACTCGAATAAGGAACAATAATGGACATCCTCACCCAAATCCTGCTCCCCCTATTAGTACACACACAAACATATGGGAGGCGAGATATAGCAAACGCGCTCGCATTTGCGCTCGCAAATGCGCAAATGCGAGCGCAAGTGCGCTCGCATTTACGCGCGCAAATATTACGCGCGCAAATGCGCTCGCAAGTGCGCTCGCGTTTGCGCGCGCGGTTGCTACGCCCGTTGCTATGAGGGTTTTGCTGAAAACTGTCAACGGAAAGGAACTGAAAATGAACAAAGCGCAGACGCCAAAGATTAAAGAAGGAAAAAAATAGATCTAGCGTACATTTTGTAGTGGTTGGGCGCGGCTTTGTCACTGAGTAGCCTATAATAATATCATATGTGAGTTTAGAGATTAATGTTAATAATAAATGCAAGAAATATTTAATTTGTGCACGTCTCAAATTCTTTCACAGACACATTCTTTTCCTGGTATAATTTTTACGTGTATGGAGCGGAATATAGCAAATGCGAGCGCAAATGCGAGCGCATTTGCGCTCGCAAGTGCGCTCATTTACGCGCGCAAATGCGCTCGCAAGTGCGCTCGCATTTGCTATATTCCGCTCCATACACGTAAAAATGCGAGCGCACTTGCGAGCGCATGTGCGCGCGTAAATGCGAGCGCACTTGCGCTCGCATTTGCGCAGAGCGCAAATGCGCGCGCGTTTGCTATATCTCGCCTCCCATACAAACACACACACGCACACACACACACACAAACAACATTCTACGGACTTCTTACAGATTAGGCAATGCTAATAATCACTGACCTCTGCAAACCAGACACATAAATTTAAAAGTTTGCCGTTTCTTTTGTTTGCAAACCCGGTTAATGATATTAACTGTCTGCAACATAGACACACACACACACGAAAAGAAGATTCCGTAGCTACATTATTCAGCACTCAGTGTGGTCTGTTTATGTTTCTAGATAGAATTAACACAGACATACCGCATTTCAATGTACATTTATTTAACTTTAAAAAAAAAAACGTCTTGCGCGTGCAGTTAGATACACTTACCTTAGTTAATCCTCTGTTACACTGGGGAAGCTTGTGTCGTTGACACCGTGCAATGAAAGAAAAGATTAACTAGAGGTTAACTGTATCTTTATACAACTTTGCCTACTGACACGCATTGCATGAACTATTTCATGCTAACACATTTAAATGTAGATACTCTCTCTCTCTCTCTCTCTCTCTCTCTCTCTCTCTCTCTCTCTCTCTCTCTCTCTCTCTCTCTCTCTCTCTCTCTCTCTCTCTCTCGCTCTTTTTTTTTCTTGTGCGTGTGTGTGTATTGAAGGTTGTAGTTACGAGATAGTTAAATCGTGTATGTATGCAATCATTTAATTGAGACATTAGTTAATTAAAAAGTCTTTTTCCATTTTGTTTATATGAAAACCTCCACACGGTCTGATATTTGTTAAAAAAAATCGGCATCAACATGTAAGTATTTATTCAATTAATTTATTTATTCACCCTTCAATAGTGCGGCCACTTCCGCCAGCCCCAATCAGTATGAATCTGCCTTGACAGTCTGACCGCCTACCCGGTTCTTTGAAGTACTACTGAGGCCACATGCGATAATGAACAACACTGTCTAAAAGCGACTCCTGTTATAGATTTCTTCAATCATGTGCAGGATTCGTAGTCCGGTTCATTGGCGCACAAGACATTCAATTTACCTCGACGCCATCTTCACACCTGTTAATTGTTGTCAGTGTTAATGGAAACAATCTTTTCCCAATACACTTGTAATAATAATAATAATAATAATAATAATAATAATAATAATAATAATAATAATAATAATAATAATTATAATTATAATTATAATTTATAATGCGCCATATCTCCGTACTTGATATAGAGCGCTTGGCGAGCACACATCATTCTAGCTCTACACACGGACAGTTTCCGTTTTTGACAATTTACAAACAGGCATTGAAGAATGAATGAGTAGAAAAATAAATGAGGTAAGCTAACAACACATAAAATCAATAAAAATAAATTTAACGTATATACTAGAAAATGTGTCATTCGTAATTATTTGGGTCAAGGAACGGTGGATTTAGAACGACTCTGTAAAGAGATGAGTTTTGAGAGATCGGCGGAAAGTAGAGGCAGACCCAGAGTAACAAATAGAGTGAGGCAGGGCGTTCCAGACTGTCCTTGATAAGAGAAGGAACGTTTTGGTTTGGAATAAGGGAATTCTGAGCTGTCGTTATGGAGTGTAGATTTGTGTCAGCTCTGAGCTATTCTATGGGTCTGTACCAGAAACAGAGCTGAAGGAGATACAAGAGATTTTGTACCGAATACGGGAAGATACAGGAAGCCAGTGAAGAGATTTAAGAAGTGGATAAACATGATCTGATTTTTTGGCCTTGCAAACAAAGTGGACACTTCTGAATTTTACTAGAGAACATAAGAAAGACGTTCTCTCGTTGTTGTTATTGCTGTTGTTGTCATTGTTGTTGTTGTTTTTACTGTAGATTCTATAGACGACAGCGCCATTAATTGGTTTCTGTTAACAAATTTCTTTTAAAACGTGAAGTTTTAAAACATTGTATCCCCAACCTTTTCACAGCTTTGCTATATAATTTGTTTTGGTGTGGCGCGACAGCTTGGTGGTTAGTACATAATTATATATACTCTTGGTTCGAGATCTTGCACAACACCTAACCGGATTACCGTTGGGATAGTTTAACGTGATCTGTACTTCGGAAGATAGTGATCACTAAGGCGCGTAACAGCCACTTTGGTCGACAGGGCTGTTACTTTGGTACCTGTAGCGGACGAAGTGTAGATGAGAGAGAGAGAGAGAGAGAGAGAGAGAGAGAGAGAGAGAGAGAGAGAGAGAGAGAGAGAGAGAGCCAGAGAGAGAGCCAGAGAGCCAGAGAGAGAGACAGAGAGACAGAGAGAGAGAGAGAGAGTAAACATGGCCCTCACGATAGGGTAGATCTATAATGCCCCTCATTTCTGCGATGGAAAAGTTATTTGAAAATCTAAACCATTCCTTTCTTCTTTTCTTTCTGTTAACATTATTTTAAAAACCGCTAAAATTAATGACGGTTTAAAACCGGAGTAACACACTGTTCCCAGCCAATTAATTACAAGAGACGGAGTTGCATACTGTGAGGCAGGTTACTTCTGAGCATCTCTGTATTAAGACAGCGCTGCTGCGGGCAGTATGCGAGTCTCAATGGTCTGTGTGGTTCGTGGCCTCTCCAGTTGTTTCGTGTTACACCTTATAGGAACAGGAACCGCCTACCGAGCACCCTGTCTTCTCGCGTTGTCTACGTCGCAGCTGTTCTTGGTTCTTTTTCCAGGGAGGTTGGCCTCGGTTATGAGTTTGGTTTCAAGTTGCTGGCCAGAAGTTCTAGGATCATGTAAACAAACTTTTAAAACTTATTTCGGCTGAAGGGACTTATGGTAACTGTAATTCTATCCTATTCTATACTGTCCCATAACCCGAAGGTCGTAGGGGCACCACAGATGATCGTTTAACCAGCATACTCCATCTTTCTCTGTCCTCAGCAGCCCTCATGGCTTCGCTCAGTGTCAAACCAGTCCATTCTCGAATGTTGTCCTCCCACCTCTTTTTCGGTCTCCCCCTTCTTCTACCTCCTTACACTGTGCCTTGCAGAATGGTCTTTGCAAGGCCTGATGATCTGGTGACGTGGCCATACCACCGGAGTTTCCGTTTCTTCACCACTGTGAGCAGGTCATCGTGTTGTTGGTGATGTGTTGGGTATAGGAAATGCACAGAAGTCTTCTGTAGCACCTCATCTCCATGCTTTGTATTCTTCGTTGGAGATCTGCTGTGATGGTCCATGCTTCGCAAGCATAATTATAGGAAGATGGAGATGACCCGAGAGCGCAGCAGTCTTACTTTGGAATGTAGACTGATGGTTCTGTCTTTCCAATTGGGCTTCAACCTTGTCAGGGCAGCAGTTGTTTGTGCGATCCTGGAGAGGACTTCCTGTCGAGACCCATTGTCTGACACAATGGTTCCTAAATATTTGAAGCTGTGCACTGTGTTGAGGGATTGGCCTTGTACTTTGATGTCCGTGTTGATGCCATTGGTGTTGTTGGTCATCATTTTGGTCTTCTCTGCACTTATTTCCATTCCATAAGCTCTGGAGGTGGTGTCAAGCCTCTGTACAAGCTGTTCAAGTTCTTGTTCCTCTCCAGCCAATCCATCAATATCATCCGCAAAACGAAGATTGGAGATTGCTCTGCCCCCTATGCTGACTGTGCCTTCGTGATCTGCAAGAGCATCTGACATGATGCGCTCTAGGAAGATGTTGAAGAGTGTTGGAGAGAGTAGGCATCCTTGACGCACACCGATTGTTGTTCTGAACCAGTTCCCGATGACGCTGTTATGGAGGACTGCACTGGTAGCCTTGTCATACAGGCTTTTGATGACTTCTATAATTTTAGGGCTGATGTTGTACACTTTCATGGTTGCCCATAGAGCTGCATGCCAGACTCGGTCAAATGCCTTCTTGAAGTCTATGAACACATGATATAGATGTTGTTGGTGCTGTAGGTATTTCTCACAGATTATTCTGAGGTTGAAAATCTGTTCAGTGGTTCTTCGCCCTGCCATGAATCCTGCTTGTTCTTCAGCTATGATTTGTTCAGCTTGTGGTTTCAACCTGTTGAGTATTATTTTCAGGAGGACTTTGCTGGGATGGCTGATGAGGCTGATGGTGCGGTAATTTTCACACTCCTGAAGGTTACCTTTTTTGGGAAGAGTGATGACAAGCGACTGGGTCCATGGTGTAGGCCATTCCCCACTCTGCCAGATCTTGTTACAGATAATGGTGAGAGCATCAGTCATCGCTTCTCCTCCTGCTTGTAGCAGTTCCGCTGGTATGTTGTCCACTCCCGCTGACTTCCCTTTCTTCAGCGATTGCACTGCTGCCTCAACTTCTTCCCGGAGAATTGGGAGGATTTCTTCTTCTTCTTTGCTCTCGGGACATGCTAGAACTGATGGGTCTCCATTTGGTGTATGGTTGTAAAGGTCAGAGCAGTACTCTGTCCATCTGTCCAAGACTTCTTGTTCTTCTGTAAGGCATAGGCCAGACTTGCTTTGGATAGTGGAGACTTTGGGCTGTTTAACACTTGTCAGCCGCTTCACAGTCTGGTAGGCCTTCTTGCTGTTGTTCTTGTTCAGATTGTTCTCTATTTCCTGGCATTGATCTTCTATCCAGTTCTCCTTTGCTGTGCGCATGCCTTTTCGGATGTCACTGTTGATTTTTCGGTAGACATCAGCTCCCTGTGAGGTGTTCTTTTTCTTTTTTAACTCTCTTCGTTTATCACACAGATCCAAAAGTTCAGGTGTGATCCACGGCTTCTTCTTTGGTCGATGCTTGCCAAGGATCTCAGTGGCGGCATCTGTTACAGCTGAATTGAAGGTATTGGTCATGGTGTTGACATCTACTTCGCCTGCCTTCAAAATGAGCAGTGGTGCAAATTTCCCTCCAATTGTGGCCTGAAATATTTTTGCCACCTCCGGGTCTTGCAGTTTGTCCAGGTCGAACTTCAGCCTAGTGCACTTTGCTGTATTTACTCTCTTCAAATGGAGCCGGAAAGACATCATCACGAGATCGTGGTCACTTCCAATGTCTGCTCCTGGAAAAGTGCGTGTCCTGCCAATGTTGATGCTTGATCTGAAGCGTTTCTTGACCATGATGTAGTCGATCTGGTTGTGATGTTCCCCGCCGGGACTGTGCCATGTCCATCGTCTGGATTTTTTGTGGAGACCAAGCGTGTTTGCCAGTACCAGATTGTTGTATCTGGCAAACTCCAATAGCCTCAGACCCCTGTCATTTGTCTCGTTGTTGCAGTGGGGTCCACATGTGTCTCCCCAGTTGTGGTGCGCATCTTGGCCAACCTTGGCATTCCAGTCGCCTTGCACTATGACTATGTCCTTCTTCGGCACTTGGTCAAGGACCGCCTGTATATTTTCATAAAAATCCTCCACTTCGCTGTCTTCATAGTCTGATGTTGGGGCATAGGCCTGGATGATGGTAATGTTGAAAGGGGTTGCTCTCAGACGGATGGTAATGAGTCTACTGGAGACTGGGCGGCAACCCATGACAGTGGCTAGAATGTTCTTGTGGACCAAGAATCCAACGCCGTGTTCGTGCCTGTCATCTCTACCGCTGAAATAGAGCTTGTGGCCTTTGTCAGTCGTTGTTTCACCTAGGCCTTTCCAGCGCAGTTCGCTGATACCTAGAACGTTCCATCGATAGTGGTCCAGCTCGTGGGCCAGTTCTTCTAATTTTCCTTCCGCAGTTAGGGTCCTGACATTCCAGGTTCCTATGACGATGTTGTTTCTCGTGCGGATCTTGCTAATTTGTCCATCAGTAGCATACTTAACACCTCCGTCCTGGTGGCCAACGGAAGGCGCGGTCCTTGTGTAGCCGGGCGACGACCGATCCGGCATGGAATTAGTGGATAGCCTCATCATTTGTTGTGTCTTGGGCAAAAAAGACCTGGCAGGGCCCAATCCTCTCCAGGCTGTTGTCCACAGCCGAAATCCACGAATACAGTGTGGCTCGCCTTGGCCCTGAGCACGTGGTCGTTGAACCTGTAGTAACGTGAGGTTCCTCCGCCCTGGCCGGTGACTTCTGTGTAGAAGACTTTCGCCCAGTGATGCCGTGCTAACATCACCCCTGTTAGTCGCCTCTTACGACACGCCGGGAAACGTTGGGTCTATTCTATTTGCCCGAACCCACAGAGCTTAACTGTAATTCTAGCTTTAAATTTAAACAGGAACAACACCAAAACAATAACCAAACAACACAACTAAAAGGGTGTATTTTCGCTTTCCCTATTAATATATTGAACTTATTTCAAGCTTACT
Source organism: Oncomelania hupensis (assembly GCA_036898135.1). Lineage (NCBI taxonomy): Eukaryota > Metazoa > Mollusca > Gastropoda > Littorinimorpha > Pomatiopsidae > Oncomelania > Oncomelania hupensis. Next base: position 143,660,396 of record CM072511.1, on the reverse strand, counting down.
CATGCTAGCCCAATTCCTATAGTTTTCTTGTTCTTTTAAAAGTGTTTCTGAGGTCCAAATATCAAAACTGCGGGTAGGGTAGGATGGAGAAGAGGAGGAGGAGGAGTGGGAGGAAGGGGGTGATGAGGATGTTTCTGATCTTGCCTCCCATCATCATCTTCGCCATTCCTCCATTTGTTTCGTTTTGTTTTTGTTTTGATTCAGACTACCGCCACTACCCACCCCATCACCCCTCCTTAGCTCTCCCCTCCTCCCTCCCTACCTCGTCTCTTGTTCGTTAGCAAGTGTCTGATTTTATTGTGTATGAAACCGGATGTTTAGAATAAATGCGGGATTACTGCGCTTTAACTGAACTGATATTGTTCATTGGGAAAAAGCGCTATATAAATATCCTAAGTATTGTTATTATTATTATTATTATTATTATTATTATTATTATTATTATTATTATTATTATTATTATTATTACGATAATAATAATGATAATGATAATGATAATAATAATGATACTACTACTACTACTACCACTACTACCACTACTACTACTACTACTACTACTACTACTACTACTACTACTAAACGCTAATAACAACAACAACAATAATAATAATACTAATACTAATACTAATACTAATAATAATAATAATAATAATAATAATAATAATAATAATAATAATAATAATCGGTTTATATTCTCATTCAGTAAACACAAAAGCCATAGTACAGTTCCAGAACACACACTTTTTGCGATATCTTGCACTTCACGTATGATTTAACAACTCGAAGCCTCTACCAACAATTTTTTTTGCGGAGGGGGAGGGGTAGGCGGGGAAGGGGGAGGGGAGGGTTGTGTAACGCTTTATTGTCCCTTTTATAGGAAATTCTGGGCCGCCTCCTATGTGTTTTTGAAATTTTGCTGGGGGAGCGAACAGGTGTACCCGGAGAAAACCCCCCAGAGACTTTCCCCGAGTCGAAAGTAAATAATATTGGTTTCTGGCCTGTGGACAAGGCAAGTTAGTCCCGCCTTAGCCCACTTGGTCATACCGACCGCTATTTTATTTCTTTTTTTGTTTGTTTTGTTTTTATGGCTGCAATTGTAGCATTCAAGGAAAATAATAGTAACCATGATAGAAACAAATTGTTTGAAATCTTCCTGTTAAAGAGAGAGTCGCTTTTAAATTTCAAGCATTTCTTAAATATTCTTTATGCCGTACTTTTGCAGTGGTTTTTATTGAAGCAGGGGAACAAATACGAAAGACGGATAATATAAATCCTATTGAATAAACTTTTAGCTATTCTTTTGTAAACTCTGGACAGCAGTACTTTTAGATTTGCCATTCATAGGTTACGTAAACTTCAGCAAAAACATTTCCATTGTTGTTTAAAAAACCGTTTAAAACAGGTTTGCAGCTTTAAAGTCCTTCCAATTTTTGGATAAATCTTCCTAATAATATTTCTACAATGAAGAAGAAGAAAAGGAGGAGGAGGAGGAGGAGGAGGAAGAGGAGAAGGATGAGGGTAGGAAAACGAAGAAGAAGAAGAAGAAGAAGAAGAAGAAGAAGAAGAAGAAGAAGAAGAAGAAGAAGAAGAAGAAGAAGAAGAAGAAAATGAAGAAAAAGAAGAAAAAGAAAAATAACAAATTGGGAAAAAAAAGGAGAAAAGTAGGGAGAGGAAGTATTAGAAGAAGAAGAAGAAGAAGAAGAAGAAGAAGAAGAAGAAGAAGAAGAAGAAGAAGAAGAAGAAGAAGAAGAAGAAGAAGAACAAAAAGAAGAAAATATGGGGAGGAAGAAGAAAATAACGAAAGGAAGTAAATAGAAAGCAATTCCTTTGTCTGTTATTGATCTCTTTCCCAGGAAAAGACCCCTCTTCTGTCTATTCTCGATCTCTTCAATGCGAAGTACAGTTCGCTTATGAAGAAAAGACAAAGCGAAAACGTAGATGTTTGATCCTTGAGAAGTAGCTTGCTTAAAAAAATATGCACCCCAAAATTTTCAAGGAATCAAGAGAATGGTATAAGAATTCACAAAAATAACCAGTGACCAAGGTTTGAGGTTGGCAGCAGAACGAGAAACCAGATACCGCTAATGAACTGACGACCATAATCTTTTTGTTTTTGTGAGCAGAAAGAAAAGTGCCTACAAATCAGGCAGCTCAGACAAAACGGAACCAGTAAACGCCCTAGGAATCGACGACCAGGCTTTGAGATTTTGCTACAGAAAGGAATGTGCATAAAAATGACCTAGGTCAGATAAAAAGGAAGGAAAAATGCGCAAGTAGCCGATAGATGGCCAGTGGCAAGCTGGGAGGCAGTCCACTATTGAGTATTCTCTAGGGAGAAGAAGAAGGGGAGAGGGCAGCGCAAAGGTCGCACTCCTACAAGAAGTGCTCCATCAAGAGAACTTGCATGATTACTGTTGTTGTAGACTGGAAGATGGCAGCTATTTTCTTTCTTTCTTTCTTTATTGGTATTTTTCTTCTTCTTCTTGTCCTTGTTCTTGGCCTTCTTTCGTTCTCTTCTTCTTGTTCTTTTTCTTTCTTTCTTCTTCTTCTTCTTCTTTATTTCTTTCTTTCTCCTCCTCAATCTTCTTCTTCTTCTTCTTCTTCTTCTTCTTCTTCTTCTTCTTCTTCTTCTTCTTCTTCTTCTTCTTCTTCTTCTTCTTCTTCTTCTTCTTCTTCTTCTTCTTCTTCTTTCTTTCTTTCTGCTTCTTCTACTTCTTCTTTTTCTTTCTTTCTTTCTTTAGCTTTCTTTCTTTATACTTCTTCTTCTTCTTCTCTTCTTTTTCTTTCTTTCTTTCTTTCTTTCTTTCTTTCTTTCTTTCTTTCTTTCTTTCTTTCTTTCTTTCTTTCTTTCTTCTTCTTCTTCTTCTTCTTCTTCTTCTTCTTCTTCTTCTTCTTCTTCTTCTTCTTCTTCTTCTTCTTCTTCTTCTTCTTCTTTCTTTCTTTCTTTCTTTCTTTCTTTCTTTCTTCTTCTTCCTTCCTTCCTTCCTTTTACTTTCTTTATTTTGTTGTTGTTGTTGTTCTTCTTCTTGATGATGATGATGACGATGATGATGATGTTGTTGTTGTTTTTGTAGTTGTTGTCGTGCTGGATTTTGGTTTTGGATTTTGCTGCTAAACACGTTTAGCTCAATTTCTCCAAAACGGCCAATGCGATTGTCGTTTAATATTGGTGTTTATGGGCCATCCTTCAGTAGCAGTCCAGTGGTCGGTTAGTCGGTCGGTCCGTCGCTCTCAATGTAACTGTTTTTTTTTTTTTTTTTTTTTTTTTTTTTTTTGCTGGGGGGTGGGGGGGGGGGGAAAGGAGAAAGGTGGAGGGGGGGGGGGGGGGGGCGATCAAAACACACTTTTTTGCCGTATCTCAAGAATAACTGGACCGAAATTCACCATTTTACTTTTGCGGATACTTTACCTACTGCAAAGCATGTTAAATCATTTCTTAGTGTACTTTCTCAAAGGCGAGGTAATTGGGTTTCACCATTCTCTAAAAACACGTCTTGCGCTGAATTTAAAAATGGGTTTAGCGGATTTTGATAACTTTTGTGTGTGTGTGCAGATAATTCAGACTGTGGCCTGTCATTCCATTTTTTCCTTCTGCTTCGTTAGGATAAAGCCGAGTCACACCACCGCCCAGAAAATGAACACTTTTGAAAATGCTCATTTTGGGGCTATGATTTCTTTGTGGGCGTCTGAACATATATTTGAATGGCTCGTTGTCTGTGTGGCCGTGGTGCATACTGCGTGCTGTGCCTGCAAATGAGATTGTTATCAGCATTCCTCATTCTGCCTCCTGTCACAAGGGTACAGTACTGCTTGCACATACCGCTGGTTGTTCATTCAGGATGACTGCCCATTGTTCTGAGGTTAAGACCATTGCATTGCTTCACCACTTCTTTCTTTGGTGTTCAACGTACGATACGAAGACAAAGTATGCTTCGACGAAGCCAATTGTGAACGCATGTCTTGTCTAGATATTTTATATTCGATTCTGTTAGGGAATCATCTCAGAGTAGCAGAATCGGTTAAATCCGACGCCCTGAAACAGTTTCAAATTGAAGCGTGATCAAGCTGTATTTGACAGACAGACCTACAACTCCCCTCAATAGTATTGGTACAGACGGTAGATGTGCATCTCTATCTAGTTAGCAAGACTATCCCCACTAAGCCGTTTTCCTTTTCAGCCCCAAACGTATGGATTCCCACGTCTCCCTCTCTCTTCCCAGATCAGGAGCCCGCGGTCACTTATTGCATTAGCCAAGCAATAACTTGCAAAACAGATCCAGATCAAGCCTGACCTTGCAGGGTCCCCCCCCCATGTTTACTGGGTGATAGGATACGACATACAGAATATATGAGATTATTTGTTGGCAAAGCAGTAACTCGCCAATCAGCCCAGGCCTAACCTCTCTTAAGTCTTTGGTGGTTAAAAGTTGCCCATTTGGAAGGATTTGATTTATTTTATTTTATGTTTTTTGTTGCCAAATTCGCTTTGTTATTACATACAGAAAAACAACAATACAGCGGACTTCTCGTTGCTCAAGCCCAGGTGAGAATTTTCGATTTGCGTTCTGGCAAATGTAAACACTATATCTGTTTATAAAACACCAAGGCAGTGACTTGTAGCAATTGTTGTAAGGCTGGCTGGAGCGTGTGACCCCTACAACAAGTTTTCTAGCTCACATTGCAAAATAAAAAAAGCGTTTCTTTTCTTTTTATTTAAAACTGTTTTCTCCCCTGCGTACGTTTTGTAACGTTATAAAGCGCCCAATGCGCCGGGCGGTTTCTTTGAAAATTTTTTTTATTACGCTACGACATAATAGAAATGGTACCAGAACGTGCTAAGCATAATACATGGCGATTTTATTTTCAGCCACATATCACAAATAAACAAACAAATAAACAAAAGTCTATTTTTTTAATGCAAAACTACATTAAAACAGCAACAAAATGTACAACACAACAAAGAAACAAGTACCGCAGTCAATGTCGACACAAAAACAAGAGCACTCAGTCCATCGCCGTACGATGGAAAAATAAGTTTATATTATATAGAACGAGCGTTGTGGCCAAGTGGGCTAAGGCGGGACTAACTTGCCTTGTCTGCAGGCCAGAAACCAATGGCGCCTCACAGGTGTGGGACCGATCCAGCATCTGGGCGTTATGTTTCTCCGAATATTATTTACTTTTGACTCGGGCAACGTCTCGGGGGTTTTCTCCGGGTACTCCGGTTTGCTCAGCAGCAAAATTTGAAAAAAAAAAAAAAAAGAAGACACAACTATTGTTAGGTAGGTTGGGTTTGGGCGCTCCACAGGCTGCGACTACGCTTTCCCCAGGGGAGGCGGCCCAGAATTTCCTGATAAAAAGGGACAATAAAGTATTAAAAATGTATTTGCTTGACTCCAGTGAACTTTGATAGGCAAATAGAGAGCAAGAACTATTTTCCCATCACTCTCTTTGATCGAATTAGGAAAATATCCCTAGGCATCCCTTGAACTTACAGCACGCGATAGGAGAAACAAAAACCCACTCTTTCACAGCTTTCTTCTCTCTCACGCCATTAACATTTCAGTGCGTAGTTATCTTAAGTAGTGTTTTACGTCCCCGAACACCTGGGCGTATGGGAGTAACGTTATCTTAAGACGGCTGCGGACAATTAATATTCTTCCATCCCATTAGTTGGCGATGTTCTCTACATTGCCAGTGATTCACTCCAGAATGACCGAAACAAAATCTATTTCTCTCTTATTAATTTTCTGCAGTGCTGAGATTTTAATGAATATGGAGATGAAAGAAAATGAAGAAGACACACAGTTGGACACAAACACAAACAAGAACACGCACGTGCGCGCGCACACACACGCACACCTACATTTCTCACAGAGACAGTGTCTGATAGTCTGATGGTGGTATGATGAGTAGACATTTAAATATACGAGGAAATGAAATTGCTGACCACTTAGCAAAGAGTGCTGCATCTTCAGTCGAATCAATGGCTAACATATTTTTTTTAAAATTTCACAACAAATGAAATTAATAATCAAATAAAACGGTGTGCTTAGAATCGGTGGAATGAGAAATACAAACAAGAGATAATTGAAAAACATTATTTGGATAATTCGCCAGTATAAAAAAAAAATATGTCTATTTCAAAATCTTTTCATATTGACGTGGCCCTGATTCGGCTCTTGGCAGTCCGCTGGACCCTATAAGCACTGAGTATCTATCTATCCATTTTTTCATATTGACAGTTTATTTCACAGACTAAGGCTCAGTGCTTGGCGTGGTCGTTTAATAAATCCTCCAGCGCTTTGTAATTGTGGTAATATCATGAAACTAAATGACTTAATAGTTCAATGTCAACAAAATTTTTACCATTTTCAGCCTTTACTCATTAGATTAACAAAATTAAAGCTAACTATTTCTATCTCAAGTATTTTATATCCAGACGAACAGTCTGATTGGCCATTGGGCTTAATGCTCATAGATTTAATTAGATGTCATAATTATTCAAAATTGTCAGTTTGTTTTTATTTTTTATTAGTTTAATTAAATATTTATTATTTATTTATTTATTTTTGGATGGGATTTTATTATTTATTAATTTGCTTCAATTAGATTTCTTGATCTTATTATTTTTATTTGTATTGTTTGTTTTCTTTTAATTGTTTGTGGGGATTGTGAGTGTGATGGGGAGAGTGGGGGGTGAGTTGAGAGGAATAGTGGTTGAGGTGAGAGGAATAGTGGTTGACTGGTGAGAGAAATAGCGGTTGGGGGGAGAGGAATAGCGGTTGAGGGATAGGAATAGTGGTTGAGGTGAGAGGAATAGTGGTTGAGGTGAGAGGAATAGTGGTTGAGGTGAGAGGAATAGTGGTTGAGGTGAGAGGAATAGTGGTTGAGGTGAGAGGAATAGCGGTTGAGGGGCTAAGTGGTTAGATGGTATGCCACTGTCCCAATCCTAATTTCAACAAAATGACATTTATAAGTACTTCGTTCTTCACAGGTGAAGTTGAAAGATTTTATTATTTTTTATTTTTTATTTTGTGTTGTTTTTGTTGTTGTTGTTGTTGTTGTTTTAAATATGGACGAATTGTTACAAGGGAATGTATGTTGTTAAAAGTGTATGTCTTTAAAAGTGTTTATGTTGTATAAGTAGTGTGATGGTTTATATGGTTAGTTAATTAATTAATTAATTTGGTAAATATATATGATGTATGCACGGTAATTGATTATGTTACATCAGTACAACTTATGTTAATGTGATGAATAAAAATTGATACAACAAGAAGATGAGTTAGTCTACCTGCCTGATTTCTTTATGTCTGTTCAGTCTGTCTCTCTCTCTGTTTCTCTCTCTCTCTCTCTCTCTCTCACACACACACACACACACTCGCACAGACTCATCCCACAAAAAACACAACACACCTACACATAACACACGATGAGATATTGCCTTCAGCTTTGTTGCTTTTGCCTATCGCCTAGCCAGAATGCATTCATCACTCTCCAGCATCATTCTCAAAGGTATTCCCAAAATTGTGTCAGATGTTACAGCTTTCCGGATATTTCTTTTCTGATGGATGGCACATGTTCCTGTTTACACATGGAGATGCGGTGTTATCGTGTGATTGTCAATATCTTTTTTTTTATATTACTCTGGTGCATCCATCTCTGGGCCTTTTCTTCTTTGACCTCCTGCAGACATTCTGATACCTTCCTGATATGTTCAAGGGATTCCAACTATCTGGAACTGTACTGAGCCCGGCCACGCTTTATCTTATGCTTGTACAGAGGGTCAACTGAGTGAAGCGTGCGCAAGTATGGTGGTACTTACTTCTTGTGCTACCTGCTGTGGATTTTGTCAAGATTTTAGTCTGCTGTAAAATGGCTACCCAAAACGTCACATCGCCGCCCGGAAAGGATACTTCGGAGGTCTCAGTATTCGATAATACTAGTAGGAAGTATTTCGCTATAGTGAGATTCGAACAAAAGTATTATTTCCGGCCAGCGACATGGTCACGGAAGATGACGTGTAACGAAATAGCATTGGAATGGCTTGTCATCGTGTTTTCCTTTGTGTAACTATTAATCTAAAATAGTGAAGCTCGTGCACTTTTAAAAGGTTCTAGAAGCAGACTTAAACCAATCTGAAGATATACAAATGAATGGTTATATTTGCATTACAAATGCAAGTAATATTTTTACAAAATTTTGTTTTCCAAGAATTTAAATATAATCTAAATCTAAATACTAGACATCTGCCTAAGGACTCCTGATACGCTGGGTACCGTGGGTCAAAGTCGTACCGGTATTACAGCGGTATTTTTACGTCGTATCGGTATTTCGTACCGGTATACCGCGATTTTAAGTGTTACAATCAAATGGGATATGAAATTGACAGTAGTGACCGACGCAAAAGAAAGATTGTCATACACTTCAAAACAATTTCAAAGAACCACATTTCCACAGAAACTGAAGCTTTATTATTGCTTGAACGCCTTCAAAAATTATGGTAAATCACTGTTTTGAGCATCAGCAAATTTTAAACCACAAAATCAAAATAAAACAAAAACATTCAACGGGAAAGGTCTTTAAGAACTTTAAGAGTTCAGAAGGATTGGCGACTGGTACCATGCTCGAACACATGGATAAGCTGCTGTTCTTGTAAGTTCTTCTTCAAGAACAGCTGCCTATCCAGGTGTTTGGGCTTTAGGCTCGCTCTCTGGGCGGACAAGAGGTCGCCCTCTGTCGCGTTATGTGTTGTCGAGATTTCCCAGTAAACCGGACCTTGGACCCCCGCACCGGTATATCGTACCGTCGCGTTTCCGAACCTGAATACAGTTACGTATCGGTAAAACCGTCCAGCCCTACTAATTAAACATGAATCGGTTAGGGTTTTCTTAGTAATCTTATTAATTATACAGTACATTTTCTTAACTGATAATTTGATGTTAATTTCCATACATTAATAATTTTTGCTCCATCCATGTTTTGCTGCTCTGTCTGCTATATCATTATGTCTTATTCCACAATGTGAAGGCAGCCAACACATATTTATATTTATTCATCCGCTTTTTAAAGAGTGAATTGGATGTTTTATTTTAAAAAATAATCTCTGTCACGATTTTTATTAGAATTTAATGTATATAATACCAATTGTGAATCAACACATATGAGAATACCATACAAATCAAGTGTTGTAATAATTAATGTATGAAGTGACATTAATATAGCCGCCAACGCTGCAGTAAAGACTGAATTTACCTAAGTAAAAAGATTTTGTAATTTTAAGATCTGGAATTATAAATCTTGCACTTGTGTGTCCTGAATTACATTTCTATAATAATTTTTATTTTTATGTTCTCGAGCCTCCGTAGCTGTTATAGAAGGATTTTGATATGTCTTTAAATTAGTTTATTTAATATCATATTGTGCTTTTTCCATTTCCCATGTAGGATATGGTGCATTAATGATTTTTATGGCGAGCCTTGTGGTGAAATATTTGCATTATTAAAAATATCCTGTGTATATATTGCAGTTGTATGCAGTGGCGTTACATCTTTTGTTCTCTTTGGGAAATCAATAGATATAGATAGATAGATAGATAGATAGATAGATAGATAGATAGATAGATAGATAGATAGATAGATAGATAGATAGATAGATAGATAGATAGATAGATAGATAGATAGATAGATAGATAGATAGATAGATAGATAGATAGATAGATAGATAGATAGATAGATAGATAGATAGATAGATAGATAGATAGATAGATAGATAGATAGATAGATAGATAGATAGATAGATAGATAGATAGATAGATAGATAGATAGATAGATAGATAGATAGATAGATAGATAGATAGATAGATAGATAGATAGATAGATAGATAGATAGATATGTATAATGATGATTCCATCTTCAAAATGGTAATCATTCACCTGTGTATCACTCATCATAGAAATTAAACATATAAAATATACTGATTACTTAAAGCGATCAACAAAGTTCAAATTTAGGTTTTAACAAAGGTTTCAGCAGAATAGCTTATGTTCGAAACTGGAAGTTTAAATAGTTCTCTTTATAATTAAATATATTTTATTTTTAGATTAGTATGTAATTATTTCTCTATGATTATAATTGTAAATACATTTGCTGCAATCATTGGAACAAGCCTGCATGTTGCCATCTTGCTTTCTTCCTCATCATATATCACAAGTAAGCAAAAACTATAGATTTTTGTCAGATAATTATATTGTTATATTAAAAGTTTATTCAGTTTAAATAATTTATTTACATTTTAAGTTAATCTTTGCATAATTTCATATGTTGTCTAATATCACATATGTGAATTAACGTTAAAATAAATAAATAAAAATATCAAATGAAGACGTTACATGTAATTGAGATAGGCAATGGTACCTGTAACCAAAACTAGTTTATGAAATGGTCCTTCGACGGTGGTCATCTTTGAACATGTACTTAATTATGTGCAATTACTTATTTTATTTAATCCATTTTATAAAGCGCTTTTCGAGCTCAAGAGCTTCTCAAGGCGCTGGCCGATACAGGATCTAACTCAAGGCGCCCACTTGCAACCTTTGAGCGCGTAGTCAGACGCCCAGGCGACTGAGCATAATCCTGGGCGACCGGAGATATGGGGACAGGGGATCTAGTGCGTGCTGGTTGTAGTTTTGTAGCCGGTTTTCACCCGTGTCGGAAATGAGCGTCAGGATCTTTAAAGTCCGAGCGATGGAATGCGTGCGTGCACAGACTAGACCTCGGTTTATACTCTCATCTGAAGGAGTAGGAGCACAGTGTCTCAAGATAATTTTAAAAAAAAAGATAAACTCCAGCCCGTTAAGGGCTTTGAACCCCTGTACAAGCTACAATGTTATGGCCTGACATTGAAGTACACTGCGTACACCACTGAGCCAACTGCACTCCCAATTTCCACATGGGTTGCAAGTATGATCCCTTCCGACCTTCTTCATTCCCAACAAAGTTACTTACTATTCATGAAACACTACCAGTTTACCATAGTGCCGTCAGCGGGGACCACGCCATTTGGGTTTTGCGTCCGGTATAGGTCGAAACTGTATGCACTGCGTAAAAACGTGCTGTCCTTTCCCTAAAAACGCGACCGAGTTATGGGTATGATCACTCCTACCCTCTCGCCCCTTCACAAAAAAAAAATTAAGAGAAAATTCAGTAGTACCATACAGTCCAGAAGGACTGTGTACGTCCACACAATCTGCTAAAGGGTGTACGCGCTGCCTCACTCACGTCACACCTGCTACCCCGTTCTCTGAGAACGCGACCCGAGTTTTAATCGCATGGACCGGATGGCAAGTGTGATTCCCTCCAACACTCCCCTCCCGATCTACCCCCTCCTTCCCTCCCCTCCATCAACACTCTACGTCACAACCCCACCCGATCCCTGCATAAATTTAATTACTATTTATTATTTTTTTTTTACAGTATTGTAACGCAGCCAGCAAGGAGTAAGTGCGTAGGTTGTGTTTTCCATTTGGAACGCCGAACTGTCTGCTCAAGCATGGACACTATATAGAGTCCATGGCTCAAGGGTATGCAGCGTGCGTCGTGACCTCCCACTGATTGGGGGCCGTCGCTGCTGGAAATCCCCTCGTTGACTCCAAAATCCTTTGTCTCCGCCTGTCCTCCTCAGTCGTAGACCTCTTTAGACCAGGTTTTCTGGTACTAAATGCTAGCGTCAACATCTTCACTACTGCCGCGGTCGTGGTCATGATCTTTAGTATATTTTCCTTCTCTACTCTGCTGGAAATCCCACTTTACTCGAAAGTCCTCTTCTGCCTCTCTCTCTCTCTCTCTCTCTCTCTCTCTCTCTCTCTCTCTCTCTCTCTCTCTCTCTCTCTGTAATTGCCCCTCTCTCTTCGCCTACACTCTCTGACTTCAAATCTGCTCTCTAAACTCATTTCTGTCTGCCTCTGCGATCCATACAGTTTGACCTGTTCATTTTGATTTGCTTCCTTCTCTTCATTGATATTTTATGTTCTTTTATGTCGAGGATTATGTGTGTGCATGTAGCCAAAGTGTTGGTATGCGCCTAGAGTAGACTATTTTTGTCTAGATTTGACGGGATACAATGTTCGTATTATTATTATTATTATTATTATTATTATTATTATTATTATTATTATTATTATTATTATTATTATTATTATTATTGTTGTTGTTGTTGTTGTTGTTGTTGTTATTATTATTTTTATTATTAAAAGATTTCTAAGGTTTATTCAGGATCTCAGCTTAACGGGGCTTTTTAGCCCACAATGGGAATTGAGAGTTTGGGAAGACAACGTACAAAAATTAATTTGAACGGCAATATGCAATAATCCATTAGTGCAACCCGTATCAAACACGGAAAAACAATTAGTAATCTTATAGCACACAAGCAAAGCATGCGCTGTCAAATATGATAAACTAGTGGTTTTGTACCCGGGCAAGCCAGGGTACACAGGTTGCTGTTTAAAATGTAGACAGAGAGACAACTGTTGTCTGCGAGTTAGCATTAAACATTAAAAATGCACTGAAATGATTGCAATAGTTTCCGTGCAGGGGTCGAATGATGAAGCACTGCAAAACAGAGTAGATTAAAAGGTACATGTTGATGTTCGACTCGAGCAATGCATTGAACTATTTTAATTAAAAATGATAATTGCAATGTACTGCAGAACAGAGTATATTCAATTCAATTCAACACATCTTTATTACCACAGGAATGGAAATATTGTACAAGTCTCATCACATTATGTTATATAATGGCTCCACACATCAAGACAGTTATAATGAACAATAATAAGACACAGACTAATATAAGAGGTTCAGAAAGCATAGAATCCGTACGCACATCATCCGTACATAATTTAACTAAGCATTGATTGAGCGAACGCCTCTTGCAGGTAAAAATATTACAGGTAAGAAGTAGGACTAAAGAATAGGCACTATTATTTCAGTCATAAAATCCTCGCGCAGTTACAACACACTCACGCACTACATTTGCCCACTCATCACTGCAGCCGTGCACTCATCCACACAGAACACATCATAAGCAACTATAACAACGAGATAAAAAATACCAAACAGTCCTTGACAAATAAGGTAATACACTCACACTTACAAACACAATAATTATCAATGGACATGTGGGTAGTAGAGTAAAGTAAAACATACAAGTTTGATTGTAAAAGCAATTAATCAGATAAAAATAAATGATGGGGTTATTAATTTGAGGGTGGTGAGGTGTCCTGAGCAGAGCCATCAGCGTTTGTTGGTTGAATTGAAAAGGGTAATTGCAGTAGGGATGAAAGTGGAACTAAAGCGAACTGTTCGGCATTGCATTGTCCTGAGTCGAACCCCGGACGGAAGACACTGGAAGAGGGGGCACAAGGGGTGGGTGGGGTCTTTAATGATGCACATGGCCTTGCTCAGGGCCCTTGTTTGGAACAAATCGCAGAGACGGGTGAGATTTCTGCCTACAATGTATAGGTGCATGTTTTAGTAATGCACTAAAATATTTTGTTGTAATTTAGTATTTATGTTAGGCAACGTATTTTTAAATATCATACCTTTATTTAAAAATATTAGGCATGCAAGTAATCTCCCTTGGTACCATAATACTTCCGGTATATTTGTATTCGCGGTAGCGCATAGGTACTGCATAAACAGTGATTTAGTTAGAGGGAAGTAACCGTGTTACAACTCTACAAACATGGTTTTCGTCAGCACAGATCTTGTATGACACAGTTGCTTCAAGTAATGGAAGATTTTATGCAAATTGAATTTTTGTGCGCATATAAGTATGGATGAAAAAGAAAGTGAACAGGTAACCTTCAGCTGTAAGATTGGTGAAATGAGTGCAAAAGTGTTTTGAATGGAAATAAAACAAAATTTGCGGAATTACGGCACGGCTATTCTTGACACACGGGTTGAATCGGAAGCGCCGCGCCGAATGAGGCTATTGCAGTTTGTGGACATTTTGTTTATTTATTTATCTCAGAAACGGTTAAACGTTCGGTAAGGAAATGTCGGCTATAACGATTTCGCGGGTTTTGAGCACACAGCAGGCCGATCCGCAGCGCCCAGCATCTGCCCAGATCAGCGTCCATACCGGACAAACTTTACAGTAGAGGAAAAGAAGGACTTCCGGCTAAGCAATTTATATATATAGATAGTGTCCAAAATAAAAGATTGTCACAAGAAACAACCAAATTTGAATAACTATGCATACATAAGTCCGACAGGCATGTTTAGCGAGTGTGTGAATGCCTGAGAGAGCGCTATGTAATGTTCATTACTACTAGGAAAACGCCTAAATAATAATAATAATAATAATAATAATAATAATAATAATAATAATAATAATAATAATAATAATAATAATAATAATAATGGGCGTCTGACTACGCGCTAAAAGGTTGCAAGTGGGCGCCTCGAGTTAGATCCTGTATCGGCCAGCGCCTTGAGAAGCTCTTGAGCTCGAAAAGCGCTTTATAAAATTGATTAAATAAAATAAGTAATTGCACATAATTAGGTACATGTTCAAAGGTGACCATGTTTAGCGAGTGTGAGAATGCCTGAGAGAGCGCCATGTATTGTTCATTACCACTAGGAAAACGCCTTATAAATAATAATAATAATAATAATAATAATAATAATAATAATAATAATAATAATAATAATAATTTAAAAAACAATTAAAAATAATAATAATAATAATAATAATAATAATAATAATAATAATAATAATAATAATAATAATAATAATAATAATAATTATTATTATTATTATTATTATTATTATTATTATTATTATTATTATTATTATTATTTTTATTGGCATCATTGATTGATTGATTGATTTATTGTTGCTTTAGGTCCAGCGGACTCTTCCGAGCCAAATCAGGACCGGACAACCCCCGATCCGCATAAAAGATCTGCTGAAACAACCCCAGTGGGAAAATTGAATGCCCTCCACCGGCCAGTCACTTTACAATAAAGACATCCCACGCGGGGGACGGCTGAGGGTTGACCTCAACTACGCGAACCCCCGGTTACAAAAACAAAATAGAATACAAACATCATTATAAATCATCAACAAAACACATACATATAAAATGCCTATAGTGCTAAATAGTACAATCATAGGAAGCCCTAGTGACCACCCGGCAGAAAGCGTCCAACACCCCCAAGCTGATCCAACAGACCTCATACACAAACAAGGAGTCTTGTCCAGGAAGAGTTTTCAAGAAAAAAGGTAGGTCACTGATCTAGCGAAGAAGAAGATAGTATAGCAGAGTGAGAGGACAGAGCAGGAATAGAAAAGAGTAAATGAGGAAGACAGCGACAGTGGGAATTTAAAGCACTAAATTTCCATAAAGTGGGGATACTATTTATACTGAAAACCCCCGGCACTCCAACGGGGGTACTGTTGCCGCAGTGAATCTGTCTTGCCTACAAAAGAAAGACAGGTTTTCAACTGGGGCTTTCACTTTTCCCTTTATAGGTTTGAACAATCTACAGTGGCAAGATTGCTCATGACCCCAAGGGGTGGCCAGCGCCTTGAGAAGCTCTTGAGCTCAAAAAAAGCGCTTTATAAAATTGATTAAATAAAATAAGTAATTGCACATAATTATGTACATGTTCAAAGATGACCATGTTTAGCGAGTGTGAGAATGCCTGAGAGAGCGCCATGTATTGTTCATTACCACTAGGAAAACGCCTTATAAATAATAATAATAATAATAATAATAATAATAATAATAATAATAATAATAATAATAATAATAAAAATAAAATAATAATAATAATAATAATAATAATAATAATAATAATAATAATAATAATAATAATAATAATAACAATAATCATAATAATAATTATGATTATGATTATGATTATTATTATTATTATTATTATTATTATTATTATTATTATTATTATTATTATTATTATTATTGGCATCATTATCATTATAATCATCATCATGAAGAAGGAGGAAAAGAAGAAGAAGAAGAAGACAGTACTGCATTTTAACAGTCTAAAATAACAATAACAAAGGTTCTCTTTATGGAGCACTTCATGTCATCATCATTAATTTTGTCGTCGTTGAAAACAGCTGCGCAAGTTTGTGCGTCAGTCCCTTGAAATCACGTTTCCTGAATGCTTGTAATGAAGCTCTGTTTGCGCTCTCAAAGTGCACAATAATTATCGCCGCGGGCAACAAGTGCAGCGTTTGTGTGTGTGTGCGTGTGTATCCGTGTGGGTGTGTGGGTGTGTGTGTGGGTGGGTGCGTGCTTGCGTACATGGGGGCAAACATGCACCAGCTTATGTGTGTTGTGTGTGTATGTTTCATGTGTGGGTGTGTATCTGTGGATGAAGGCCTGTGAGTGTTATTTTAATTTTAAATCTTGAATTCTTTTTCAACATTTAAAAATTAGAGAACACACAATTACACAATACACCAATATATAAATAGTACAAGAGAAGATGCAATAAAGAAAAGAAAGAAACCATTTCCTTGTAACTTTTTGCTATTAAAGCGCAGTTGAAATCCCATAATATAGAATCACTACATGTTATACATATTTTTTCTGTTCCCTATCGAAACAACCTGTTTTGTCATATTTAATTTTTAAATCATACATTTCTGCAAAATTTACTGAGAATTCTAACTGCTTCAAAAAATGATTCCTCGCTCCCATCTAGACATGGGGTGGCCTCGTGGCGCAATGGATAAGTCGCCGGTTTCCTATGCCGAAGGTCGCGGGTTCGATTCCCGCGAGGGGCGAACGTATGTGACTTAGGTACGAGACTACAGTATTGAGATCACCGAGGGTTTTTTTCCGGGCACTCCGGTTTCCTCCCTCCCTGCAATAATGGTACAGGACGCAGTCAATATAAAAATTTCAAAAATAAAAATTCGATTTTCTTCCGTTTTCTAATAGCGATCTCCCTGCCTTTACACCACCTGTTTGAGTGATGGATGTGTATTTGGTGTGTGTGAGGGTGGATGAGACAGGTGAGCGTGAGGTGATCGCCGCGCTTTGAGCCTGATTGATTTTGGGGAAAGGCGCGTATATAGCATCCTGTATTATTATTATTATTATTATTATTATTATTATTATTATTATTATTATTATTATTATTATTATTATTATTAATACATTTTATCCTCTCGCAACATATTTGACATAATTTAATTGTGAACATCTTTCCCATCATGCCCTTACTAACTATGCATAGTGTGGCAGAAGGAACAATAATATAAGAATCATGATAATTAAATATCAAAATAACATAATGAAACCAAAAGCCATTCAATAACAGAAGGAAGTGTCACTCGTGTGGCTGGCATTTGATTTGCTGACATGACAATAAAATGATCTGCCAAGTTCATAACAATAAAAAATATTTCTCAAAGAGGAAAGGAAAGGAGATGGTAGACACACAGGCGCACAGAAACTTCCACCACAATGCCAGCGCACGCAAAATGCGACCAAAACAACAACAACAACAACAACAACAACAACAACAACAACAACAACAAATATATTATTTTCTGGTGACTCACTGCCAACTGCATGAAATGGCGAAACAAGATTTAATAGCGTCCAAGTATCATCCAAAAAGTTTAAATCTCTCCACACCACTGACAATACATAGCTGCTGCCATCTTGAACCGCGCATTAATATAACTAATAACCTCTGACCTTCAACGCCCGCGCGCAGTCTCTGACGTGTTTCTTGGGTTAAGGGGGCGGTTCATAGACAGTTCACGTATATTTGTAAATTATCGTAAAAGGGAGAAGGAAAAAAAGCTAAAAAAAAAAAAACCAAACAAACAAAAACCCCAACAGGACAATGCGCTTTTCCAGAAAGGATTGCATTATTCAAAAAGAGCGACTACAAAACAATAAAATGTTGCTTCCATGCATTTTCATCGTCTGTGTCTTGTTGTGAAACCCACTCATCTTTGCTGTCATCGCTATGATGTTCATCGCTGTGCAGTGTAGTAGCGAAGAAAGTTTGAGATGGTCCCCAAATAAGGTTACCATACTGCCTCCCTCCCTCCCTCCCTCCCCCCCACTCCTCCCCTTCTTGGTGGGTTTGCTCCTTTATCTCTACTGCTTCCAGACACTTCTGGAGCCTCTGCTGCCATCTGAAAGTACCATGGTTTTTTTTTGATAGGTTTATCACTGTGTTGAAGATCTCGTGTTGCGTTTGAGGAATCAAAGAGTGCTTTTGAAGAGGTCGGATATCTTCTTAATTTGTTTTGTACATATATTCCGCCATTGTTTTGACGAAGATCTTGCTCATGTTTGTCCAGCATTGATCTGTAGAATCGGCCATCCTAGCTCGATTGAACAGAATGTATTTGTTTTTGGTGAGATCCTGTACGACGATTACTGATCTAGTTGGCGGGCTTGCAGTTTTCTTCAGTTTCCTTCTGTTCTTGATAACTTACTTTCTTGTTTTTTCTGGAGACAAACTGACCTATAATCTTCCTGGGTTTGGTTGCGGACTGCTTGTTGCCTAGTCTGTGGACTGCTTCCAGATTGCTCTCCTTGACGTGACGTGCTTCAGCCCTAACCTTTCTTGAAATAATTTCAATACATTCTCTTGACATTTTTCAGCAGTCTTCTTTTCTGGTTCATCTACGAAGTTGATTCTCAAGTTGTAATTCCTAGAATATTGTTCGTTAACATTACTTCTTTCACCTTCTTTCTGGACTCTAGAACTTACCACTTTCAGCTGTGCTTGTGTCTCTTCTTGCCCTGTCTTCAGACTTCTCACTTCTGTCTTCAATCTATATTTTTTTTGTTCTGCAGCTCGAACACTGTCGCCTCCATTCTTTCCATCATTGTCGTCACTCTGTTCGTTTTCTCTCCGTTAGCATTCAGTTTTGCCATAATCATTTTTTCAGCCGGTTTCATTATTACTTGTTCTGTGAGGGATCGCTAAACCCTCGTGTATTTGGGTGTTAGAGAGAGAGAGAGAGAGAGAGAGAGAGAGAGAGAGAGAGAGAGAGAGAGAGAGAGAGAGAGAGAGAGAGAGAAAGAAAGAGAGAGAGAGAGAGAGATATATATATATGATAAGCTCTCTCTCTTTCTCTCTCCTTCATTCTCTTTACCTTTTTACCCCCCTTCTCTGTCTATCACTCTTTCATAGACTGAATAATTTTATATCTACACTAGTGGTTTTGTACTCTGGCAAGCCAGGGTACACAGGTTGCTGTTTAAAATGTAGACAGAGAGACAACTGTTGTCTGCGAGTTAGCATTAAATATTGAAAATGCACTGAAATGATTGCAATAGTTTACTTGCAGGGGTCGAATGATGAAGCACTGCAAAACAGAGTAGATTAAAAGGTACATGTTGATGTTCGACTCGAGCAATGCATTGAACTATTTTAATTTAAAATAATAATTGCAATGTACTGCAGAACAGAGTATAGGTGCATGTTTGAGTAATGCACTAAAATATTTTATTGTAATTTAGTATTTATGTTAGGCAACGTATTTTTAAATGTCATACCTTTATTTAAAAATATTAGGCATGCAGTAATCTCCCTTGGTACCATAATACTTCCGGTATATTTGTATTCGCGGTAGCGCATAGGTACTGCATAAACAGTGATTTAGTTAGAGGGAAGTAACCGTGTTACAACTCTACAAACATGGTTTTCGTCAGCACAGATCTTGTATGACACAGTTGCTTCAAGTAATGAAAGATTTTATGCAAATTGAATTTTTGTGCGCATATAAGTATGGATGAAAAAGAAAGTGAACTGGTAACCTTCAGCTGTAAGATTGGTGACATGAGTGCAAAAGTGTTTTGAATGGAAATAAAACAATATTTGCGGTATTACAGAACGCTGTTCTTGACACGGGTTGAATCGGAAGCGCCGCGCGGAATGAGGCTATTGCAGTTTGTGGACATTTTGTTTATTTATTTATCTCAGAAACGGTTAAACGTTCGGTAAGGAAATGTCGGCTATAACGATTTCGCGGGTTTTGAGCACACAGCAGGCCGATCCGCAGCGCCCAGCACCTGCCCAGATCAGCGTCCATACCGGACAAACTTTACAGCAGGGGCAAAGAAGGACTTCCGGCTAAGCAATTTATATATAAGATAAAATAAGATAAGACATATATATATATATATATATATATATATATATATATATATATATATATATATATATATATATATATATATATATATATATATATATATATATATATATAGATAGTAGGATTGAGAAGTAGTAATAATTCTTGTTAAGGCTTTGGCCTTGCTTGCAAATAGCAATTAGTGAACAATTCTGTTTGGGCAGCTGGGGAAAGCGGAACTCAAAACAACCATGACACCCGCGCAGCCGGAAGAGCGCAGATGCTAATTAAAAAAAAAGATGAACGGAAATTCCTGCTTTCTTAGCGCTCCACTTTGTTGGTCTATGTAGGGTAGCATTTAATATTACCAAAGTCGTTATAAAGCGCTCTTGCTTCTGTTACCCTTAATAGGTAGTGCTGTGCTTGGCCTCTTACGCACGAATGATCCTGGGCCTATCTGATGCATTGAAACCGTGATCCGAATTAACCTCAAACCTCGGTCACAAGCGAAGCTTTTCTCAGAGGTGAGGCAGACGCGTTGGTCGACTTAACCAAAATTACCTCCCCTGGCTATAAGCAGGCGGTGCTGATAGCAACCGATACCGTAATATAAATGTAGTTTGGACTTTTACAATATTTAAGATAAGATTTCCAGGTTGCCTGCTAGCTCAGTTGATAGAGAGCTAGTTTCCCATTCCGAAGGTCGCGGGTTGGAATCCCGCCTGGGACGGACTTACGTCACTTATGTACGACACTTTTCAGGACGCCGAGGAATTTCTCCGGGGACTCCGGTTTCCTCCCTCCCTTCAATAATGATGTTGGATGCGGTCTGTATAAAATTTTAAAACAATTAAAATTTATCTCCATTCCGACTTCTGTAATAGCGATCTTTTCAGATCGCCGCGTTTTGAGCTCGATTGAAGAAAAAGCGCGTGATAACATCTTTTATTAATATTATTATTATTATTATTATTATTATTATTATTATTATTATTATTATTATTATTATTATTATTATAATTATAAAGTGGGGCACCACTCACTATAAATACAAAGCATGGAGATGAGGTGCTACAGAAGACTTCTGGGCATTTCCTATACACAACACATCACCAACGACGAAGTCCGACAGACCATCACACAAGCCATTGGACAACACGATGACCTGCTCACAGTGGTGAAGAAACGGAAACTCCGATGGTATGGCTCATCAGATCATCAGGCCTTGCAAAGACTATTCTGCAAGGTACAGTGCAAGGAGGTAGAAGAAGAGGGAGACCGAAAAGAGGTGGGAGGACAACATTCGAGAATGGACTGGTTTGACACTGAGCGAAGCCATCAGGGCTGCTGAGGACAGAGAAAGATGGAGTATGCTGGTTAAACGATCATCTGTGGTGCCCCAACGACCTCCGGGTTACGGGACAGGATAGGATAGGATATTATTATTATTATTATTATTATTATTATTATTATTATTATTATTATTATTATTATTATTATTATTATTATTATTTACCCCCCCAAACAAACTATTATCTTTTATAAGATGCTAATGTTTAATGCTAATCCCACTCATTAACCCATTCTCACCTTCCCTCACTACCGCAAAAATGGAAGTTTTTCAACCAGTAACAGAGCAAGAAGTCAAGAAAGTCATCTTAAGCTCAAAACCAACATCTTGCTCTCTTGACCCCATTCCTACCCCCATGTTGATAGAGAATCTCGACCCTCTACTCCCGACCATTACCCACATTATCAACGAGAGTCTGTCCTCTGGTGTTGTTCCGTCTGTGCTCAAAACGGCTGTCATCAAACCCCTCATTAAAAAGCCAAGTTTAGACAAAAATAATCTAAAGAACTATAGACCTGTTTCAAACCTCTCCTTCCTGTCCAAAGTCATAGAAAAAATTGTTCTCAAACAACTGTTTGCCTACCTATATGATAACGCTTTACTTTGCCCCAACCAGTCTGCCTACCGACCCTTCCACAGCACTGAGACAGCCCTCCTAAAGGTAACCAACGATCTGTTGCTGGCCTTAGATAATGGTAACGTCTCCGTTCTCACCCTACTAGACCTCTCAGCCGCTTTTGACACAGTCGACCACCACATTCTCTTTAACACTATTCAACACTACTTTGGAATCTCCGGCTCGGTCCTGGCTTGGTTCCACTCATATCTTTCCGACAGATCACAAGCAGTCACTGTCGATGGCTGTTTTTCCAGCACAGCAGACTTGGTGTGCGGCGTGCCTCAGGGTTCCGTTTTAGGGCCGGTGTTATTCACTCTGTACACCAAGCCACTGCTTCTCCTGCTTGGAAAGCATGCTGTTGAGAGTCAGTCATTTGCAGACGACACACAACTTTATAAATCCACAGCCCCCTCTCTCATTAATTCCACTGTTCAGACTGTGGAGAACTGGATCACAGACATTAAGTCATGGATGACACGCAACAAGCTTAAGCTTAATGACGATAAAACCGAAGCCCTCCTCATTCACAAGCACAACACCTCCTCCTCACTCCCGCCTCTCCCAACATCGCTTACGGTAGGGACAACAAACATTAAGTTCTCATCCTCAGCAAGAAATCTCGGCTACATTCTCTCCGATGACCTGTCCCTCAACAACCACATCTCCAACATCTGTCGCTCTGCATACACGGCCATACGCCAAATCAGCTCCTTTCGCCACTATCTTACACTCACCGCCACCAAAACCCTAGTCTGCGCTCTCGTCCTTTCTCGTCTTGACTATTGCAACTCTCTCCTCGCTGGCTCCCCAAAACACATCATTGACAAGCTACAAAAGGTTCAGAACTCAGCAGCTAGACTAGTATTCCGAGCTAAGAAACGCGATCACATCACACCTCTACTACATTCCCTTCACTGGCTTCCTGTGCAAGCACGCATAGAGTACAAACTCTCTGTTCTCTGTCACAACTTCTTCACAGATTCTTGTCCCTCCTACCTTGCTGATCTACTGTCTGTCTACTCCCCTTCACGCACTTTAAGATCTTCTGCTGACACTCGCACACTCAAGGTTCCCGTCACCCGCACTAAGACATACGGCCAACGTGCATTCGCTTACTCCGCACCTAAGCAGTGGAACTCCCTTCCCTCCCATATCCGCAACATACAATCAACACAAGCATTCAAAAAGGCCCTCAAAACCCACCTCTTCAAACTTCACTATTCAGAATGATCTGTATCCCGCTGCCATTCTCTCCTCTTTGTCTCGGTCTGATCCGTAAGTGTATACACGGCTGTACATATTTATACTGGTTTTTTCCTCCTGGGCCTAACAGGCATATAAATAGCTGTGAATATGTTTTTGCTATCCTATTTGTCTTTTCTGTCATTTGTGTACATTGTGTACATAAGTGTAAATAATTTGTACCCTTACTGTTCTGTCTTTTGGTGTATTGTAGTGAAAGCGATGTTTTATCGAGTGCATGTACTTATATGTAATGACTATGTAAAGCGTGGTGAGTCTGGTCATAGGCTGGAGTATCCGCTATATAAAAATCCGTTATTATTATTATTATTATTAATACAGGTACTATAAAGGGCACTAGCCGCTATGGTCAATGGTAACTTTTTCTAAAAATCTTAAAACCGAATCTTTAAAGGACCCTCTTTGACCACGCACGTCCACAGATCATTTTAACATTTATAGTGAGTGTTGCCCCACTGAAAATAATAATTTTACTCTCCTCCCCCCCCCCCCAAAAAAAAAAAAAAAAATTTCGAAAGTATAGTTAAATTTTAAATGAAATAAAAAAACAAAAAGAAATGAAATAATAAAAATAAAATCTCGTTGAAATTCGGATCAGACGCACGTCTTTTATCTTTGATGAAGCCCATTGCATTAGCTGCAACATTTCGGGCTGAACACCCACCCACCTCCCCTCCATAAACTATTGAGCTACTGCGATCGGCTGACTACCGCACTTTATCAACTCTAGAATAGTGTGCCTGATGGAAGAGGTATGCTAATGAAACCTTGACTTACGGCGTGCCAAACGTTCTCCGCATTCCCGTAGTTCTATGACTCTGTTTGTTGACCTTGTATGCACCGTGATACACAGCCTGCTATTTCTAACTGGCAGAACTTTCGCGTTGGTCTTGAACGCATGAACGCACCGAACGACAAATAAGGCGCCCCAAGTTGAATAATTTGTTAATTGTCGGACATTGGTTTAACCTAAAATTCACATTGTTATTACTAAACATTAACCAGTTTAAAACAACAACAACAACAACAAATTCATCTGCATTCCAAACAACTTTTTTCAATGGTAAAATGGGCTTTCGTTCCTCAGACCGACCCGCTAAAGTGGAAAATGTCAATGTCTGTTCTGACAGGGAGGGATTTCCCCTTTTTAACGGTGCCTTAGACGTGTGATCTTTGAGTCTAAATTTGAAGGAACCCCGCGGCATCAAATATGCATTTCCATTTCATGGTGTCTGGGGTAAGATAGATTATTATTATTTATTATTATTTAATCGTTCTTGTATAGCGCTTTTCCAGCTGAAGAGCTGCTCAAGGCGCTGGCCGATACAGGATATAACTCAAGCCGTCCGAAGCGCCAACTTGCAGCCTTTGGGCGCATCGTAATAACGCTCCAGACAACTGAACACAATCCTGGGTAGCCAGGGATGGGGGAGAAGGACCTAGGTGCATGCTGGGTGTGTTCTTGTCACCGGCACTCACCCGTCTAGGACATGAGCGTCAGGATCTTTAAAGTCCGTTATGATGGAATGTATGCGGCACTGACTAGACCTCGGTTTTTACTCTCATCCGAAGGAGTAGGGAACGGGAGTAAAGTGTCTTTCCCAAGGACACAACACAATGCCCCGGCCTGGGCTCGAACCCGGGACCTTCAGATCGATCCGCAAGCCAAAGCTCTACCATTAGGCCACCGTGCCTCCCTCCTATTGTATCAACCTAAAAAGAACCAAAAAAAATCCTCCAACTTCATTCCAAACAACTTTTTGTTATGGGCTCTCCCTTTGCACCGGCTTTTGGTAGAATTTTTTTTTAAAGCTCTAGAGCGCTAGCTATTAGCAGCCATACAAACTACGGAATTTATTGAATTAGCAAATAACTATGCTTTGAAAGAAGTTTTTTTTTTTGTTTGTTGTTTGTAAGCTTTTTTCAGTGGGGCAACACTCGATGCGAGAGGGCGTGGTCAAAGTGGGCTCCTTTAATGAAAATTAATGATATGTGTGAAGAGCTTATTTTGTTCGTGATTAGTTAAAGGTAAAGGTAAAAGGGTAAAGGTAGTCCCATAGCCTTGTGGCCGTAGGGGAGCATGATGTTGGAGATCACACTTATCTTGGGCCAGCGTAATGAAGGTGATGCCCATCTCTCTCCCTCGCTGCTTT
Source organism: Oncomelania hupensis (assembly GCA_036898135.1). NCBI lineage: Eukaryota > Metazoa > Mollusca > Gastropoda > Littorinimorpha > Pomatiopsidae > Oncomelania > Oncomelania hupensis. The sequence goes on along the minus strand of CM072511.1, from coordinate 143,634,861 downwards.
ACCTTCCCCACCCTTAAGAGAGTAGGTACTCAGCCACAGTTGAGTCAACTGGAGGGGGGGGGGGGGGCGTTGTTATTTGTCGCTTCACGTCTTGCGGTCACCCATCCAAGTGCTGACCGCACTGGACGGTGCTTAACTTGCGACACAGTAGCGAGTGTTCCTACCACTGCGCTATCCGACACCCCAATGATTAGTTATTAGTGATTAGTAATTTTTAAAAAAAATCAAAGGTACATTTGCGCATGCAATACAAGAAGGAAGAAAGGAAAAGATCAGAGTTCAACAACAACATCAACAACAACAGCAACAACAACAAAATGGTTCATTGAGTTCGAACGTGGAATTTTATAAGGAGTGCGTGCGCTGATTAGAATTTGAAGGTTAGCGCGCCAAGAATAGCGGTGTATTGATGATTGCCCTTTCAACTAACCACTCTCGTGAATGAACATTGAGGTTTAACGTCTACACCCACCATTGGCGATATGGCAGACGGGGATAACCATCCCAGGTAAAGAGGGGTAGGGACCTAAATCAACACTGGACCACAAGAGCAATCATACTGCTAAAATGTACAATGAAAACGGCCACATTTTATATCACCCACCACGGGATTCGAACCTGGGTCATCGGTGTGCCAGGCGAACGCTCTACCACTTGAGCTACGGCGGTGGGACTCCCTCGTGTCCACCCAAAGTCTCTTTTATGCGATTGATGGATTGCACTGCTTTAATGAAACACACCTTTACCACGGATTTGAGCATTGATTCTGGTAGGAAGAGAAAGAAAAAAAAAACACAACTTAAATGTGCCAAAGGATCTGTCAATGCGCACGTTTTAAGAATAAAATGTGAAAAGTGACATAAGAAATGTCCTTCACACCACTTCAAAATTAAATGTTCATTTAAAAGTCCCAATTCGAAGGTTATGTTTACTTTTGGCAGAAACGGGTTTACCCGTAAATTCGCATTGTTTTCTACATTAAACAATGAAACAGCCAGTTTCAATTTTCGATTTCGGTTGTGACAGGGAGTGATTTTTTTCCGTTTTTAACTGCGGTCCCTTTAATAAAATACATGTACACCACCTTTACAAAGTTTCGAAGCATCGATTCTGATAGGAAGAGAAATAAGAAGAAGATTTTTTTACTGACTGTGCAAACGGATGTGTGTAAATGTTCAAATTTTAAGAATAAAATGTGAAATCAGATATATCCTCCACACCATTTTAACATAAAATTTTCGTTTAATTAACACCAACGTACCACTCTTGTCAAACGCTTCGCAAACTTTCCTCTTTCGTTTACTTTTTCTTCCTTGCTCTCACGCAGATGAGTATTCTTCTTCATGATGTACTTGAGAATGCGACCAGGGTTGGTATGTATAGAAAATGCCGTTACCGTAAACTCCAAGGTAGTTGGCGTGAATCGCTTCGTGGCAGTTTTACATACAATGCTTGATATGGATTATAGTGATGTTTCGCTCGTATGTTTAAAAAAAATGTAATCGTTCTTGAATAACGCACAAGAACTGCTCAAGCAAGGAGCTGGTCTATACAGGATCTAACTCAAGCCAACAGAGGTGCCCACTTGCGGCCTTTAGGTGCATAGTCTGACGCCCAGGTGACTGAGCACAATCCTTGGCGACCGGGGTTGGGGGGGAATAAGGACGTAGTGATTGCTAAGTATCATTATTTATGTAGCTGGTACTCCCCCGTCTAGGACATGAGCGTCAAGATCTCTAACGATGAGATCGTCCGTACGATGGAAGGTGTGCGTGCTCAGATTAGACCTCGGTTTATACTCTTCTCCGAAGGAGTATGGGTGCAGTTTCTCGGAGTCATGTATTTTTACTACTACTACTACTACTACTACTACTACTACTACTACTACTACTACTACTACTACTACTACTACTACTACTAACTATATAAAAAAAATAAAGTTAGTTGCTACTTAAGGGATGCTGTAGAGATGTCCGGGACCAGGAGGACATAATATTGTGACTCACCAGGCAATTCGCATGCTTAATCGTATTCATATTCATATGGAATAACAAACCAACAGTTTCCTCACGAAGTAGAAATTGGTGCTCCAAACTACGAAGATTAGCGCACCAAACTACGAAGGTTAGCGCTCTAAACTACGAAGGTTAGCGCACCAAACTACGAAGGTTAGCGCTCTAAACTACGAAGGTTAGCGCACAAAACAACGAAGGTTAGCGCACCAAACAACGAAGGTTAGCGCTCTAAACTACGAAGGTTAGCGCTCTAAACTACGAAGGTTAGCGCACCAAACTACGAAGGTTACCGCACGTCCTTAAATTCGAAATGAAAAGAAAAAATAATTTCAAGATGTTTCTGACATGATCACAGAAAAGGACACAACAAAGCACAATAAAACACATTTGTGTCACGGATTTGTTGAATTGCCAGATTTACCTGCAAATACCTGAAACAGTCGGGAATCAGAACGAGCAAAATTATCAGTCCGTTTTTCTGTCGGTCCTTTGGAAGCCATAGCCGAAGGACCCCAGAACGGATTTTGACTAAACGACATAGGAATGTCAATGGGTCCCGACAGGAAGTCCTCTCCAGGATCGCACAAACAACTGCTGCCCTGACAAGGTTGAAGCCCATTTGGAAAGACAGGACCATCAGTCTACATTCCAAAGTAAGACTGCTGCGCTCCCTTGTCATCTCCATCTTCCTATATGCTTGCGAAGCATGGACCCTCACAGCAGATCTCCAACGAAGAATACAAAGCATGGAGATGAGGTGCTACAGAAGACTTCTGGACATTTCCTATACCCAAAACATCACCAACGACGAAGTCCGACAGACCATCACACAAGCCATTGGACAACACGATGACCTGCTAACAGTGGTGAAGAAACGGAAACTCCGATGGTATGGCCACGTCACCAGATCATCAGGCCTTGCAAAGACCATTCTGCAAGGCACAGTGCAAGGAGGTAGAAGAAGAGGGAGACCGAAAAAGAGGTGGGAGGACAACATTCGAGAATGGACTGGTTTGACACTGAGCGAAGCCATCAGGGCTGCTGAGGACAGAGAAAGATGGAGTATGCTGGTCAAACGATCATCTGTGGTGCCCCTACGACCTTCGGGTTACGGGACAGGATAGGATAGGATAGGACATAGGAACATTATCTAGGTTAGTGATTTGCCTCCCGTGCCACCATCTGCTTTACATCAAAGGTCAAGGTCACTGGAGTCATTTTGTTGCTAAACACGTTTTGTTCATCGTCTCGAAAACGGCTTAATAAGCAATTTTGTTGAGTTTTAGTATAGGCTTACGGCTACTTCAAAATCATGGGCCATTCTTCAGTAGCAGGTCGATTGTCGATGTCGATCAGTCTATCTGTCCGTTGGTCAGTTCATACGAATTTGTGTGTGTGTGTGTGGTTCAAAACACGCTTTTTGCCTTATCTCAAGAATAACATCACCAAATCGAACTTCATGACGTTTACTTTGTGCATGCATTAACTATTGCTAACCATGCTGGGTCGTTCATATTTGCAATTTGTCAAAGGTCAAGGTGATTGTGCTTCACCACTTTCTAAACACTTTTGCACTTTTTCTAAAAATTAGCTGATCCAATTTTAATAATTTTTGGACCCCCGTTGGGGTGCCGGGGGTTTCAGTATAAATAGTATCCCCACTTTCTGGAAATTTTGTGTTTTAAATTCCCACTGTCGCTGTCTTTCTCTTTTGCTCTTTCTCATTCCTGCTCTGTTCTATCAATCTGCTATACTATCATCTTCTTCGCTAGACCAGTCTCCTACCTTTTTTCTTGAAAACTCTTCCGGGATAAGACTCCTTATTTGTGTATGAGGTCTGTTGGATCAGCTTGGGAATATTGGACGCTTTCTGCCAGGTGGTCACTAGGGCTTCCTATTATGTTATTACTTAGCAATGTAGGCATTTTATATGTATGTGTTTTGTTGATAATTTATAATGATGTTTGTATTCTACTTTGTTTTTGTAAACGGGTGTTCGATAAGTTGGGGTGAAGCCTCAGCCGTCCCCTGCGTGGGATGTCTTTATTGTAAAGTGACTGGCTGGTGGAGAGCTTTCGGTTTTACCACTAGGGTTGTTTCAGCAGATCTTTTATGCGGATCGGGGGTTGTCCGGTCCTGATTTGGCTCGGAATAGTCCGCTGGACCTAAAGCAATAATAATGTAATGTAATGTAATCATTTTTGGTTAGCAAATAGATCAGATCGCGGACTATCATTCCATGGTTGTTGGTTGTTGTTTTTTTGCCTCTTTATGATAAAGCCGTGTCACAGTACCGCCAAAAAAGATTAACACTTTTGAAATATGTTTATTGTTATTGGCTATGTATGTGAGTGTCTGGAGCAATACATTTGAATGGCTTGCCATCTTTTTATCGTGTTTAATGTGGCACGTCTGTTGATCTACACACATTTATGTATCGCACCATTGCCGCAGCGCGAGCGCGGCGTTTTAGAACCTGAGCTAATCCAATCGCAACCCCCGTAACAAATTTACTCCCTGTGTAGTAGAGTTTAGTTGTATTGTTTGTTTGTTTTAGCAGTTCTTCAAGCATACTCCTCTTCTGGGAAATAGAAGGTGCTGATGCTCCTTGGCAACCTCACTGACAGTTTCCTTCAAATAATGATTTTTAAGCTCCCCTGAACGCGAAAAGGGCAGATCCCGTTTCTTTTTCTATCATCAGTATTATTTTTTTTATTGACCAAAGACAGGATTGTATCAAATTAGATCATGGGTTAAGGAATTGAAGGGAGGAAAAGAACAAAAACAACAACCACATAATGTTGTTTTTTTTTAATACATAGATGAAAGTATTCTTGTATTATGCTGGTAGGCGTAAGACGTTTGCTAAACTCACAATGAACAATACATGTAAACGTCGTAACAAAATCGTAAAATTGCGGAATCCGTGAAATCGGCAGCTGTTGCCGATTTTGTGAAATTGACAATTGCTTGCCGAGAACGTGAATTCGGCAGGCTGTTGCCGAAATAGTGAAAAGGCTTTTCAAAGTTGACAAATTTGTAAAATAAGTAACCCGTTTGACGAAGTCGCAACAACAATGTTGTCTATGTCTGACAGCGTAATAATTACTTGATCGATGGACCCTCAGCAGATCTACAACGAAGAATACAAAGCATGGAGATGAGGTGCTACAGAAGACTTCTGGGCATTTCCTATACCCAGCACATCACCAATGACGAAGTCCGACAGACCATCACACAAGCCATTGGACAACACGATGACCTGCTCACAGTGGTGAAGAAACGGAAACTCCGATGGTATGGCCATGTCACCAGGTCATCAGGCCTTGCAAAGACCATCCTGCAAGGCGCAGTGCAAGGATGTAGAAGAAGAGGGAGACCGAAAAAGAGGTGGGAGAACAACATTCGAGAATTGACTGGCTTGACACTGAGCGAGGCCATCAGGGTTGCTGAGGACAGAGAAAGATAGAGTACGCTGGTTAAACGATCATCTGTGGCGCCTCTACGACCTTCGAGTTACGGGATAGGATAGGAAGGATAGGATAGGATAGGATAGGATATGATAGGATAATGAGGTTGACCTTTTAAAAAATACTGACTGTTTTTGTTGTTGTAGGATTTTAACTATTGTTTCAAAGGTCGTCTTGATTTTGTTTGCTTATTTGTTTAATCTGGTTGTTGTTGTTGTTGTTCTTTCTTTCGTTTTCTTTTTGTTGTCATCGTCCCCGTCTTCCTCCACCACTTCCTCCTCCTCTTCCCCTCTTCCTCCTCATCATCATCTTCATCATCATCATGGCCATGATCATGATCATTATCATCATAATTTTATTTATTTATATATGTATTTATCTATCACTATGTCGTCGGCAAGTGCTTGTTGGCTTTGCTGAATTTGTGGGGTTGTTTGTGCTGGCGGATTCAATTATATGTATTTTTTTCTGCATGTCTGTTTACAGAGATCGCCATTGGGTCCCGGAGAAGCACCGCATTGACAGATTCGCCTTCCAGCGTTCGCTGATCTTTTGCTGACCCCCTCTCTCGCTTCTGAGTGTCTGGAACCGACTTGCATTTTAACATAGGAGATGTGGAATTTTTACACGCTCTTATACGTTGATGCTGGATGCTGTGTCTGATTGCTGGACGATGTCATTACAAGCAGTAGGTTCGTCTTAGGCTTTACAAGTTACTGCAGCTTCGCGGAATTCTTCTGACGTAAAACGGCTAGAGTTGATTGACAAACCACACTCCAAGTGCTGATTATTTTGTGTGTGCGATTAAGACTTCGTAGTCTTCACAAGTTAGCACTGGTTCTTTATTGTGATGCGCAGACTGATTACTATCGGACCCTGTTGCTCAAGTAACTGGATTATTATGAGATAATTGGCAGAATATTTTATTCATTGTAAAAAGCACAACCTCTTAAACATTGCTGGAATTTGTCTGAGGTTTTAAAACGTTATCATTGCATCTGGTTGATGCCTTGTCTGGTTGTTAAGAGCATATAACGACGAGCATTCCATTATTCTGATAATCCGGTTGGAGTTAGGTCCGTTTTTGAAACTCAAAATCTTAACAGTCCATATTGATTCCATTTAGAGGTTACTAACCCTGAACTTTGGATCCGCCTTGAAAATCATTCTCGATCGATCCTACAGAAAATTCCTGGGTCTTTCTGAGACATACATGTTGTGGTGTATCGCGACTGAGGAGAGGACAGCGTCTATAATTTTACCAACAGAACGGTGACCTTTGTTTTTTGTGTTAAACCACAAGGGATTGTAAGAATTAGTTTTCCACAAATTATAACCTCAGCGCGAGACCGGTTTGCATGAATACTCAATGGAGCTTTGGCATTACACTGTTAGAACCAATCGGATACTGTACAGCTGATTGCCGGATCAAAACAAAGAAATATTCTTCATGCCTTTGATCCTCCGAAACCCTACAATTTAAAGCATGATTCCTTTGAAGGAGTCCTCCGTCAATCGTTGATACTCTTATGTGGTGAATCCCCGTGAACGATTGAGGATCAAATCAGGCCTTATTTTCCTGTTTTTTTTTTCTTCTTCTCTCCTGCTGCGCTCGGTAGCTAGTCGTTGTCTTTTGCCCAAGTGGAACAGATTGCCTCCAAAAACGGCGCTGCTAAATTGATAGGGTGCTGAAGACGAATTGATGTTGAGTGCGGCAAGTGTTTTAGTCAGCTTGACATCAACGGATTCCTATAGGATGAAGACGGGATAATTGAAGCAACGAATGGTGAACACTAAATTAATTTACGTGGTTCACATAATAATGCACTTCTTTTCTTTGTTTAAACCTTGAAAAGGGCCATCATTGTACATCATCATCAGCAGTGTACATTGGTATTTCCAGGCAATTTTGCCCGGCTGGGCGCCATAATCAAGTTGTAGTTCTCCACAATCATTGTCACTTCAGTGGCTGCTGATTGCAGTTTTAATGTTTCTCTGGAAAACCGTAAATTTTGCCTGCTTTGCCGAGAGTTTTTTTGTTTACTTTCTGAACGGGCTGAATAAACTGCTAGATAACAGTGAAACTTACTGGATTTAAAAAAAACAAAAACAGGAATGAGCTGAAACGAAAGTTACACCAAGAAAGGAGAGACCGACAGCAAGACTATAAGAATTGAAACTGCATGGTTGCGTGTGGAAACGTCGGTTTATACTCTGTGAGAAAAGAAACGCAACAGCGCAAAATGCAGGAGACCGCAGAAGGCGCGGCTTTGACTGCTTTTGACAGATCTAAAAACTAATAACTCTAAACGAAACTGCAACCGCGGGAGTACTTTTGGTGAAAAGCTGGGAAACAGCAACAACTGACGTAGGTAACAACAACTACAAAAACAACAATTACATCAAAGTTGATTCTGTATGTAAACTTTAAGATTACTCTTAATAGACTTCAAATTGAGTCTTCATTAACTTCGGTATTCCAAATGACTACAAGAACAACGGACTTAATCAGGCATCAGACAAAAAGTGACTGTTTGAAAGGAACTAATTATAGCCTTCCTGTCGGGTTTCCTATAACAGGCTTTGTTCTACTAACAGTTGCAAGGTCTTTTGTGTAAAAAGACTTCAAGATTGTGATCATGCCTTCAGCATCATGTGTGCTAGATTATGACATGGGAGAACTGTTGCTTCCGCAGGCGCAAGAGATGTTCAACGGCACCATCATCACTCTTAACGACTGTAACCTCATGAATCGGGTAAATCAGTGATTAATTTATGTGGGGGTTTCAGTATAAATAGTATACCCACTTTCTGGAAATTTAGTGCTTTTAATTCCCACTGTCTCTGTCTTTCTCATTTGCTCTTCCTCATTCCTGCTGTGTTCTATCAATCTGCTATACTATCTTCTTCTTCGCTAGACCAGTCATCTACCTATTTTCTTGAAAACTCTTCCAGGACAAGACTCCTTATTTGTGTATGAGGTCTGTTGGATCAGCTTGGGAATATTTGATGCTTTCTGCCAGGTGGTCATTAGGGCTTCCTATGATGTTATTATTTAGCAATGTAGGCATTTTATATGTATGTGTTTTGTTGATAATTTATAATGATGTTTATATTCTATTTTGTTTTTGTTAACGGGGGTTCGATTAATTAGAGTACTGCCTCAGCGTCCCCTTCGTGGAATGTCTTTATTGTAAAGTGACTGGCTGGTGGAGAGCTTTCAGTTTTACCACTAGGGTTGTTTCAGCAGATCTTTTATGCGGATCAGGGGTTGTCCGGTCGTGATTTGGCTCGGAAGAGTCCGCTGGACCTAAAGCAATAATAATGTAATGTAATGTAATGATTAATTTATGTCCATGTATGCGTTGGCTGATTTATTTATTGACTGGCAGATGTTTTGAAAAGTTGATTCAATATTTGACTGGTAATAATAATAATAATAATAATAATACAGGATGCTATACGCGCCTTACCCCAAATCAGGCTCAAAGCGCGGCGACCTATACCAACATACACGCTCACCTGTCTCATCCACCCTCACACATACCAAACACACATCCATCACTCAAACAGGTGGTGTAAAGGCAGGGAGATCGCTATTAGAAGACGGAAAGAAAATCGAATTTTTATTTTTGAAATTTTTATATTGACTGCGTCCTGTACCATTATTGAAGGGAGGGAGGAAACCGGAGTGCCCGGAGAAAACCCTCGGTGACCTGACTACCTGACTAATAAAGCATTCAGTAGAACTCTGGTTGTCAGTAAATCGGTCGGTCGGTCCGTTATACAAAATAAATAAATCGAATTTTAAAAAAAAAAACTATGCAGATATTCATACTTTTATTTACTGCTAAGTCTTTTATATCGTTCGTGTTGCAAGTTCTCAAAGTTCAAGGTCGCAGTATGTGATCAGTTTCTAAACATGTTTTACGCTGTATCCCAAAACTGGCTGACCCGATTTTGATAATTGTTTGCTTGCAGTTAGTTCAGATAGTGGTCCATCAGTCCATTTTCCTCTTGTTTCTCCAGCATAAACCCCTTGGGGTCATGAGCAATCTTGCCACTGTAGATTGTTCAAACCTATAAAGGGAAAAGTGAAAGCCACAGTTGAAAACCTGTCTTTCCTTTATAGGCAAGACAGATTCACTGCGGCAACAGTATCCCCGTTGGAGTGCCGGGGGTTTTCAGTATAAATAGTATCCCCACTTTATGGAAATTTAGTGCTTTAAATTCCCACTGTCGCTGTCTTCCTCATTTACTCTTTCCCATTCCTGCTCTGTCCTTCACTCTGCTATACTATCTTCTTCTTCGCTAGATCAATGACCTACCTTTTTTCTTGAAAACTCTTCCTGGACAAGACTCCTTGTTTGTGTATGAGGTCTGTTGGATCAGCTTGGGAGTGTTGGACGCTTTCTGCCGGGTGGTCACTAGGGCTTCCTATGACTGTACTATTTAGCACTATAGGCATTTTATATGTATGTGTTTTGTTGATGATTTATAATGATGTTTGTATTCTATTTTGTTTTTGTAACCGGGGGTTCGCGTAGTTGAGGTCAACCCTCAGCCGTCCCCCGCGTGGGATGTCTTTATTGTAAAGTGACTGGCCGGTGGAGGGCATTCAATTTTCCCACTGGGGTTGTTTCGGCAGATCTTTTATGCGGATCGGGTGTTGTCCGGTCCTGATTTGGCTCGGAAGAGTCCGCTGGACCTAAAGCAACAATAAATCAATCAATCAATCATTCTCCAGCATAAAACCGAGTGAAAACACTACCCAAAAAAAAAACCACTTTTGAAAATGTGTATTTTTCGGCCATATGCATAAATGTCTCGAGATACATTTGAATGGCTGCCCATTTTAGTTTCTTTTTCTTTCTTCTTTGCACTCTTTTTTCTTTGTTATTGTTTTTTCTGTACTCTCTCCGTTCTTTTGCTCTTTCTTGTCTGCTTTTGTTTGATCTTCTTTCAACATGTATTAGTGAGCGTATTAAAATAAACTATTAGCCTCTCTTACTTTCTTGATGATATTTACAATAATATTAATAATAATAATAATAATAATAATAATAATAATAATAATAATAATAATAATAATAATAATAATAATAATAACGGATGTTATTTACGCTCTTTTTTCTCCTAAAATAGTCTCAACACGCTCTCACCTGTAACCAAACCTATCTGCTCATATTTTTTACACCGGCTGGTTTGGACACACACACTCACACACACACACACACCCACACACACACACGCACACACACACATATACACCTACACACTCACACCCACATTCATCACTAAAACAAAAACACCCCAAGGAGATCACTATTAGAAGAGGGATGTGAAATTGTATTTGGAAATGTAGAATGATTACATCCACTACCGTTATTCAGGGAGAGAAGAAACCGGAGTACCCGGGGACAACCTTCCTTTCAATGTTAACCATGAAGTGCATTTGTTGTGGTCAGGTCGTAGACCTACTGACCAACAAGAGCATGTGGAACGTGTCAGACAGCCGGGGGCCCAGAACAAAGGGCACCACCCTGGACAACACCCTTCTCATCTTCGCCTACTCTGTCCTCTCCGTCATCGCCGTCTTTGGCAATTCCATCGTCTGCTATGTCATCCTCAAAAATAAGGTAAAACGCCAGGCATTGAAGTCTGTTCGTTGTGCAGATCAAGGGTCATCAACAAGTAGGAGAAAGTAAAATGAATAGAGGAAGTAGTAATAGTAGTAATTGATACTAAAGATGATGCTGATAATGGTGATGATGATGATGATGATGATGATGAGGAGGAGGAGGAGGAGGAGGAGGATAATGAGGATGATGATGCCTTCTGCCTTGACGTTGATATAATCATACGCATGCAGTAAATGATTACAATGCTGCGTGTTTGCTGTGCAGAGGTTGCATACGGCCACTAACTTCTTCCTGGCCAACCTGGCGGTGGCAGACCTCCTGGTGACCTGCGTCAACGTGCCCTTCAATATCGTCCGCTACGTCATGTACGACTGGCCCTTTGGCGAGACGATGTGTTACATGGTCAACTTCTCCCTTATGGTGTCCGTCTACGTGTCCACTTACACGCTCACCTCCATCGCCATCGACCGCCATCGCGTGGTGCTGAAGCCGCTGTCGCAGCGCATGTCCAAGACGCTGGCGGTGTGGCTGCTGGCGCTCATTTGGGTGGTGGCCGTGCTGCTGAGCCTGCCCTTCGGAATCTACAACAAGATCGAGAATCAATCCCTCCTCCTGTGGGACGAGGACGGCGGAGCGGCGGCTCTGTCCGTCGTCCGTCGCTGCCGCACCAATTATCCTCCGCCAAGGTATCACTTCGAGCAGTGCCTGACGGTGGTCACGACCATGTTGCAATACTTCGTGCCGCTGTCGCTGATCGGCGTGGCGTACGGCCGCATCGTGCAGAGTCTGTGGTCACGCACGCACGTGGGAGCCGTGACGGCCAACCAGCAAATGTCACAGGCTCGCGCCAAGCGCAAGTCCATCAAACTGCTAATCGCCGTCGTGGTCGTCTTTGCCCTCTGCTGGCTACCTCTCAACCTATACCATCTCCTCACCGACCTCCACCCCAAACCCGAGGTCTATGAGTACAACAGCAAGGTGGGTCGGTCACAGCCTCGTTGTTGAATCCCCCGTGAGGGTGCCGGGGGTTTCAGTATAAATAGTACCCCCACTTTATGGAAATGTAGTGCTTTAAATTTCCACTGTCGCTGTCTTTACCCTTTGTTCTTTCTCATTCCTACTCTGTTCTATCAATCTACTATGCTATCTTTTTCTTCGCTAGACCAGTCACCTACCTTTTTTCTTGAAAACTCTTCCGGGACATAACTCCTCATTTGTGTGTGAGGTCTGTTGGATCAGCTTGGGAATATTGGACGCTTTCTGTCAAATGGTCACTAGGGCTTCCTATGATGTTACTATTTGGCAACGTAGGCATTTTATATGTATGTGTTTGTATTCTATTTTGTTTTTGTAAACGGGGGTTCGAAAAATTAGAGTATCGCCTCGGCGTCCTCTGCATGGGATGTCTTTATTGTAAAGTGACCGGTTGGTGGATAGCCTTCAGTGTTACCACTAGGGTTGTTTCGGCAGATCTTTTATGCGGATTAGGGACGAGTCCTCTTTCAGCGAAGTTGTGGTCTTGATTTTGTAGTCCTGATTCGGCTCTTTCCAGTCCCCTTGACCCTGTAAGCAATGAATAACTAACTAACTAACTCGTTGTTGAAATGGATAATTATCTTCTTTTATCAGTTTTATATTTTTAAGTGTTGGTTTTCGTTGTCTAAATACAACAAATGAAGTTCTACTTCTAGACTATTATCGTCTTTAAAAGTTTATCTGAACGGTAGAGGAACATTCTTAAAAGACCTTAAAAAAATCAATATTATTTTCTGCAGTGGCATTTTACCATTTGTGCAAAATCAAAATAATCTCCGTCAAACCTCTAATTTTCTTGAAACCTGTTAGACCCACTACATGCGACAGAAGTGTAAACAAGCATTTAGACATGGAAGAGCAGAGTGGGGTGATGGCGGGAAAGGGTTATGGAGGAAATGTGCCCGGAGCCCTTCAGTACGTCGCATTCCAAATCTGTCCTTTTCTGCAAAATAGCACGACATGCATATAAATTAGAGCGTGAAGCAAGGAAGCATGTGGAAACATTTATCTGACGACCCTAAAACGCAGCGTTTCGTATTTCTTGCTGTCGCCTAAACGGTTAGGCCTAACTTGAAATTTCCAGTATTCGACATGAAAGCTTACGCAAACTGAGCCGAGGAAAGCATTATACGATATGTACAAAGAGATCTTCACTCGAAAATGGCAGTAGGCCTATCGAAACTTTCAAAGCAGTCTATTTTAAATTTCATGCTCGCCACCCAGACGACAAGTGTAATGCAAGAAGTCTATACGGAGCAGTCCCATGGGAGAACTTTGATCTTGGGAACCTTCAAATTCACTGTGTGTGTTCCCCCAAATGGAGGATTTTCTTTGCCTTTGATTGATCTAAGCGTATCGTCACGTGAAACGGGATGCGGCAAGCTCAGCATTCCAAATTTGTTGTTGTCAGTGGCGAAGCACGGTACGCTGGCAGCCGCAAGCGTGTCATGTTAAATGCATGGGATTCACCACATTTACCTTAGATTTGACCTTTCGTTAGGAAAGCAATTTCATACGCAAACAAGGCTGCAAGCGGCTAAACGTGAACTAGGCTTGAACTTTCAGCTGAAGGGTATTCCCATAATTCTCAAAGTAGCGTGTCTGGAACCGGTGAAACTTAAATAGCCTCCTTATGAGACATTTCGCCCTAGGTCAAGGTGACGTATTATTTTGGAAAATCCAGAGTAATATCATTTTTTTTTTTAAAGTTAGAAAGCGTAAAGTGGTAAATTAGAGAAGAAGAAGTTGGAGAACATTTTGACGAACGAGAAAGCCAGCCTGAATGCCTCGGGGTGAACGAAGGTTAATATGTTATCAACTTAGATTGAACCTCTGAGGCCTATCCCGAGTTATTGTTTTTTTTTGTTGTCGTTTTAGAAAACTAAACGCGATAAACCCTTTATTGGCTTTGGTTGCAACGCATGCAAAAGAATATAAATCAGAAAGAATTAGTTATCTCTGAACTTTATTATTTATACCGATAATTAGTTAAAAGGGCCTGGCACTAATGTTTCGTGACAGTGAGTTTACAAGGGAATTTGCTTCATTGTTGTCACATTAAAAAAAATAATATAGTGGGCACGCGTTGCTTAATCTGAGTCCTAACCTTTGGATTTTCGGCTTCTCTTTTGTTCTTATGTATCCAAACAACTGTTCCTGCTATGCACAATATTTTTAGATTCAACTTTTATGCTTTTAATTTTATAGGCACATTAACGAACATTATCAATTATTTATATCAAAATCGTACTTTTGAAGGAGTTGGTTTTGTTTAATAATATTTATTCCCAGTGGTGCAATACTCACTGTGAATTTTAAATGGATCTGACGCTGAAATGGTTGGAAGTTAGTATCTTTAAGAATGGCTTGACAAATTGCGAGATTTAAGTCCACTTTCTACGTCTTGTATTAATTTTACCTGTCAAGTGTCCATCGGGCCAAAACTATTTTACCTCCACTGAAAAACGAATAGCAATGCAATGCTTGTGAAATAATGATGCACACCCTTCGCTCGTGCACACGCCATTTCATTGGGCTACAGCACACAAACACGTCTACCCGCCCACCCGCAGGCAAGCGAACACACACACACACACACGCACCCCCCACCGCCCACACACACACACACACACACACACACACACACACACACACACACACACACACACACACACACAGAGGCACCAAAGACAGTAGAACAATAAGACAGGCAACTTGAGGCTTATGAGCGATCCCGGATATAGAGTACTGTCCCTTAGGGCGTAGACAAATAACAATCAACTCTCTCTCTCTCTCTCTCTCTCTCTCTCTCTCTCTCTCTCTCTCTCTCTCTCTCTCTCTCTCTCTCTCTCTCTCTCTCTCTCTCTCTCTCTCTCTCTGTATAATGGCCTCGTGGCGTAGTGGATTAGTCGTCGGATTCCTATGCCGAAGGTCGCGGGTTCGATTCCCGCAAGGGGCGAATGTATGTGACTTAGGTACGAGACTATTAAGATCACCGAAGGTTTTCTCCTGACACTCCGGTTTCCTCCATCCCTTCCATAATGGTACTGGACGTAGTCAATATAAAATTTGAAAAATAAAAATTCGATGTTCTTTCTGTCTTACAATTGCGATTTCCCTGCCTTTACACCACCTGTTTGAGTGTTGCATGTGTATTTGTTGTGTGTGTGTGAGGGTGGATGAGACAGGCGAGCGTGTATGTTGGAACAGATCGCCGCGCTTTGAGCCTGATTGATTTGGGGAAAGGCGCGTATATAGCATATAGATATATATATTAGAAATAGAGAGTATAGTATCAGACAAGAAAGATAGAAGAAACATAACACTGCAAAGAACAGAAGAAACACACTAAAAAAAAAAAAAAACAGGTTTAATTTTTTTTTCAAATATGAACTTTATTTAATTTAATAGAAAACAAAAAAGAAACATTAAAAAAGTCAACATTAACAGTAATAATAATAATAATAATAATAATAATAATAATAATAATAATAATATTATTATTATTATTATTATTATTATTATTATTATTATTATTATTATTATTATCAAAAATCAAAAATTGTTAAATACTACAGCATACACGATCACATGAATTTAAAACTATAATGACACTGTTCTTTGTATTGCTTAATGAACTTTTACGTCTACAAGCCAAGGGAAATAACCTAGTCCTTGTGCTCGGCTTCATTAGTATATCATGTATTGAAGGAGTTGCCCGTCAATTCGTTCTACCATCATTGGAGGCACACACAGAGGCACACACCTACACACACACGCACACACAAACAAATGCCTACAAAGCATTGTACACCTTATTAGATCAGAACATTGCTTCGTTTTCCACAAATTATTCATTTTGCTCTGTTTATAGACCTAGACGTGCGCTGGATGGAAATGCGTTGTACTTATATTGAGAAAATAAGTTATTAATTATTATTTGATTAAGTGAAAAACACAGTCAAATTACATTACATTACATGATTATTGCTTTAGGTCCAGCGGACTCTTCCGAGCCAACTCAGGACCGGACAACCCCTGATCCGCAAAAAAGATCTGCTGAAACAACCCTAGTGGTAAAACTGAAAGCTCTCCACCAGCCAGTCACTTTACAATAAGGACATCCCACGCAGGGGACGCTGAGGCTGAACTCTAATTTATCGAACCCCCGTTTACAAAAACAAAATAGAATACAAACATCATTTTAAATTATCAACAAAACACATACATATAAAATGCCTACATTGCTAAATAATAACATCATAGGAAGCCCTAGTGACCACCTGGCAGAAAGCGTTCAATATTCCCAAGCTGATCCAACAGACCTCATACACAAAATAATAAGGAGTCTTGTCCCGGAAGAGTTTTCAAGTTGTTGTTGTTGTTTGTTTTAATGTCTTTTTGACCGAAATGATAAGACAAAAAAGAAAAACAAATAAAAACAAAACAAAAAATAAAAATAAATAAATACAAAGAAAATAAATTGGAAAAAAAAAAAAAAAAAAAAAAAAACACAAAACATAATTATGATCAAATAACATCGACGAGTCTCATATAATACTTACTAACTGAAGAACCAATGAACGTCTTCGCTAAACTAATGCATACACCAAAACTAATATTGCCCAAACACGTAACATTATTAGGCAAACTATTACGCAGTTGATTGCATTCAAATAAAACATGTTTCAAAGAAAACATTTCATTACATATACATTTGACGTTCGTACAATATTTAGTTCTGATGGAATTTAGATATATTCTATAAGCCATCGTCACAACAGTTCTGGGAATGCCAATATGTTGGTCAAAGAGTTGATTAAAATGACATTTAGTTTTAACTTCCTTTTCAGTTAAAACATGCATCTCTTTAACTGACAGGGGTATATTTAATTTTACTGCATTTTTTTTTCGGCACCAGTTTTTGCAGCTCGATCAGCCCAGTCATTAAAGAGAAAACCACAATGAGAAGGAACCCAACAAAAGTTAACTTCTGTTCCATTAATTATAATACTATGAATCAAGTTCTTAATTTCAAAAATAATTTCTTTTCCTTCTTTACTGTTATTAGATTTTAGAGCTTCTAAAACTGATTTTGAATCAACACAGATGACTACACTAGAAACATGTAATGGGAGATTTATAATTCTATTTAAAGACATCAGTATTGCTATCAATTCTGCAGTGAAAATGGAATATCCTTTTCCTAAATAAAATGATTCTGTAATTTTAAAGTCAGGAATAACAAAACCTGCTCCCGCATTACCATTTTCTGAGACCGATCCGTCAGTGTATATCTTAAGTTGTGCTGAATACTTTTCATATAAATGATTACGAACATCAATTATCATTAAACCTGGGTTATGATACTTAGTTTCATTTGTTAAAAGAATGTCAAAGTTAGCATTTTCAAGTTCCCATACAGGTATTGGTGACACTATGTTCTGATTACATACAAAATCTGTTTTTTCAAGATGTTTCGGAATTATGTCATATGTATAAGTTGCTATCGTTTGAAAACATTTAATTTTTTGTGAATGTTTAGGATAAGATATATCTGATCTTAAATATAGTTCCTCATGCGTACTATTATCTACTGCACTTTTTAGAGTTTTCAAGAAAAAAGGTAGGTGACTGGTCTAGCGAAGAAGAAGATAGTATAGCAGATTGATAGAACAGAGCAGGAATGAGAAAGAGCAAATAAGAAAGACAGCGACAATGGGAATTTAAAGCTCTAAATTTCCAGTAAGTGGGGATACTATTTATACTGAAACCCCCGGCACCCCAACGGGGCTAACACAGTCAAATGTAAGTTTGAAATCGCACAATCTTCTATATTGTGCTAATTCTTTTTTTTTGTCTGCTGCTTACTCCTCATATTATTGATAACGCTTGTTAGGATTCAGAAGGCGTTTTGAGCCAGTGAGCGTGGAATAATTGATTTTAAGCCGTCCATCAATCATACGGATGCTCTTATTTTATTCTCCGCGGGACTTGACCCTCCAATGACAACTTCCGCTTTTTTGTGCTGTTGTTGTGTGGCTTCGCCTATCCAGGAAGTTGGCACTTGGAGGCCAGGACTGGTTAATAATTGAATATATTTATGGTGTGGTTGAACAGGTGGAAACTTGTAGGGTGCTTTGATTTAATAACACATCAGTGTTATTTTAATGATGGGGGAGAGGTGGCACATTATGGGCTACAGGATGGTGTAGAAAAATGGCGATGGCTATGACCGGCATTGTTGAAGGGCGGGCATTTGTTATGTTGAAGAAGCTTTCACTTCCATGCTGTTGTTTTTGTTGTTTCTGCTGCTGCTGCTCATGATGATGATGATGACGATGACGGCGGCGGTGACGACGATAATGATGATGATGTTGATGTTGATGATGATAATGATGTCAACTATGACGATTCCGGCCACAATGGTAATGATCTATGTATCCTAATGGGCATGTAATTTATTCATTATTATTATTGTGATTTTCCCAGGTGTTCTTCGCGTGTCACTGGATAGCTATCTCCAGCACGTGCTACAACCCGTTCGTCTATTGCTGGCTGAACGAGAGTTTCAGGGAAGAGGTGAAGGCGCGATTCCGCTGGTGCCTCTGCTGTCCGCTGTTCAGAAACCGCTGGTTTCAGGCCGCCGTGGGCAAAGACAAAGGACCCCGCCGGCGGCAGGACCTGCTGAGAGAACGGAACAGGTGAGAAGAAGAAGAAGAAGAAGAAGAAGAAGAAGAAGAAGTGGATGCATCGTTAATAAACATGTAGACCTACTCAACAGATCAGTGATTCAAAAGATGCTAAAAGAAACAGTAGTCTACCCATTATTTTGTGAACTGCCTTTGTTAACCGCTTCTTGACTTGGACCTTAAATGCTTTTCATGTCACATAGCGGGTTGCTCTAGTTTTAGGTCAGTGGTACAGCGTTCACCTGACACAGCGACGATCCAGGTTCGAATCCCTCGGTGGGTAAGATAAAAGTGGCCATTCTCACTGTCCATCATAGCAGTATGATTGCTTTGGTGGTTCAATGTTGATTTAGGCCCCACCCCCGCCCTTCGCAGCAGTGTGATTGCTTTGGTGGTTCAATGTTAATTTAGGCCCCACCCCCGCCCCTCGCCTCCGCTTTCCTGTGATGGTGGTCCCCGCCTGCCATATCGCCAATGGTGGGTGCAGACGTTCAACTTCGATTTTCATTCATTAGCTTCGCTAGAGTCAGACTGTGTCGCACGTAACCATTTCCCGTCTTTCAAATATTTTTGAATTAATTCTGTGATTATTTTTCCTTCTTAAGTTTAAACGTGGCATTCTCTTTTATGATATACCGACATCATCTTCTACTTCACTCTGTCACCCCTGCATGTGCATCTGAGCATGTCGCCTGTACTTTCACAGGCTGATCGGGTCCTCTAGTGTGCCCCAACCACGACAAGGCCGTAGAGGAGCGGAACACTGTCTAATGTGTCATTACAGACACTCGACGTTTTATTACGGTATGAGGAAAATTACGCTTCTGCGTTCTATAATTAGTCTTGGTTGCACGTCTTCAATGGACAAGGATCGAGAACTCAAAAAAGCCTGTCTTGTCTTAGCTCCATCGTGTGTCTTGTCTTAGCTCCATCGTACCATTGCTGTCTCTGCCTTAAACCCCATCACTGGATGCCTGTCAAATCCCTTATAGACGTGGGCTTACGTAATCGAATCTTCCATATTTTAGTGTCTCCACTGTTAACGCCGTCTCTTATCTGTCTGGACCCCATTCTTCTGTACTGGCCTGCTCGACCCCTCATATCTCAGGATGCCTCCCTTCTCTTTTCTGTGGAACAGCATCCTCTCTACCTTGCTTCCTAGACCTACCTACCGTGTGGGATTCTCTCCACACTGTCCATCCATTATCTTTTAAGAACAATCTAAAATCCGCCCGTTATTACTGGACGTAGTAGATTTATGAACATTGTTTTAATGGCAATTCTTCTTGTGACTTTCCCCTGGTGTTCTGACCACGCTCCACTATCGTGCCCTCGCTCATTGCTGTGTTGTTGTGTTGTTTGCATTTGTTGCAATGCCAGCTTTGGATCGTGCGCAGTGCAAAGTACCTGAAAATGATGATGATGATGATGATGAGGAGGAGGAAGAGGAAGAGAAGGAAGAGAAGAAAAAGGAGGAGCATGTTATGATGAACAATAATTGTTGCGCTTTATCGTCTTTACATGAATTGCAGCGGTGGAGCGAAGCTGCGAAATGTTAATCTGTACGACTTAAGTGTTGAGAGTATGTTCGTTATCTTCACCATGCATTCTGACATCTCTTGTTCTGTCTCAGCGCCATGACCAGCTCAACACGTGCCACCAGCGTGCGGCGCGAGGTGACGTTGACCTCTGACCCCGACGAGCTGCTGAACTCCTATCTGCCCAAGGCGTCGTCGGACGGGTACGGGTACGGGACGGAGGACTCTGGGGAGAGGGAGGAGGAGCACGACCTGCTATCCCTACACAGGAACGGACGAGTGGAGTTTCACGCCACTCGCATTTATAACTGTACAGCGAATGTCCTCCACAACCCGCGTCTCAACAACTGAAGTTTTGTACGGCGGATTTAAACAGTTTTTCCAGAGGAGAAAATGCCGCGTTGTACATGCCCTGTTCGTCCGACCTAACCTATTACATAGCTTTAACCCTTTTCTCCCCTTGCTCCGCAGCCCGAGTCTCATTTAACTGACGATTTCTGAGAAACACAGTCTGCGTGACTGAGGAGACAATTGTTTATTATGTAAATACGGGAAATGGAAGAAAGTTTGATTTTGACTGACTTAGTAGACGTACTAAGACTATGATCCTCCCTGCTCAACTTTCCCGCTCATCAACTCGTTAAAATGTTGTGAAGTAGACGAGCACAAGGGTTTTCGCACAATAATATTCACTCAATAGTAGTATGAGCTACTGGGTAGCTTTCCTGTGATCTCGCATAATAGTTTTTACAACTGAATCTCACGGTATTTAGTGGCAACTTTCATTTCTGCAGGAAAAAAACACCTTTTATCTCGGCGTTATCTAGACAGTCGTATGTTCAACTAATGGCAGTTCTGAGGCAATTTGCCTTATCAACTTTCAAAACGTCTAGCGTTTGTGAGGTGGGACAAAATAATTTTTTTGGCAAGTGAGCGTCGTTTTACCGTTTGACTTTTGGGACATGCTACACATCTTCTTGGATGATTAAAAATAAAGTCGTGCGATGAGCATGTTTACCGACGTGGAGTATCGCGCTATACAAGACAACAACAACAACATCATCAGCAATCGAAAAGTCTAAAGAACAAAGAACATGTGAGAGTGATAGGATTTTTACTACTGATTATTGTCAAAACGGCCAGACAATTAAAGGTAAATGAAAATCAAATTTGGGCTTTTGTTTCTTCTTCACTGTGTAGTCAGCCGAATCGTAAATAGTTTCCCTGTACAGGAATTACCAGGACATTTTAAAGAAGAAGACGTGTCTGATTCTCTGTCAAATATAAATGTGTGTTTTCACAAAATAGTTTAATTCGCGTGTAAGCTTATCATTTATTTATTTAATTTAACGTCTATTCACATCTGTGATATTAGACAAAGCTTATCATTCGCTGTTCATCATTTACCATTCGTATTCAGACTGATGCGATAATGTAGTAGATTATTGTAAGTGACTGCTTACAATGAACATCATTATAGAGAGACAGCCTGACTTAACAACACCTAACATGTGTTGGCCATAAAGTCTGAGTCTCAGCAACCAACGGTTGTATGGCAACAAACGTCGTATTCAGCTTTAGTGTTCGTGATATAACATTCCGTATTGTTTTTTAAATGTGACTATGCTGTGCTTAGTGTTGTGTTATTGTATGTAGAGGACTACGTTATTTTCTACGTTGTGAGTGCTATAAAAATGGGTTAATGACTTCAGAAAGCAGTTTTTTTTATAATACCTGGAATTAACGCTTAAGAAACAAGAACTAAACACTATTGCTACGTTTGTTTAAATGGGTTCTAACCCGTCAGAAACACCTTTTATGGGTTCAAGTGCATAACCAAACTATAGTCTGAACGCGTACTTCTTTTTTTAGATCCGCCCTCGGGCCAGCCTATCATATACCTCCTATCGTAACCTATCTCGTATTTCGAAGGTCGTTGGAACACCATAGATAATCGTTTAACCAGCATACTCCATCTTTTTGTCCTCAGCAAACCTCATGGCTTCGCTCAGTGTCAATCCAGTCCACTCTCAAATGTTGTCCTCCCACCTATTTTTCTGTCTCCCTCTTCTGCCTCCTTGCACCGTGCCATGCAGGATGGTCTTTGCAAGGCCTGGTGCTCTGGTGATGTGGCAATACCATCGGCGTTTCCGTTTCTTCACCACTGTGAGCATGCCATCGCGTTGTCCGATGGCTTGTGTGATGGTCTATCGGACTTCATTGTTGGTGATTTAGGAAATGCCCAGAAGTATTCTGCAGGACTTTATCTCCATGCTTTGTATGCTTCGTTGTAGATCTGCTTTGAGGGTCCATGTTTCGCAAGCGTATAGGAAGAGGGAAATGACAAGGGAGCGCAGCAGCCTTAACTGCCGAGTGCGATTGAAGACAAAACGGAAAAACAGGAATTTTCACTTCTACATCACAAAACCTTGAAAGTCACTAATGGTTTTGATAGAAATTAATCAATTGCCCTTTGTAGTAGCTGTCAGTGCACGCTAATACTACCATATTCTGTGACTGGATGAAATTCCACACCCACAGACTGCACACATTCTGACTGCTTTTAAAACATTTGTACACGGATGACTGCCAACAAGCTCCAGCTCAATGCTAACAAAACTGAAGTTATGCTCACGGGTACCAAACACAACCTGTAGACACCGTACCGTCACTCTTGGCCAAATCACTATTCCTAAGTCATATTCTGTCAAAAACCTTGGTGTCATCCTTGACAACACCCTCTCCATGTCAGAATTCACCCGCAAATTCCGTCAAATATGCAACTCACAGCTCCATAGAATAGGCCTTGTCCGCAAGCACATGACCACTGATGCTGCAGCCAAACTCATTTCGTCTCTTGTTCTGTCACGCTTAGACTACCGTAACTCTCTTCTGGCTGGACTTCCTTCCTCTTCTGTTCCTGCTCCAACGTGTTCAGAACTCCGCTGCTCCTCAAAAAGTAAAATAATCTGAACATATCACACGACTCCTATATTCGCTCCACTGGCTTCCTGTATCTCAGAGGATTACCTACAAAATCTGTACTTTCTGTTACAAATGGGTTCATGGATTCACCTCTTTCTACCTTACCCAAAACATTCACTTCTACAAGCCATCTAGAAATCTTCTTTCTTCCTCTGACACCCTCATGCTACAATACCCCGCAACATGCTCTCCTCTGCAGTTTGTCGAGCCTTCTCAGTGCTTGGTCCTTCAACTTGGAACTCTCTCTCTCTCTCTCTCTCTCTCTCTCTCTCTCTCTCTCTCTCTCTCTCTCTCTCTCTCTCTCTCTCTCTCTTCGCAGCTCTCCGAACATAGCCACTTTCAAGTCCTAAAGCTCATCTCTTCATTAAAAATGTCTGATCTCGCTCCCATCACCAGCATCATTCTTTATTTTCTGATTCAGATCACCGCAGCACACCGCAAGCTCCCAGCCCCTTCACTCCTTAGCTGCTGCTCTCCTTCCTCGTCTTTTTATATTTTACTTGTAAATATTCTTTTTCATATTTGTATTATGTCTTTGCATAGTTTATTAATGTCTTCTTTTTGTTTTCACTTCTTTTCCTATGCATTTTGATGTTAACGTTAAGTGTACATGCGTGAGAACTGCGCTTTGAACTGATGTCATGTGGAAAAAGCGCTAGGCCCTATATAAATACCATGATTATTATTATTATTATTATTATTATCATTATTATTAATTATTATTATTATTATTATTATTATTATTATTATTATTATTATTATTATTATTATCATTATTTATTATTATTATTATTATTATTATTATTATTATTATTATTATTATTATTATTATTATTATTATTATTATTATTATTATTATATTAGACCCATCTTGGTTAGCTTCTCTACGTCACAAACGGGAAATCCTGTTTTGTTGTTTGACATCCGATGTAGCTATTCACCACAGGCGCTTACATTCGGATTTCGCTGACGGCGTTTTAGAGACGGTTGTCGGCCGTCATGATTATAAAAATACTTTAACTGACAGGTACCGCAAACGTGACTACGGTTAAATTTGCTTCAGAAACATAGGTGAGATCCACTTTAATACCATTTGTCACTCTAGTAGGGGTAGTCCTGAGATTAACACTCTTTAGCATTGTTGTTTTGATTGCCTTATCTATAGTTTAGTTCACCAACAACGCATAATGATATAGGACTAACTACGAATCGCTACAGAAATAGCTTTCTTGTAGGCCTAAATAGCTTTCTTGTAGGCCTAAATATGTATATGTATCTATTTATTACCCAATACTGTCATAGTTGTTACAGATCAAAGTGTCACAGTGTTTAGCGAGTTCATTTTATCAGAAAAAAGTTATCCCTTGAATTCAATATACTATTCACCAGACACATTTGAAAAACAATCTTCTAAAAAGGCGGCGATGTTTTTACATTAATTATATGTTATTCTAGGCACTGTTATATTATAGTTTTCTAGCTGCCTTCAGGGTTGTCAATCAGAAGTGTCCGGATGTCGAATATTAGGATTTCTTATTAGGGGTTGTTGATTTGATTTTATGTTTTCTTATATAGCGATATTTGAGCTCAAAAGCAGATCAAGACGCTGGTCGATACACGATCTAACTCCAGCCACACGAGGCGCCCACCTGCGGCCTTCGTTTCATCGTCTGAAACCCCAGACAGCTCCCCACGTGGGGGTGCCGGGGGTTTCTGTATAAATAGTATCCCCACTTTCTGGAAATGTAGTGCTTTAAATCCCCACTGTCGCTGTCTGTCCCTTTTGTTCTTTCTCATTCCGTCTCTCTTATATGAATCTACTATACAGTTCTATCTTCTTCGCTAGACCAGTCACCTACTTTTTATTTCTTGAAAACTCTTCCAAAACTCCTTATTTGTGTATGAGGTCTGTTGGGTCAGTTTTGGAATATTGGACGCTTTCTGCCAAATGGTTACTAGGGCTTCCTATCATATTATCAGTGATGGAGATCACGTACAATCGTACGTGTTTCACGTACTGAGTTGAGAAATCACGTAACGAAAATTTAATGAAAGGGTGTAAACACGCACAAAGTCAGTGCCAAAGGGGTATGAAAACGTAAAGCTAAGTTGCTGGGAGGTATCATCAGGTACAACTATTTTGGTCGTGCATACAGCTTTCGCTCGATTTGGATCGTGTGCCTGTGCGTCCTGCGCGACCGCCTACCACAATCTCTCCCCCTCCTATTCACTCTGTCGCTTTCGAGAAACAGCCATGCACGATAATATTCACTATTTTTTTCTCGACGCTTTTGATTGGCTATATAAGTCTGACAATAACCCAACTTTAAACATGGCCGACAAGCAGCGATCTGAGGGGAAGCCGCAACCGGGCCCGGTTGAAGAAACTCAAACTGATGAAAAGACTTTCCAGGAGAAATGGCTCCTGGAATTTCCGTGGCTAACAATGAAAGAAAATGGTTCAATGCTTTGTAAACAAAGTGTTTATTACGTATGTTGATGTACCCCCTAAAAAACTGAAAAGGGGTATAAAAACCCCTTATGTTTGCAATGAGGGTATGAAAACCCCCACATGTTTTGGTTGAGGGTGTCGGATAGTGCAGTGGTTGGAGCACTCGCTACTGTGTCGAAAGTGAAGCACCGTCCGGTGCGGTTAGCACTTGGATGGGTGACCGCTAAGGTGTGAAGCGACAAACAACAACGCCCCCAGTTGACTCAACTGTGATTGAGTACCTACTCTCTTGAGGATGGGGAAGGTAAAGCAGCGAGGGAGAGAGTTGGGCATCACCCTCATTACGCTGGCCCAAGATAAGTGTGATCTCCAACATCACGCTCCCCTACGGCCACAAGGCTATGGGACTACCTTTACCTTTTTACCTTTTTATAAATACCCCTAGCTTAAAAACTTTCTCCATCACTGATTATTATTTAGCAATAAAGGCATTTTTTATATGTATGTGTTTTGTTGATATTTTATAAGGATGTTTATATTCTATTTTGTTTTTGTAAACGGGGGTTCGATAAATTAGAGTATAGCCTTAGCGTCCCCTGCGTAGGATGCCTTTATTGTAAAGTGACCAGCTGGTGGAATGCCTTCAGTGTTACAACTAAGGTTGTTTCAGCAGACCTTTTATTTGGATCAAGGGTGAGTCCTCTTTCAACCAAGTTGTGGTCCTGATATTGTGGTCCTGTTTCGGCTCTTTGCAGGCCGCTGGACCCTGTAAGCAATGAATAACTAACTAACCTGCTTAACAGTCAAAGCTTCAATTTGTTCTGCCGTTGTTTGTACCCTTGAGAAACCGCGCTTCCCCAGGGGATATCCAACAATATTACGATGTCATGGGTTTATGAAGAGTAATATGATTTTATGGGTGAACCAACAACAGCATATGGTTCTTAAACACTGGGATGCCGTGCCCAAGGGACATAGAGTAGGTCTAACCACCTCCTGACGTCTTGGATACACTGTGAAATATTAAAAGGGTTATATTGATCTGTCCGACCTTTCTGACGTGAACATCAAATAGGAAGACGGTGACGAATGACCCCCAACATCTATTTCGCATCAAAGAT
The DNA here is from genome assembly GCA_036898135.1 of Oncomelania hupensis. Classification (NCBI taxonomy): domain Eukaryota; kingdom Metazoa; phylum Mollusca; class Gastropoda; order Littorinimorpha; family Pomatiopsidae; genus Oncomelania; species Oncomelania hupensis. The sequence goes on along the minus strand of CM072511.1, from coordinate 143,607,911 downwards.
ATTTGGTTGTAGTTGGGTAGCTATGTTCACACAAGGACACCTACACACATACGCAAATAACATACGAAGGCTGCGCGCAAGCGCACACACGCACACCCCTACCCCTTCCCACACACACAAGCATATAGGATAAATATCATTCCCTCCCAACTATCCTCCCTTCTTCTTGAAGAGCCGCGCTTTGTGCACTTCGTTCTCTTGTTTTACTTAGTCACGACTCATTAGCGGTAGTAGTTGACATCTTAATACTTGAGTGAGGTAATGTTGCATTAACCATGAACATTTATTTCTCAATTTTGTTTTCATTTTTCATTCCTCTTTGATACTTTCTAAGTAGATGTTAAGATTGCGCTTTTTTGTTGTTGTAAGGTGTTGTGATGACTGTGCTTGTGTTTAATTACGTTACGTGTACTATAACTGTTCTAAAACATCGTTATTAACTGTAATATTTGTCAGTTTAGTCGCGATTGCACATGCAAAAGCTTGCACTGTGGTGACTGTCACGTGACCCGTGAAATTTACGTAAACCCTAAACAACACAGACCTTAAGTGCATCTATTCATAAATTTTACGAGCCCACACCGTTTTGCTGAGTTTTTGATGTTTCACTATTTCTGTTCTTCCGTAGACAACGTGTACAACATGAACATCAATGAGATGGATTGAATGATGTCAATGACATAATGCATGCGCAAAATATTATCTGTTACTTCTTTATATCGTTATTAAAATAAATCTTTACTTACTTTTTTTGGACATCCACACAGATAAAAGTATAAATCTATTTACAGTTTATAACCATAGTTTTAATCGTGAAGATAATGAATTCTTGCCTTCAGTCAGTGAGGTGTTTACGTCTTTATCGTTCGTAGATATTCCTTTATTGTAGCTCTTCAGTTGATATGGCATCCTCTCTACTGTCAGTATGAAAACCATTTCTACTGCACAACCCCCACTCATTTATAAATTTTATTATGCGTAGAAACCCACAGTTTATAGAAGTTCCTTAAAGTTGAATTCAGGCATGAAAGACTTCCTCTTTTAGGCAGAATTCCGCCTATTTTCGCTGCCGAATCCGCCGAAAAATTTTGTTCCCCGCCAAAACAAATGTTGCTCACACTCAAATTGTTTTTAGTGAGATTTCTTTCCTGAGTCTGTGATCGACCTTTATTCCCATTTGGAAAGAACCTTCAAACGGATCACCAAATGGAGTGAAAGTCAATCAGACTAAAACGTTAACTTCACTTCTTCCTATGAAAAAACAGTTGAAAATGGCTTCTATTGTAAAAGGTGGGAAGGCTTTTCGAATAAACGAAGTACTCAAGAACCCTTTTGCGTGCCACGTGAAAAACAATTTGCGATATGGCAACCGACGATATGTGGCGATTGAAAATCAGTGCTGTAGGACATCAGTTAAACACAAACAAAACGTTTGCTCTGTTCAAAACAGTATATGCTTTTCCTTTTTCAGAGAAATAATTAAAAGTATCTTTGGTAACAGGAAAGTTTAAAAAATGTGTACGTTTTTTGACTGTAAATTCATGAAAATATTCCCAGGATACGCCAGAGTACACAGATTTCTATGTTTAACTTTTTTTCGGGGTGGGGATTGCGAGGAAGGGGGTGGGAGTGGAGGCATGTTCCCGGACCTCCTCCACACCCCCATCCCCAACTTGTATTTGTGTATGCCTAACTTGAGTAAGATAATGTGCTTATTTTGAAACATGAATAACTTAGTTTATTATTATTTATGTATGTATAACAGGTTTAAAGTGAATTAGCTATGTGTTTGATTATGTGTCTGCGCGCCGGAGTCTATAACTTGCGCTCTTTAGACCCTAAAATGTTTCCTCTTTTTTGGTCTTCCACCACTTTCATGTCTGAATGTTATCTTCTGTTATTGGACATGTGATTCTGGCAAACGTTATTCGTAGACAACTGGAGTGGTAGATTGTCTTTTATGTGACACAGATTATATTATTCGTTCTCGGTGATCCTTCATAAAGTTAGTCACAACGTTTGATCACACATACACTTTCCACCGTGGATAAGTTCAACATTTAGAAGGATGTCCTCGAATACTGTTCATTACGGCGACCCATAATGGAAAGGATGATTATGTAAGTATGTATAGCAAGCGGTGCGTGATAATATATCCTATCACACTCCTGCTATTATGGCTGCAGTACGCCCTCACACAAGAAGCTGTAACGTTAAATGTTACTTTCACGGCCAAACATTTATCCAACTGTTCACAGATTCTTCAAAATAGAATTGAAACTTTCACAGCTTGCCATTTCTTCTAAACGTGTCTAAATTCTTCACACTAAATACCTATTTGAACTAAATTTTCTCCACAATTCAGAATAGGTTAGGAACAACATTCGGAACACAAGCTTTTTAGTTGCTGGTAAGAAAGACTTGAAAAAATCCGTTAGCTAGATCCCCCGTTGGGGTGCCGGGGTTTTCAGTATAAATAGTATCTCCACTTTATGGAAATTTAGTGCTTTAAATTCCCACTGTCGTTGCTCTCTCATTTGCTCTTTCTCATTCCTGCTCTGTTCTATCAATCTGCTATACTATCTTCTTCTTCGCTAGACCAGCCACCTACCTTTTTTCTTGAAAACTCTTCCGGGACAAGACTCCTTATTTGTGTATGAGGTCTGTTGGATCAGCTTGGGAATATTGGACGCTTTCTGCCAGGTGGTCAATAGGGCTTCCTATGATGTTATTATTTAGCAATGTAGGCATTTTATATGTATGTTTTGTTGATATTTTATAATGATGTTTGTATTTTATTTGGTTTTTGTAAACGGGGGTTCGATAAATTAGAGTACAGCCTCAGCGTCCCCTTCGTGGGATGTCTTTATTGTAAAGTGACTGGCTGGTGGAGAGCTTTCAGTTTCACCACTAGGGTTGTTTCAGCAGATCTTTTATGCGGATCAGGGGTTGTCTGGTCCTGATTTGGCTCGGAAGAGTCCGCTGGACCTAAATCAATAATCATGTAATGTTCGCAGACTGACTAAAATGGTTAAAAATCCCCTAGCAATTCTGTATCTATGCAACAATGCTACTTCTGCAATCGATTGGTTCACAAAGCAAAGGAAGAAATATACAAACAAATGTGACGAAAACCCTCGAGATGACGTACATGCTACGTCATTCAATTTTCCACGTCTTTATCTCGGTGACTTTTACAAAACAAAATAATTATATTTTTCTTTCAATAACTTCATAATTAAAACTACGTTTAACCGTATCTCACTGGAGCTTTTCTCGCGATAGTGACTTCAAACCTCGTGCGAATTTCCATGTGATATTCTTCGTTGTTTATATCTGTTTATTTAGATATATCCTCTACCCCACGTCATTCGCTCACAGCGTGTGTGAGAGCGTGTGTGTGTAATTGCGTGTATGTTTAAAGTGAATTCAAGACACAAGAAACAGTGCACTAAAACTCTGTATAAACAGGACCTCAGTAGTCCACTCTTCAAGACGTCTGACCATTAGGGCAGAAAAAACTAGTCCCACTGTTTCCTATCCGTTAGACACTTGTTATTTCACCCACCTCTTCACTGAAAGGAAGTGTAATTCTATCTTATGCTTTCCTTTATGTAAAAACGATATTTTTACAAAAATGTTTTTTATATTTTGAATTTTGCCACTTGCTTCATTCATTTCCGAATCCCCCTTTTTGTGAATAACAAAACAAAACACTTATTTATTATGAACTTTGCTTCTTGTTTTTCTTCATCTGAACATATAACTGCTTTTTTTATTCGCGTATCGCCTATGTTGTCTGTGCCATATTTTACCACGCCAAGGTCCATTTAAGCAACTCTCGTGTTTGTGCAATATTGTCTGATGTTTAATGTTTTGTTTGTAACCAAATTCTCTACTTGAAGCAAATATTTTGCTGAAATGATTACTTCTTCGCCTACAATTATATTATAGTCCTACATTCATTATAAAGTTCACCGTTCTAAACTCACTCATTTGTTGTTCTGTACCTATTGTTTTAACTTGAAAATTCAATTTTGTCTGGCTTGGATCAAATGTCTTTTAGTTTTACTGTACAGTGTATTTAAACTAACAATATTTAATGTAACGTTTGAATGCGTGCGACACGTAGGCTACCTCTGAAAAAAATATAATACGCCTAATATTCAGTCGTGTTATGTGATGACCAAATTATGATCATTATTTTGATAACTGTAGTTCATATTTCCCTTTTGATTTGATGAAACATCTAGTTTTATTTTTTCTTTCCATGTATCACTTCTCGTATTTTGCTCATAATTATCGAACCGCCCTTTGCTGGCAGCGGCAAGTTTGAACACAAAAGTCTTTTTGACTTGACTTGATGATGACGAATCTGGTGCGACAGTGAAAAATGACAGAGAGAGAGGGAGAGAGAGAGAGAATATGGGGGGAGAGGGGTAAAAGAGAGAGAAGGTGGGACGAGAGAGAGAGAGAGAGAGAGAGAGAGAGAGAGAGAGAGAGAGAGAGAGAGAGAGAGAGAGAGAGAGAGAGAGGATTGAAGAAGAACGGTATGACGAAATTTTGTGTATGTGTGCAAATTGTCGAGTTTTCATTTTGTTATCTGTTTAACTGTCATTTTAACTGTCATTTTACCCGTTGAGACAGAAGTCGTATATATATATATATATATCTAAAGAAAAATGATTATTGATACGATATTTTGGTGTTGGTGGACACAGTGGTAATTAGTATTGTTCATTAATTAGTTTCTAAATGTGAATTGTAATAGAGATGATTAGTCTTGGTATGTCAACTGTTACTGTTCAGCTACCCTGGCCTGGCCCATACCTTATTAAGACGGTTACTCTTCAAATCCGGGCCACCAAATCGGTTTCAGTTTTCAGAATACGATATTATTGATTATTGGGTACATAGTTCACTTTATGGTTGATCATTGTTGATTCTTTTTCTTGTTAAGTGTAACTCATTTTCTTTTGTAAGTATGAATTTTGTTTAGTTGTTTGTTAAGTACTTTATTTTATTTTGTTCAATTAATATTTTATCTTGTGTCTGGATGTAGGCTAAAACATTTTTTATTCACATAATTGTTGCTATTTTCGTCATCGATTTTGGGGTGTTTTCTTTACATGATGGTTATTGGTGTAGTATTGTGTGTGAAATCCTCCTCTTCATCATGATCGTCATCATTGGTATCATCACGATGACTACGAGTATGTGTATTATAGTGTATATTAAAATCCTGTGCGTTATTCTTTTTTGGTAAAAATAAAACGATGGGTGTCTATTTCGTTTTGTTAAATAAACGTGTATGAACATATAAATGATAGTTAATTCGGAAAATAATTTGTAACAGAAATATATTTGACCTGAGATTTTGTTTTTAATCGTCCCACTTAAGGGACAAACTTTTTACTGGAAACGTTGGTCTTGCAGTTATATTTGTCTTTCTATAGTACTAAACAGTCGTTTACAGAATTTCCCGACGTTTCACCACACAACACTTACACCCTACCCTCCCTCTCTAATAAATACAATAATTTTTGGAATGGTGATTTGTTGTCCTTGTTTAACATGTGACACCCTGCGTAAAAGTTTGGACTATATTGATTTTAGGTTCAAAATGCTACTGTATAGTTTTTTCATGTAACGCATGATGTTTTGCATTATTTCATAAATAAAGCAAACACTAATAGACAGCAACATCAGTCAAGTTCCTCCTCAATCCTATTTTTAAAATAAATTGCCAAATTATTGATATATATCTGCACACCCCGGTATTAGTGCAAGCGCTTTTGTTTTCACACCCTTCTTCTTTATATCAAACTTAAAAAAACCAATAAAATCTATTGCTCATAATATTATAAACATCCTATCCTATCCCGTAACTCGAAAGTCGTTGGGGCACCACAGATGATCGTTTAACCAACGTACTCCTCCTTTCTCTGTCCTCTGCAACCCTCATGGCTTCGCTTAGTGTCAAGCCAGTCCATTTTTGAATGTTGTCCTCCAACCAGTCTCTTTTTCTGTCTCCCTCTTCTTCTGCCTCCTTGCATTGTGCCTTGCAGGATGGTCTTTGCAAGGCCTGATGCTCCGTTTCTTAACCACTGTGAGCATGTCATCGTGTTGTCCAATGGCTTGTGTGATGGTCTGTCGGACATCATTGTTGGTGATGTGCTGGGTATAGGAAATGCCCAGAAGTCCTCTGTAACACCTCATGTCCATGATTTGTATTCTTCGTTGTAGATCTGTTGTGAAGGTCCATGTTTCGCAAGCGTATAGGAAGATGGAGATTGTGAACATGCTTTAATATAACTTTATTTTCACATCAACAGTTGAGTTCAGTAAAATCAAAATTACTTTAGGATGAATTATTAAAACACGATGCTGTAATAATAACTTCATTTTAACAAAATCAGAAATGGAATCCTAACTCTTGAATATTTACAGACCTGAGTTTCTATTAAAATAACTTAAACCTGTGTACAGATGTGAATGCGGTAATGTGCGCGAGTTCGGTGTGGGCTGTGTGTGTGTGTGTGTGTGGGTGTGTGTGTGTGTGTGTGTGTGTGTAAAATTGAGAGAGAGAATATCTACGTGCTTTTTTGTTGGTACGTATGGTGGTTTTACGATTTCATCATATTTCTTAAATTTGTCAAAGTCGGTTATATTCACTATACTTATTGTGATAAATTGTTGTTTTTGTCGTGGTTGTTGCCGAATAAAATTGATTAAGACTGAGATTTTCATATCTGTCTGCCTGCCTGCCTGCCTGCCTGCCTGTCTGTCTGTGTCTGTCTCTCTCTGTCTTTCTCTCTCTCTGTCTGTCTCTCTCTGTCTGTCTGTCTGTCTGTCTGTCTCCTCTCTCTCTCTCTCTCTCTCTCTCTCTCTCTCTCTCTCTCTCTCTCTCTCTCTCTCTCTCTCTCTCTCTCTCTCTCTCTCTCTTCCTTTCAACACACACAAAGGCATGCATACAGTAATCTCAACAGGTTTTCTTGCTTTGCACAGAGAACAGCTCTCTTGAACAAAAAATAATAAAAATAAAGAGCAATCAATCAATGGATCAATAATTAAAATAAACAATTAAATGAACGAATACGAATATAATTATAGACATCCTGGAAAATAAACTAATAATTTCAATACAATAGAATAGCCTCAAGAAGATTAAAATGAAAACAAAAATACTTAAACCAATGTGTAGAGGAGTGGCGAAAAAAGAAAAAAAAAACTTACTTAAAGCCTTCAGCTGAAAATAGGTTCTGTTGCTTGTCAGTATTAAAATAAATAAATAAATTCATTAAAAACAATTTATGCAAGAAATGATAATATAACAAGAAAAACTAAATGCCTAAACGTTAATGCATCAGACCTTAAAATTCCTTGCCCACCACCGCCTCTAAAACCACTTTCACCACTCATCACTTTCCTCAACCACCAACACCACCTCTTCTCCTCCCACTCACTACATTCACCCCTCCGCTACAAGGAAAAAAAATCAAACTATTTTCAGTGCAATTCAGCACAGAGTTGCCTAGTCAGTGCTACAGTGTTAGTCAGTAACGCTACGCAACTAGTTAAGCGGAAAGACTGCACAACCCTAGTGAGGTTCGCGGAGAGCGCTATAGAGCGCTCTGTTGCGGTCTCGAAAGATTGTTCGCGAAGGAAAAAAGATGGCGGCCAGAGTAGTGGGCTTTCGATTTGCGAATGACGATGTTACCAACTGTGAAATAGCAAGGGAGGACTTTTTGTCATTTACAGTCTGGTAAGATTTGGGTAAGCTACTTGTTATTTGACGGAATGATTATGTTTATGCGCAATCGGTATGAAGTAGTATTTATATTTGATAGTAGTGTTTTGTCGTTAGTGCGTTTGACACAAATGTCCACTTTCAACCGACTTCACTTTGATTGGAAAGCGTTCGTGAGGAGCAATCGCAAACGTTATGTAGCGCTTTAAAAAAAAAAAAAAAAAAAAAAAAAAAAAAAAAAAAAAAAAAAAAAAAAAAAAAAGCTACTCCGTGACGTAGTGTTTATGCTGGATATCTTTTTTGACCCGCAATACTACTAGAGCTTTTACGTGCAAAATAAATCTAGGGGTCATCATAATTTGGCTATGATATTGAAGTTCGTGATGCTCGTGCACATTGTGTCTGCACTGCTCTTCACACGCACATAACCGAACAAACAACAATCACAGTAAAGACATTCAGCCCCGAGTTGTCTAGAAAAAAAGCGCCACAAAACGTTTCGAGTGCTCCGCACGAACTATTTTTGCTTCTGGGCAACCTTTTGCCATAAGCAAGCGCTTTTAAAATGGCGCAGCAATATTGACTGCACAACAGCCAATCAAAGTAAAGTCGGCTGAAAGTGAAAGTTATTTAAATCGCACAGACGACACAAAAACACTATCTCATTCCGATTGCACATAAACATAATTATTCCGTCAAATTACAAGTACACAAATCTTAACAGGCTGCAAATGACAAAATGTCCTCCCTTGTTATTTCACCTTTGAACACATCGCCATTCACAAATCGAAAGCCCACCACTCTGGCCGCCATCTTTTTCTCTTCGCGAACAATCTGTCGAGACCGCTACAGAGCGTTCTCCGCGGGCATAGGGTTGTTATGTTATGTTTATCAGTTTATAGTCCCCTCTCTTCCCGTAAGGATTTTCAGAGAGGAGACTCTAGGCATAGGGTTGCGCAGTCTTTCCGCCAAAATAGTTACGCAGCGTTACGTAGCGCTCTGTTTAGGCAATTCTTACTTCCTATTGTCTTCAGTGCCCTTTTCCTTTTCGTGTATGATGTCTGAATACAAAATCGCCCTCGATTTATTGTATTGCTTCTGTTCTAAAAAAAACAAACTTTGGGGCACGTTTCCTAAATATCTCTTCCAACCGATGATCCTTTAGAACTTCTATGTTCTGTTTGGACGCATGACGTTTGCGTTTAAAGTTCTTGAACTGTAACGTTATACATGTCCTGCAGAATAAACGTATAGTATCCTAGTAACCGTTTCCAAATCGGTTACATCTGTGACCTGTGGTTTCGCTTTGTGACTTCTGTGTTCAAAAGTTCTTGTGTATTCTTACATATACCCAGTCCACTTCTTTACATCTCAGTTTGATGTTTGTGCGATCTTCGATTAAAAAAAAAAAAAAGTAGGGTGTATCTGACTCTATCAGTTTCGTGTGGTAGCGAATACTGCAGGCGTCTAAAGCTAAGAAAACGTTCTAAAGATTCTTTAAGGTGCATGCAAAGCAAATGAGACGTCTTTTTCCCCCCTCTGAGGCTACCCGAAGAAACATCAGCCCAAAACGTATGCCGAGTATCTAAAGTGAGCTGAGAACTAAAGGGGTTGTTTCTATTTTTATTATATATACTGATAAGAGACGGTGAAGGGCACAGAATATCTGGGTCGGTCTCAACACAATGTTATCTCTTGCATACTGAAGTCTTTTTTTTCTTTTGTATGAATATGAGATCCTATCCACTGTAATCTGGATTTAGATTCTTGGATAATAGTATTCGGAAATCGTATTTATCTGTCATACGAAGGGAATTCTTACCTCTTTCTCAACGAAACTATGGCAGGTTCAGCGCCGTGCCACCCAGGACAGAAGCATATCGGACCATCGAAAAACTCTCCTAATTGGAACCCTAACCTGATCCCGCACACGTCGTAACCACCAGACCGATTGACAACGTAAGCTGGACAATTCCTACAGCCAATTGTAATGTCCCTATCCACCATGTTCGAACCCTAGACTTCTGGAACTCGAGTTCCATGCTCTGTCGACTGAGCTAATAAGTATGTGTGTAGCTAGTCGCTGTACAGTAACAGTCATGAATTGACAAGGGAAGTAACCGCTGTTTGCTGAGACCACAGCAAGTATGAACAGGCTTCGGGTTCATTCCAACGTCATCGGAGATTTCAGAAAGTCGACGTTTTGAAGAATGAAGAGTAGGAGAAATCGGAAGAAAAAAAATAGAGAAGGAGAAGAAGGAGAAGAAGAAGAAGAAGAAGAAGAAGAAGAAGAAGAAGGAGGAGAAGAAGAGGGAAAGGAAGAAGGAGGAGAAGAAGGAGGAGGAGAAGAAGAAGAAGAAGAAGAAGAAGAAGAAGAAGAAGAAGAAGAAGAAGAAGAAGCACAACAACAACAACAACAACAACAACATCAACAACAACAACAACAACAACAACAAAATGAAGGGGAAGAAGAAGACGATGATGATAAAGAGGAGGAAGATAAGAAAGAGGATAGTGTTAATTTATTGTCCTAATTGCTAGCTACTAGTACAAGTTAGGAAACAGTTTTGGAAGATGAAGAGTCACCAGCAGCAGAAGATGATAAACAACAATGCTTGAAAGAAGAAGAAGAAGAAGAAGAAGAAGAAGAAGAAGAAGAAGAAGAAGAAGAAGAAGAAGAAGAAGAAGAAGAAGAAGAAGAAGACCGCGATGAAGAAGGAAGGAAAACTTTCCTGTATCCTCTTTAGTTAAAGAAAGAGTTTGCTTAAGAGCTTCCCTTCTCTTTAGACGATTATGTGGCCAAAATTTAAAGAGGACCAAAATAGAGAGCCGAGGTTCAACAGTTGTAGGCTATGTCAACTGACCGCTTTTACAGGGTTGCTGACTGAGGATTCCACGGCAAACAAACTGTATCTTCCGGGTAGAGCACTTGTCCGTCTGTGTCCATCCGTCTGTCTGTTGGTCTACGTATTTATATATGCCTGTCTCGTTTTCAAGCATTTGTCAGTCTTTATTTGTCTGACTGTCCGTCTTAATATCTGTCGGTCTCGCTTCACTCCCACGTACAAGCCGAGTCTAAGTACTTGAAAGTGTTGAGAGAGAGAGAGAGAGAGAGAGAGAGAGAGAGAGAGAGAGAGAGAGAGAGAGAGAGAGAGAGAGAGAGAGAGAGAGAGAGAGAGATACAAACTGTATGAAAGTGCATGTGCATCTTCAATATTGTTTTTCACGAATATGTTAAAAGTGACTTAATAATTATAATAATGTTCCAATCCTATATATATGGCTCAAATTTGATCTCGGCCTCGGATGACACGCACTCTAGCACCGGACAGCAACCATTAAGGAGCAAGGAATAAAACAAGCCACTTTAAACATGAGGAAAGGAAATTATATATGGAGTGTCTAAAATTTGCGAAAATTGAATCTAAACATCGTGTTCGACCGTTCCAATGGTGTATCTCCCTTAGAATAGAGCGACAGTTTAATGCAGATGTAGATCTACGTGACGAACATGCTCCAAGGCGTTGTTGCCAATGAACCAAGCGGGAGCATATTGTGTGCCTGTGATTTTGAATAACGCGTAATGACTTGTCAAGATCGAACCCTTTTGCTAGACCTCTGGCTAGACCGGAGAGATGACGTTAGCGAGGAACCGAATATCTTTTTATGCCGCTTGCACGTTTATACGAGAGTTTTCACCTGACTGACCCAATTTGTGCCCTAATTTTAGGAACGTCAACACATTATTGCTTGGCAGCGAACACCTCTCCTCACAAGAAAACGCCAAGATCTTTTCAAAATCTCACACATTTCTCACATCTAGTAACCGCTTCGTTTAGAAAATAGCCCAATTATGCAAGATCACCTCTGATTGGTCACTTGATACCCGTTAAACCAATCCTCCGTTTGTTTCCTTCCCCATGGAAGTTACACCCACCTTTTCGCACCTCCCGTTTATTAGTAGCTGACAGAATGAAACTGGCTAGATAAGTTTCTCTTTGAAACTGAATAATAGAGTACTAAAAGGACGAAGTTCCAAGAATAGATGAGTTCCTATTTCATTATCCACGTACAAACGCGCAGTTTCGAACTATCTCTAATTGTGTGTGCGTGCGTGCATGTGCGTGTGCGCGTGTGTGTGTTGTATATATTTTTTTTACTTGCACGTGACAGGTTATTTTCCAAACTGATTTAAGTGTCTTAGATAGATTCAGGCATTTATTGATCTTTTCACTGAACAGCTACAGCTACTTTTCTGTAAAGTTTACACTTGGGTACACGTATATGTTTTTCGTTAAGCGCTTAGTTCATTCATTTATTTATTTATTACCTTTTCCCCTTCTCGATTTTGTTGTACATCTTGCATCTTATACGATAGTTGTAATTTTTTGGGAGAAGATTATTTGTAACATAGTTCTTACTGTGCACATGTTCCTGGTCGCCAGAGACATTACAGTGTTATAATCTGTCAAAGGGTAGTACTTATTTAAGCTTTGCTTGTGTGTGCCCTTTATATTCTCCATGTTTTTTTTTGCTTGCTTTGTGAATAATAATAACATTATGTTTAAACCTATGTTGTGGAATACTGGCTAGCTAGTTACTTTCTAACGGAAAAGTTAAGAAAAAAAAAGACCTCAGACTCATTCCAACGCCCCTCTTTCCTAAGAAGGTTATAAAGAAAACCATTATCTTTTCGAAATACAAAATTTTTGCACGTGCATTTTGCAACGGAGTTTTAAAAATATATTATTATTATTATTATTATTATTATTATTATTATTATTATTATTATTATTATTATTATTATTATTATTATTATTATTATTATTATTATTATTTTATTTTATTTTTATTTTTTTTTTTTTTTTTATTATTATTAATTTATTTCTTGACTCGGGAATCAGAAGGAGCCAAATGTCGGTCGGTCGGTCTGTTGGTCCGTTAGAAGTCATATCTCAAGAACCACCGAACGGATTTTAGCCAACCGTCATGGAACCATTACATAGGTTAGTGGCTTGCCTCCCGTACCATAATATTTGCTCAAACACAAAGATCAAGGTCAGTGTCGTCATTTTATTGCTAAACGCGTTTTCCTCAAAATCTCAAAAAACTGCTACAGAGATTTTGTTGAGTATTGCTATAAGGGTACTTCAAATCATGGGCCATCCTTCAGTTGCAATCCGGTTGTCGGACAGTCGGTAGGTTCGTCGCTGCGAATATAACTTCTTTGTTCAAAGCGCGCTTGTGATCTTACCTCAAGAATAACAGAAACGGGATTCATCAGTTGTGTTTACTTGGCGGATACTTCAACTACTTGTGGACATGTTAGATCATTCGTATTTGTTCTTTGTGCTTCGATCACCAATTGCAACGCACGTCTTGCGCTGCAGTTATACACTTGGCCATCAGGGCTGCTGAGGACAGAGAAAGATGGGAGTACGCTGGTTCAACGATCATCTGTGGTGCCCCAACGACTTTCGTGTTATGGGATAAGAACTCGAAAGTCGTTTGGGGACCACAGACGATCGTTGAACCAGCGTAGGCCTACTCCATATCTTTCTCTTTCCTCAGCAACCCTCATGGCTTCGCTCAGTGTCAAGCCAGTCCATTCTTGAATGTTGTCCTCCCACTTCTTTTTCTGTCTCCCTCTTTTTCTGCCTTCTTGCACCGTACCTTGCAGGATGATCTTTGCAAGGCCTAATGCACCGGTGACGTGGCCATGGAGTTTCCGTTTCTTCTTCACTGTGAGCATGTCATCGTGCTGTCCAATGGCTTGTGTGATGATGGACTTCGTCGTTGTTGATGTGCTAGGAATAGGAAATACCCAGAAGTCGTTTGTAGCACCTCATCTCCATGCTTTTGTATAATTCGTTGTAAGTGTGCTGTGGTCTGCGGTGAGGGTTTATGTTTCGCAAGCGTATAGGAAGATGGAGATGACAAGGGAGCGCAACAGCCTTACCTTGGAGTGTAGACTGATGGTCCTGTCTTTCCAAATGGGCTTCAGTATATGTTTTTGGATGGCAGATAGTTCAGATCGTGACCTATCATTCCATGTTTTCCATGGGCTTCTTTAAAACACCGCGAAAAAATGTAACACTTTTGAAAACAATCGGCTAGGCTGTGTATGTTAGTGTCTAGAAATACGTTTGCATTGCTTGCCGTCTTCTTTGTCTTTGTTCAGAGTGTCCGTTGATGAGAGGATTAGCCCTACCATCCTCTGTTCCGGACCATCATCCCAGGTGGATTAAGCCCGCTTTCCTTCCTTTAATCCTCCGTTGATGAATTTCCAAGACTGGCCTGGAGTACGCAGGCTTGTGAGAACTCGTTGGCCATGTATCTTGAAACAGTCGAGTTGTAGGCCCTGTCCACTTTGACCTTTAGCAAGCCTATATTGGTACAGGTTGACGCTTCGTATGTCTATCTTGTCTTCTCTTATAATGATGGTCTAGACTGCGTGGGTATCATAGGCGCATATTAACCTAGAAGAATGTATCCTCAAATAGGAAAGAATTGATGGATTCTCAATAGCATTGGGGAAGCATACATACTACTGCTACCTCTACGCGACCAATTCTTTCTGCTTCATATTTATGTATTATTTATTTACTTAATCACTTTTGTATAACTCTTTTCAAGCTCAAGAGCCTAAGGCGCTGGCAGGCACAGAATCTAACTCCTACCAGCCGAGGTGCCCACCTGCAACCTTTGGACGCATAGTCAGACGCCCAGACGATTGAGCACAATCCTGGGCGACCGCTATAGAGGATCCACAAATTCTTTCTTTTCGATGATCTGCCTGTGGTGCTGGAATACACAGATTTTGAGGTGGTGGATGATGGTCAACCCAAGAATGTGGTCTGTCTTATAATTATTTTTCTTATGTTAGACTGTGTCACGAACTGGCTAGTTTTAACTCTGCTTGTTGACTATTTAGCCATGTGTAGTCTTTGTAACAGTAGAGAAGTTAGACTATTACTCAGCAGCAATTAAATTACACAGCAGACCACACACAGCGAGCGAGCCACCCACATCGCAGTGAGTCAGCACTTGAGCTTTGAATCGGACCGTTTTAACCAATCAGAGCAGGCTCAGTGGGTAGAGCAGTTTTGAATGTGTCAAAACCTAAGACAGTTTGAATCAGTCGTGTGTGAGACGAGGTAGAGTCAACATCTCCACAGCTAGAGAAATCTCTACACTCATAGACCAGGAAGCAGGACTTTGAAATCTTAGAATTCTCTCAAGTCATCACGGGCCTGAACTTGTCAAACAGACGAGCAGGCGAGCTATCCCGAGCTATCCCGAGCTATCCTGTGCACCCCACTCCACAGAAACGACTAGTTGGTTGAGGAGACTCTACCGCACAAGACGGAAAGAGCTGCCTTGAAATACTCCCTGTCAGACCCCACAGCGTGGCAAGGGAACCCAACTACACAAAGACAAAGGTGGACCAGAAGCTACCTCACAGAAGGACTTCGACCGCACCATAAGAAAGTTAAGTGTACACCCAGAAGTGCACTTAGACTGATCATAACAGGACCACAGTAGTCCAACTCTTCAGAAACTGTAAAACGGACCACAGTAGTCCAAATCTACATGAAATATTATAGCAAAGTGCCCGAGGAGGATATAACAGCTGCCTAGACTATCAGCGAACGAACTATTAGCAGTAACTGAGACATTTTAAGTTAGATTAGTACTTAGAGAATCTTGTATAGAGTAGAAGAAATAAATGTGTGATTTTAACTGTTATCAAGTGGCTGGACTACATATGATTCATAGCCGTGTGAAAGCTAGTGTGACAGTAATCTTTTACCATTTTTCTATCTATTTCTGTACCCCAATCTTGACACAGAACGAGCTAAACAAATAAATTTATTAAAGTAATTCATAGGGTGACTTACTAGCAGTTCCCACCGAATAAACGTGAGGGTCCATAATTCCATTGTGCAGAGCCCATAAACCCCACGTGACACTTTAATTGGCGAGCCTAGCCAGGATCTGTGTAATAGGAATTGGGTATATCCGGACCTAAGTACAATAAAATTAGATAACAGTAGGAGTAGTAGAATAGTGTAAGGGTATAACACTGATCAGTTGGGTGCACTATTCTTTAGTTAAAAACTTTTTTGCTTCAAATATTTTTGTGCCTGTATGTTGCATTGTTCTTTTGCAGGTTTTGCTTAAGTAACTGTTGTATGCCATTTGACTCTTGTTTTATTCTATTATTGATTACGAATTTGATTGTCTTTGCATCGTTGTTATTGACTTGCAATATTGCTAGTGTTTTGGTATTCCACGTGATTCAGAGGTTGTTCATAGACACGTTTGGCAATGTCGGACCCAGTGGCCTTGAGATTGCGTTTCAAGGAACTAGGAGAAGCTTTACACTTAGCAGGGGCAGACCTAATTGCGTATATCAATGCAGAGGTAGAGAAACAGGAGGCTAAGGCAGAGAGAGCAGCAGAGAGAGAGGCTAAGAAACTCGAAGCAGCAGAGAGAGCCGCAGAGAGAGAACAGAAAAAAGCAGAACTAGAAGCAGAGCAGAAGAAGCTAGCATTAGAAGCAGAACAGAAGAAGCTCGAAGCAGAACAGAGAAAAGCAGAGTTAGAAGCAGAGCAAAAGAAACTAGAATTAGAAGCAGCAAGAGAACAGAAGAAACTAGAATTAGAAGGAGAACAGAAGAAGGCAGCATTAGCAGCAGAGAGAGAAGCAGAAGTTAGGAAATGGGAGTATGAGCGGGCAGAAAAAGAAAAAGAGAGGGAAGAAAAGGAAAAAGAAAGACAGCATGAGTTAGAGCTAAGAAGATTGGGATCAGGAGCTTCAAGTTCTTCCTCAACCCCTTCCCACTCAGATCAGCTAGAGGTAGCATCCAACCCTGTACAAGGAATGTCATTTCCACTGGGAACATTCAATGAGAGAGAAGAAGGTCTAGATCTCTATCTGACTAGGTTTGAGCGTCTAGCAACAGAGTATAAACTAGATCCCACTCATTGGTCTTTCAAGCTTAGTCAAGGACTTAGAGGAAAGGCTTATGACATCTACAGTAAGCTACCGACTGACAGAGTGACTGACTATCACAAAGTAAAAGAGGCACTCCTAACGGGATTCGAACTGACAGGAGAATGCTACCGGCAAAAGTTCCGCACCAATCGGAGAGTGAAAGGAGAGAGCTATGCGCAGTTCGCGGATAGGTTGTCTACAATGCTGGATAAGTGGATTAGCCAGTCAGCCACGGCTAAGACGTATGATGGACTGACAGAACTGTTAGTATGGGAACAGCTACGGGAAACCATGACCCCCGAGCTGAGAACATTCTCAGTAGAGCAGGGCGCGGAAAGACTGGAGGATCTGGTCAAGGTCGCAGATAGGTACGTGGCCGCACACGGAGAAGCCAAGAGCTTCAGGCGAGACCTAAAGCTTAACGGGAAAGAGGCACAGAAACGAAGCCCTAACCGAGAAGAGCGCACCGCGAATAAGCAGAATAACCCCAGACCTGGGCAGAATAAAGGACCCAACACGGAATTCGGGAAAAGAGGTCCCGCAGAACAGAGACGGTATTGCTCGTTCTGCAACAGAAACAATCACTCCACCGCAGAATGTTTCAAGTTGGCCGCACAACGTAGGGAAGAGCGCGAAAGCCGGCCAGCGCACAGAGTTCTAACTCAAAGCAGCGGTAACAAGCCACACACAATCGGAGATCACCCATCGGTGACAGACACGGTCAAGGTCAACGGAAAAGAAGCGAACTGTCTGTATGACACAGGTCTATCATACGACGCGATAGTCAGCGAATCTCTTGTAGCGCGCGCGGACTTGACAGACAAGACAGTCGACTTACAAGGAGCAGACTTGACGAAACCGACGACTACTTGCCCAATAGCTTGGATCGAAGTAGAGAGTAGGTACGTCACAGGACGAATCCAAGCAGCTGTTTTACAGAAACCCCTGTATGATCTAGTGCTAGGTTGTAGGTATGTGTTCTTAGGCACGCCCCCCAAAACTGTAGAGATAGCTGCAGTGCAAACCAGGGCCCAAGCTAAGACCCAACCACCCCAGCCCGAGTTCGCTCCGAATCCAGGACTCGAAGAGATCAAAACAGCACAGAAAGAAGACACCTCGATAGCGAAGTGCTTCCAGAAGCTACCCAAGGCGCACACCCCCCCGCACAAGGGAGACTTCTACATGGAAGAGGGAGTTCTACATCGACAAGGAGATGGAGATCACACCCAACTAGTACTGCCAGCCACCCTTCGAGCCCAAGTACTAGAACTAGGCCACAGCATGCCACTCAGCGGACACATGGGAATTGGAGCCACAGTGCAGAGAATCAGCGCACACTACTATTGGCCAGGAATCACGGAGGATGTCAAGCGCTACGTGAAATCTTGCCACCAATGTCAACGATATTCCCCGCGACATCACACCGTACCAGTTACCTTAGGACCATCAGTAGTAGTCGGCGTGCCATTCCAGCAAGTCTCAGTAGACATAGTAGGACCACTGCCCATGACCAAGAAGAGGAACAGATTTCTACTCACACTCGTCGACGCATGTACGATGTGGTGCGAAGCAGTCCCGTTGCCAGCGATCGACACCAAGAAGATCGCGGATGCACTCATCGCCATCTTTACCAGAGTCGGATTCCCGGACAGCATTAGAACGGACAACGGATCTCAGTTCACCGGCCGCCTGATGCAAGACGTGTTCGAGTTGATACAAGTTCATCACATTCGCACACCACCATACCACCCAGCCAGCAACGGACAAGTAGAAAGACTGAATGGAACCCTTCTCACCATCCTCAGGAAAGTCGCCGACGACAATCCAGAAGCGTGGGACACCTACGTGAATGCGGCACTGTTCGCATACCGAGAAACGCCCCATGCAGCCACAGGCTACACCCCGTCAACATTGCTATTCGGCAGACCTCTAGCAGGACCGCTAGAAGCCCTACGCAGAAGTTGGACGGAGGCCAAGATAGACGACACACCCAGAGGTGCCACCAAGTACGTCGCAGACCTGCAGGAAACCCTCAAAGCAACGTGGAAGAAAGCTGGTGAAGCACTGAAGAAGGCAAGAGCCCGTCAGGCGAAGTACTACAACCGCCACGCGAAGGACAGAGAACTGCAAGTCGGCGATCAAGTGCTACTCTTACTTCCAAGTGGAACCAACAAGCTGGACATCGCTTGGAGAGGACCGTACCGGGTGACTGCCAAGAAATCCAAGACAGTCTACCAGGTAGAGGTGGACGGGAAAGCCCGATACCACCACATCGATCGCCTCAGGAGGTACACGGACCGACCAGCGACCCCCGGCACACACACATGGATGGCCATCGCCATCGCGGAAGAAGTTCATCCACAACTACAACAGCATCGCCGTACCACTGACAAATGGAACCCGGAAAATCGCCCCGGACAAAGTAGTTTGGACAGCCGAATGCGAGACAGCATTCCAAACACTCAAGGACAGAATGACATCGGCGCCAGTACTCCACCTACCCGATTTGACTCAGCCATTCGTTCTTCGCACCGACGCAAGCGACTTAGGCCTCGGAGCAGTACTGCTACAGCGCGACCCCAAGAATGCAGAGACGCTATTCCCTGTCGCCTACGCCAGCAGAAAATTGAGACCCGCCGAGACCCACTACGCCACGTCGGAGAAAGAATGTCTTGGACTAGTCTGGGCCATACAGAAATTTCAACTCTACCTGTATGGGACCCACTTCACAGTTCAGGTGGACCATCAACCACTATCGTTCCTGGCAGCCTCCAAGTCTTTGAACTCTCGCCTGATGCGATGGGCACTCACCCTTCAGGCGTACTCATTCCAGATCGAGTACATCCCCGGCAAAGAGAACCACGGAGCCGACTACCTCAGTCGCCATCTCGTGGAGGACACAGCAGCTGTCGCCCACCCAACACAACTAAGGGCCACAGCACCAGAATTCGTCCCCGCCCAGTAAAACCCTGTCACTAGTGTCCATAGCTACCTGGCACAGCATTGCAGCTCAGGTAGAGCAACTTACTTAGTTTGTAAATAGGACCCTAGGATAGTGCAGTGTTAAACTAGGCTCTGTAGTAGAAAAAGGTCGAATCCAGTAGTCATCGCCTTTTTTCAGTTGAGGGAGCCTGTCACGAACTGGCTAGTTTTAACTCTGCTTGTTGACTATTTAGCCATGTGTAGTCTTTGTAACAGTAGAGAAGTTAGACTATTACTCAGCAGCAATTAAATTACACAGCAGACCACACACAGCGAGCGAGCCACCCACATCGCAGTGAGTCAGCACTTGAGCTTTGAATCGGACCGTTTTAACCAATCAGAGCAGGCTCAGTGGGTAGAGCAGTTTTGAATGTGTCAAAACCTAAGACAGTTTGAATCAGTCGTGTGTGAGACGAGGTAGAGTCAACATCTCCACAGCTAGAGAAATCTCTACACTCATAGACCAGGAAGCAGGACTTTGAAATCTTAGAATTCTCTCAAGTCATCACGGGCCTGAACTTGTCAAACAGACGAGCAGGCGAGCTATCCCGAGCTATCCCGAGCTATCCTGTGCACCCCACTCCACAGAAACGACTAGTTGGTTGAGGAGACTCTACCGCACAAGACGGAAAGAGCTGCCTTGAAATACTCCCTGTCAGACCCCACAGCGTGGCAAGGGAACCCAACTACACAAAGACAAAGGTGGACCAGAAGCTACCTCACAGAAGGACTTCGACCGCACCATAAGAAAGTTAAGTGTACACCCAGAAGTGCACTTAGACTGATCATAACAGGACCACAGTAGTCCAACTCTTCAGAAACTGTAAAACGGACCACAGTAGTCCAAATCTACATGAAATATTATAGCAAAGTGCCCGAGGAGGATATAACAGCTGCCTAGACTATCAGCGAACGAACTATTAGCAGTAACTGAGACATTTTAAGTTAGATTAGTACTTAGAGAATCTTGTATAGAGTAGAAGAAATAAATGTGTGATTTTAACTGTTATCAAGTGGCTGGACTACATATGATTCATAGCCGTGTGAAAGCTAGTGTGACAGTAATCTTTTACCATTTTTCTATCTATTTCTGTACCCCAATCTTGACACAGAACGAGCTAAACAAATAAATTTATTAAAGTAATTCATAGGGTGACTTACTAGCAGTTCCCACCGAATAAACGTGAGGGTCCATAATTCCATTGTGCAGAGCCCATAAACCCCACGTGACAGACTGCTGGGCGCGCGCCACACACAGAAGTTTGAGAAGGGTGTCTGGGTTAGCAGCCAGCAGTAAGCTAAATCCCACTGTTTCTGTCTTTCTCCTTTGTGCTTTCTCATTCCCACTCTGCTCTTTGAATCTACTATACTAACTTCTTCGCAAGGCCAGTCACATACCCTTTTTCTTGAAAACTCTTCCAAAACTGCTCATTAATGTATGAGGTCTTTTGGGTCAGCTTGGGAATATTGGACGCTTTCTGCCAAATAGTCACTAGGGCTTCCTATCATATTATTATTTAGCAATGTAGGCATTTTATATGTATGTGTTTTGTTGATATTTTATAATGATGTTTATGTTTTATTTTGTTTTTGTAAACGGGGTTCAATAAATTAGAGTATAGTCTCAGTGTCCCCTGCGTGGGATGTCTTTATTGTACAGTGACCGTTTGGTGGAGTGCCTTCAGTGTTACCACTAGGGTTGTTTCAGCAGATCTTTTATACGGATCAGGAGTGAGTCCTCTTTGAACAAAGTTGTGGTCTTGATTTTGTGGTCCTGATTCGACTCTTTGCAGTCGGCTGGACCCTGTAAGCAATGAATAACTAAATAACTAACTGTCGATGGGTGAAAGTCAATACAACAGGTCAGATCCGTTGAGTTCAGTTTTAAGATGGGGTGCCCCTACGACCTTCGAGTTATATGGCTGTGTCAGTGTGTGAGTATGTTTTGAGTATGGCTTTTGAGATGATATATTGTGACATAACCCTAACTCTAAACCCAGAACAGTTGAGTGAGTTAGACTTGGATGCACTTTTTTCTGTGTATCTGTTAGCAAAATACTGCAAAACCTACTTCAATTGTGGTTATTTTTGGTACTGAGATGCAATAAGACTTGGTTATTTATTTATACTATTCTATTGTGTGTTTCTTACTCTTTGTCATTTACTTATGATGTTCTATTTGTGTTTATAAGGGTCTCCAACATGGCTGCCTCCAGCACACAGCGATTACGTCCTCAACGGTACTGTTTCCCCTGGATATATGGTATGGCCACGTTATCAGATCATCGGGCTTTGCAAAGACCATCCTGCCAGGCACAGTGCAAAGAGGTAGAAGAAGAGGGAGACGTAAAAAGAGGTGGGAGGAATACATTCGAGAATGGACTGGTTTGACACTGAGCGAAGCCATGAGGGTTACTGAGGACAGTGAAAGATGGAGTACGCTGGTTAAACGATCATCTGTGGTGCCCCTACGACCTCCGAGTTACGGGATAGGATAGGATAGATATGCCATAATGTGGATTAGCACAGGCTTGTCAACTTTCGTCAGTGTTCCCTCACAGTTTAGCTAACTTGTACAAATATATTTCTAAAGTTTCTGTTTTATGTTTCTGAATAAACAAAAACAAAATTAGATTGTTTTTTTGTGTGTGTGTGAAATGGTTATACATTGTACTAAAAATCCACTCTTGCCAAAGCCCAATGTCACCCATGGGGAACATGTAAAATTCCAACCAAAGCCCAACGTCCCCCATGGGGGGCAGTGCCAAATTCTCACTTTGGCGATTGTTTTCACACACACGAAAAAGTTTATTTTCCCATTATACAGACTCCATTTCAACACAAATATCCATATGTTTATTTTTTTTAATTTGTGTAATTATATGTCTGGGCCTCAGGGGGATAATAATAATAATAATAATAATAATAATAATAATAATAAGAAGAAGAAGAAGAAGAAGAAGATGTTGTTGTTGTTTGTAGATTATAGTCACACGACACTTTCGCATATAGGTGACTACTGGACCGATTTACACTGACACCAGCGGGCCAGTTGTTGGTAAAGGGGAAAATAATATGATCACACGTTGACCAATCCGGGATTCGAACCAGCGACCTTTCGGTTACTAGCAAGACGCTCTTACCAACTGAGCTACCCGGCCCCTCATTAAGAAGAAGAAGAAGAAGAAGAAGAAGAAGAAGAAGAAGAAGAAGAAGAAGAAGAAGAATTTATACTATTTACAAGCTTTCACCTAAATCACTAATCAGGCTCAAAGCGCGGCGATCTACACCAATATACACCATCACTTGTTACATACATTATGACATACACATTTATTACTAAAACATGTGGTGTAAAGGAGGGGAGGTCGCTATTAAAAGACAGAAAGGACACGATTTTTTTTAATTTTGACTGTATCGATTGACTGTTTTGAGAGAGAGAGAGAAAGAGAGAGAGAGAGGGAGAGAGAGAGAGAGAGAGAGAGAGAGAGAGAGGGGGAGAGAGAGAGAGAGAGGGAGAGAGAGAGAGAGAGGGAGAGAGAGAGAGAGAGGGAGAGAGAGAGAGAGAGAGAGAGAGAGGTGTATAGATCGAGCCTGACTGAGCAGGGGAAGAAACTGCGCACAGAATTACTGAGTTACAAACAATTTGTTATGCCAAGGTTCTTTCCCTTGCAACATAAGATTCGTCCTTTTTGTCTCTCTTTTGAGTTCTACCTTCATTGTTTTGCCAAGGATGTCTGTTTATTCTTCTTATATTTATTTATTTATTTATTTATTTATTTTGTTTACAATGACTTTACTTGAGAGATGGTTTGGGTTATTGTCACATTAAAAGAGGATAAAGTGTGTCATCGTGGTTCAAACCGAACCCTAAGCTTTGACTTCTAGGTGTCATACATACGAACAGACAACTCTGGCTACAAAGCAAACATTGTTTACCCCCCCCC
The DNA here is from genome assembly GCA_036898135.1 of Oncomelania hupensis. Lineage (NCBI taxonomy): Eukaryota > Metazoa > Mollusca > Gastropoda > Littorinimorpha > Pomatiopsidae > Oncomelania > Oncomelania hupensis. The sequence continues at coordinate 143,584,232 of CM072511.1, read as the reverse complement.
CCCCCCCACCCCCTTAAAAGAAAAACAAAAAACAAAAAAAACAGTATGATAATTCCAAATATAAAAGAGTTTTGTCGGATTCGTATTCTTCGTTCAGTTTGTCAGTACCAATCTCGATTCATTCCTTCTCTAAATCCTCTTCGTCCCGTAGAAATCAGCGCATTTTCGTCATGGCCTTCTATATCGATGAATGACTACAGCCCATCACCCTTGTCAGAAGGCGTCTCCCAAAATATATTTGTGAGCGTCACGAGTGCATGGGAACAGGTGCACGACGACGACGATGATGAGATGATGAACCAACGAATGAACGAATGAATAAATGCAAATGTATTAAGCGCATAAACATTTCCACACAAAAAGCATGACCAAAGCGCTGGGGGAAAAAGCAAAAACGATGATGTCCACAAGGTAAGATATGGGATGGGAACGTTGAAGAGGGGAGTGGAGAAGGAGAGGGAATGGGGGTGAAAATTATTATACGTTGCAAGGGTAGTCACTATGGCGGGTATGTGTGAATATAATATAATGTGTGAAGATGATGTATTGTAGTGGACTTTCTATAATTTTTTATTTGAATAGGCGTGTGTGTGTTTGTGTGTGTGTGTTTGTGTGGGTGTGTGCGTGTGTGTGTGTGTGTGTGTGTGTGTGTGTGTGTGTGGGTGCGTGTGTGTGTGTGTGTGTGACTTGTGTTCACACGGTAAAAGTTGAACTTACAACACGGACGGTTGTCTCTGTAGTGTCTAAGTGAGTTCCTAAATCGTATTGGCGGATGTTTGAGAAGTACTTAATAATTAATTCATATTGCTTAGTATCTATCGATGTCCTTTTTAATTGAGTCATCGCGCTTGTTATTTGTTTTGTCAATAATCGAATAAAGGGAGTTTAGACTATACTTAAAACACTTAGGTTATCTTTGTATTTTCTAGCTCGGTTTACAGTATCTTAGTAAGGAGGAGGAGTTGTGGTAGGGTGGATGTTTTTTTACCGGGAGGGTAGGTAGGGGAGACGGGTCAGAGAGAGAGAGAGAGAGAGAGAGAGAGAGAGAGAGAGAGTGCGAGTGTGTGTGCGTGTGAACGTATGTGTGCGTGTGTTCAGTGGCGAAGATCACGGTTTTGGCTGCCTGTAATTTCTCATCTCGACAGCTTGATG
>CM072511.1:143553080-143578080 GCA_036898135.1 Oncomelania hupensis | reverse complement strand
CTGTCCCCCGTTGACCCTCTCTTGGTTGTTTGGGACACATGTACTTCAGCCATACTTGAGAAAGGGTACCAGTAACTACGCTCAGCAAAACAATGACTTAAAATCTATGAGCCTGAGTGGAAATTGAAGCTTTGTCCATACGGCAGACCGGGATGACAATCCCAGGGGAAAAGGGGTATAGGGACCTAAATCAACGTTGAACCACCAGAGCAATCATACTCGCTAATATGGACAGCGAGAAAATTACCACATTTTATCTTGCCCACCTTTGGGGGGGGGGGGGGGTCGAACCTGTTGTCATCGATGTGCCGTGGCGGACGCTCTACCACTGAGCTATACAGTGGGGAGTCCAAAACGCACCTAGTTCAACTTGATGACCATGACGATTGATGGCCTAGGTAATGGGAAAGGATCGCTGTCTTCAACGCTGGCCTTGAACTTGAAATAAAAGCGCTGCTGTGTAACCTATCTGTAAAGATCAATAGTTAACTTTAACTTCTGTAAAGAACGGGCTCTAAGCACTTTCTTCCATCTGGTGCTCACTGTGGAAGGCCTGATTATGTTTACTGCAGATAGGCTGTGGCGATACAGAAGAAAACAAACACATAAAACGGCCATTGTGTGCAGCCTGCTTCCCTCCTCCCCCTCCTCCCCCCTTCCCCCTACATTTCAGCAGAACCTGTTATTTTTAAGGGGGGTGGGGGGAAGAAGAAGAAGAGTTGGAAGATGAAGGAAAAAGAAGGGAAGGAGTAGAAAGAGGAAGAATAATTGTTCTCATTTCGGAGACCCCTGAAGATGAAGAAGATGAGAAGCAGGAGGAGGACAAAATGGAGGAGTGGAAGAGGAGGAAGAGGAGGAAGGGATAGTGGAGGATGTGAAGGAAGAAGAAGATTGATCTGTTTGTCTCGTTCCATGCAGAAAATAAACAGATCAAACGGTCACTGCGTGTATTCTGTCATGTCATTGCCTTGGGAACGTATTCTGCTCACAAGAATTCTCACTTCAGGCAGAAAAATACAGGGATCAAAGGACAAGTGTGTTTGTTCTGCTGTGCATTTTTAGTGCAGCCTGTTCCAAATTTGTTTCTAAATGACAATTTTACTTATTCCCGGTATTAACTTTGTACGCCTTCGTTCCTGCGCCTGCCGTATTTTTAAAGAATTTATCCCATACACTATGTTTTGTCTTTGTTATTTACTGGCTGCTCTCCCGTGCTTGTATTTTCTCGAAAGACATTGCATTTAAAGATATTAGTAATGGCTAATCAATAGGTAAATTTAAAAAAAATTATTGAACAAATGCTTACATGGTATATTTATATAGAAGTCAAACAGAAAACACATTCTTATTTAGATTTTTTCTATATTACTTTCATTTTAACTGCTTTATTATATTATTTAAATTTATTTCCATAGATATACGAAGGCGTAGCAAACACAATTGCTGGTTGTGCAGTTCATGGAGTTTTACATAACACCATAGCTGAACTTTGAGACCTGCTCCCTCATTGAAAAAGTAAGTTTCAAAAAGACACAACCAGGCTGTTTGTAGGCAAGAAACACTGCAGACCGTGACCTCTGTGCACCCGACCGAAAGACAAGCACTGGAACCTTTTTACACCCTAGTGCCCTTGTCTGGCCTGGAGATCCGTTTTGTGCCAACCATCATTGATGAACTTCAGAGATAACATTCCCCGTCTTGTCGTAGACTCCCTTTCCCAAGCATACTCTGCCACCCTCGTGTTGAAGGAAGCTACCGCGGTTTGAATTTTAATTTTATGGAAGTTAGAGAAGAACTATTACTATATTAAATTTACATCAAACATCCGATTCAGAAGGAGTGAGAGAGAGAGAGAGAGAGAGAGAGAGAGAGAGAGAGAGAGAGAGAGAGAGAGAGAGAGAGAGAGAGTTCAGATTTCAGATTTTTATTCGATTTTTAGACTATTTGTCCATTTCGAAGGGGGTACGATGGGATTAGGGTTACAATGTCCAATGATTTCCACAAATCATAATAATGTACACACGCGTGTTTTCTTGCCATGGAGACCACAGCATTATTATGTCATTCAATATCAAATGTCTTTGATCACGAATGTAGTCCACCCAGGAAGAACCTGATCAATTCCATTAGCGTGCACAGGTCGTTTTCTGCCTTAGTGACCACCAGTCTCTTTCCTCTATCCACCGGTTGACCAGTTCGAAGTCTGGACAACCACAACTTCTCATCTGGCGTCAAGTAGCGCGCTGATTGCAGGATGAGCCAGTGCTTCCACTTACATGTCTCGCAGTCCATGGCCAACACCACGTCCTCACTCTGGCAGATCACGTATTCTTTGCCATCAGCGATGATCACCATACATTTTCTGAAAGTTCTGTTTCCCTGCGGGTTTCTCAGACTGCTCAGTCTGCGTTTATCAATAATTCCATTGACATACTCCTTCACTGTCTGTGGTTGAAACTCCGCAGCACTAGGCTTTGTTGTCGGGTCATTGATGTTTAAATCTGGCAGGCCTACTTGTTGTGGTACAGAGCGTGGCGACTTGTCAACACAGCCAACAAAATGTAGATCAGTAGTGTGAGTATTAACAGCAATGGAATGTAGCACACTGGCTGTATCAGGTAGGTATGAAAGCGTATTGCACGTGCTGGCTGATGGCATGGTTGCGTCGTCTTTGTAGTTACAACTACTAGCACAGCAACTGTCAATAATAGGCCTATTGTCAACATAAGCATTATTTTCTTCGACCGACGGCTCGAATGGTGTTGGAGAAATATTCAAATAACTTGCCTTAAGAATTTCTGAGGACTTAAGTTGCTTATGTTGAAGAGCTCTGTTGTTGTCACGGCGAATTTGACTGGGACACTTGCGTCGATAATAAACGTTGTGACCTGCTTCATTCTCTGTGTCGCCATCTTGTTGATTAGAGCCTTCGCCTTTTAAACGGAGAACAACTACCGTAGTGTCACCACTGCCTGTAATTTTCCAACTGGAAAGCGATCTTTCTGCGAGCAGGGACCCCAAAGCAAGTTCCACTGCTGTTGGTAGAGCAACAACAGGCATGTTTATTGCTGAATTTGTAATTCGAAGGTCGGACAAATGTCCTTGATTTGTGAACAGTAACGTCACCATCCGGGTCCCCCGAGAGAGAGAGAGAGAGAGAGAGAGAGAGAGAAAAGGGGGAGGGGGTACTTATGAATAAAGAGGGATAGAAGGCCACCAGGGTGGGATGTGGGGCCTGGTAGCTCAGTTGGTAGGGCGGTTTACTAGTAACCGAAAGGTATCTGTTTCGAATCCCGGATTGGCCAACGTGTGACCATATTATTTTACCCTTACCATCAACGGGTTCGCTGGTGTCAGAATAATGTGACCAGTAGTCGCCTATACGCTTCGGTGTCGTGTGACTATAATCTACAGTTACATTTTTACATGTACCAGGGTAGGAGGGGAAGGGAGGGGAAGGGAGGGAGGAGAAGAGATAAAGTGACCGCGGCCCTCCCGTACCAAACTATAGTAACATGGCTACGGCATATCAAAAACCCTAATCAATCAATGAGCCAATCGATACGTTATTTAATCAAAACTGAAATGAGACTAAGACGATGGGGGTGGAGAAGGGTCGGGGTGGGGATGGGGGGTAGGCAACTTCATAATAATTCTGAACAGTCATCACGAAGAAGATTGGGGCGTCAACAGCCACATTGTGTTCATGAATACTGTCTTTTCTTCCTCGACCACTTGGAAGCACGTTTTAAAAAAAAATCCTTTTTATTCTGCTAAAATTAGGATGAAAGTCTTTTAAAAAGCAAACACCCAAAGGCAAATAGACATATATGGCATATTATCTTTTGTTTTTTAAAAGGTAGCAGACCTGCTAACGCATAGACCAGATTTCAGACAAGTAGTCCCTTTCAACAACACTTACAAATCATCACATCCGAGTTTTGTAACAGCGCTGCGAATAGCTTGTTATATTACAATCCGATCCGATCCTTCGATCTCTTAACGGTAATTATTTAGTACACCTATTTACATCCTATCTATCTCTCTATCTCTCTATCTCTCTATCTATCTATCTATCTATCTATCTATCTATCTATCTATCTATCTATCTATCTATCTATCTATCTATCTATCTATCTATCTATCTATCTATCTATCTATCTAAGAAGAAACAGTCAAGGGAAAATTGAACTCGTCGTCTGCAGTGCGACAGGGGAATGAATGAACAATGCACGAACATTGAGGTTTAACGTCTACACCCACCATTGCAGATATGGAAGACGGGGATAGCCATCCCAGAGAACAAGGGGTAGGGCCCTAGATCAATACTGAACCACCAGAGCAATCATATTGCTAAAATGCACAGCGAAAAATTGCCACTTTTAATTTCGCTATCCCTGGGTCATCGGTGTACTGGCGAACGCTCTACGACTTGAGCTACGGCGGTGGGACAGGTTAAGGGATAAGGAAAAGAGAAAAGAGTCTCTTTTATACTTTACAAACAAACGTCCACCCTCACCCCCACCAACCGCACACTCCACCCCGCCCCCCACACCTTCAATCACCAGGCATGCGTAAGATCTGATTTTCTGTGGATGAAATCCGGAATGTGCCGATGAGATTTTTTTTTTTACCGGCTTAACACCTCAAAATGAAATGCCCGAGGGAAAATAAGGAAGGAAGGAAAATGAATACGCCCCTCGGGGTTTTAGCAAGGGGAGAGCATATTGATTGTCTCGAATATAACAACCCAATGACCTGTCCAAATATTCCATTGTAAAGAAGTCCCGTCAGAGATTCCATTTTAAGAAGAGAATAAGACAAACGAATATCAGGTTTAAAAAAAAACAAAAAAAAAAAACAAAGAAGAAAACAAAAAATTCAGAAAAATCTTTTAGTTTCTTTAAGGCCAAGGTGACAGCAGTATATGTTATCGACATGTTGGCATGGAATATGAAATATGTTCAACGAGATCTATTCAATGTTTCCAAGAGCCGAAGGCAAGTGAAACATTGAATCGATCTAGTTGGACATTTCTGATATTCCACGCCAACATGCTGATAAACTTGTACGTATTGAAAATATAAAACGGAAAATTTGCATAAAACAATAAATACACTAAAGATGTTCAAATGAGATGGTCTTTTTAATTGTTCTACACCAAACTACTTTCTGTTATGGTGATTTCTCCTAAAAAATGCACTTCTTTGAGAATATTATATCCCTCACCTCTCTTTACTTACCCTATTTCATTTAAAATATATGCTATTTTAAAGCTTCTTAAATCATGTCTTGAGTTAGGCTTCTCTTCTAAAGTTGTTACCTTTGCATCTGAGCTTTTGTGGTCTTTGTTTATAATATTATTGGTTTTGTCACTGAAAATAATATATCCTAAAAAACACTATAACTGGTGTGTGCGTGTAGGCATGACTGCCGGTGGGTCTGGCGTTGATGATGGATCCGGCGGTGGTGGATTAAAAAAGCCTTAGAAAGCTCTCGTTACTAAAATTATTAATCCTTTTTTTAAAATTACTTATGCCGATGTCAGATCCGCCAAAGTCTGGATTAACAAAGCGTCACTAAGTTCTCGTTACTAAAAATAATAAATAAAAATTTGTAATTTTTTAACTTTTTCCTAAAAATTTTTTCCCTTAGTTATTGTTGATGTCAGATCCGCCAAATTGGACCCATCATCGGGTAATCAATACGCCAAGAGCGTTGCTTTTGATGGTGGTGGCTTTAAAAATGACAGTAGTGAAATTAAGTTCGACAAGCCTTTTCAATCCTGATCTTTGTTTATATTCTTATCACTCTCCTCACTGAAGAGAGTCACTTAAAATAATAAATACCGATTAAGCCTCCCGTGAGAGCTAGACGCAAAGCACGACTTGTGTGAGTGCGACTTGGGCAACGTGGGTTCGAATCCTGACTTCAGCAAACTATTGTGTGATTGCTGGATATTATGGGCCAGCACCTTGAGAAGCTCTCTGAGCTTGTAAGTGCGCTATATAGGAGAAATTTCTCTTAAACCCCATGATCAATAAAAGTTGGTTCAGTTTGTTGAGGGCAATTGTAATGAACTGATGCAATTAGGAAAAGGCGCTATATAAATTACCCTTATTATTATTATTATTATTATTATTATTATTATTATTATTATTATTATTATTATTATTATTATTATTATTATTATTATTATTAACGACTTCCCCTTTTGCATAGTGCCGGTACCCCTGTCGTTCGAAACGAAACCTCTGAAGTGCACGACAATCAACGGCGACTAGAATGGTCCATATGTTCCCTTTGACACGCCGAGCTTACACAGTGTGAAACTAATATTGTTTATCTCCCCCATTGTCTTATGCAGACACAGCGGTGGCTCTCCACTGTGATTGAAATCATGTTAAGTTCAGGTTTTATTGTTCTAGTGCAGAACTTCAAAACTCGCTGTTTGTGTGTGTGTGTGTGTGTGGGGGGGGGGGGGGGGGGGTTTGTGCGTGTGTGTGTGGTGAGAGAAAGAGAAAGAGAAAAAAATACAGAGACAGGGACAGGGATATTTAGGAACAGGATGTGAAAGGAATCTTTGTTCGGTAATTTATAGCATTCTCGATTGTTAATATACTACCCAGAATACATTATTTCCCGCCTGCATTTTATTATTCCCTATATTTTTGACATTTTGTTTCTTCTGTACTTTGACAGACATACGATATCTGAACACAGTCATGATTTACTTTCCCAGCTAGCTGCCTGAACAAGAAAAATCAGGATGTTTAATTAAAATTTTGATTGTGAATTACGAGAAGCGGCCTGCGCACAAAATATCAAAGTCAAGGGGATTTTCAGATTTGGAAGATGATACAGACCCGTTAGGACATCGATCGTTGCGCGTCCAGTGACCTGTGATTTTGGTTGTGACAGGCGCAAGGTCTTGAGGTCTGTGGTTCAATGGACCATGTAGGTCTACTACGACATATTTATTTATTTAATCGTTCTTATATAGCGCTTTTCCAGCTCAAGAGCTGCTCAAGGCGCTGGCCGATACAGGATCTAACTCAAGCCGCCCGAGACGCCCACCCGCAGCCTTTGGGCGCATGGTCTGACGCCCGGACAACTGAGCACAATCCTGGGCAGCCAGGGATGGGGGTGAAGGACCTAGGTGCATGCTGGGTGTGTTCTTGTCACCGGCACTCACCCGTCTAGGACATGAGCGTCAGGATCTTTAAAGTCCGTTATGATGGAATGTATGCGACACAGACTAGACCTCGGCGACATAGGCGCCGTGGGTTCCATACTACTGTAACCATCTACGTTGTACCTTTTGTTAGACTTGCCTGACGACCAGTCTTTTGACAGTCGAACACAGGTCTGTGCTTGGTGATATATCCCACCAGAGAAACCTGCAGTTATCAAGATAGCTTTAATGTCCGCTCGCCGAACATGCGAGAGTACCTGGGTTCGCAACTCAATACATACTGCATAGAAGCATATTTTCTAAATGCTCAGCTGAAGTTTAGCAACCGTAATATTAGTTTTGAAACCAGCTACCCTTCTTCAGCAAGCCAGCAACTCCCCAAAAGTTTACTGAAGGCCGCAGAAACTCCTTGCATTATTACATTGAAACTTACTTAATGTGGCCTGTAATAGCATTTACCATGGATTTTCCAATAACATTTTCTGCATTAGTGTCTTTTTTTTTTCAACAGAGTGAAGGGAGTAGAAGGTAGAGAGTAAGAGTGTGAGCGGTGGTTTGGAATTTGGAAGTTAGTGTGAGTAAGCAGGATTGCTTATACGCCAATACTGTGACACACATCTTTTAGCGCAGTTCACCCAGCGGTAGGAAGGGGATCAGTGGGTATAGCTCGAGTCTGCGGTTGAGGCAACGTGCGTTCGACCCTGACTTCAGCAGTAAATTAGGTTGTGCGTGCTTGGATCTGGACGCATGACCAGTCCGTGGGCAGCTCTTAGCGTTTAAGTTCATTCTAACGTGTGAACTATCTATTAATTATTGGTGCTCTCTCTCTCTCTCTCTCTCTCTCTCTCTCTCTCTCTCTCTCTCTCTCTCTCTCTCTCTCTCTCTCTCTCTCTCTCTCTCTCTCTCCATTTCTCTCGTTCTCTTTGTCTCTGTCTCTCTCGCTTGTTGGTGCTCTCTCTCTCTCTCTCTCTCTCTCTCTCTCTCTCTCTCTCTCTCTCTCTCTCTCTCTCTCTCTCTCTCTCTCTCACACATCAACATGTGTGTCAGGTTTTCTGAGATGCTGAGACACTCAGACGAGACATGATAGGGTTTAAAGCCAAGTACATTCTCCTCATTATAAGACCATTCTCTAGCTTTAACACTGATATTGTAACCCCAGGCCTAGGATTTGGGGCAAGGAGACGGCTTTTCTCTCTGTTCCATGTTTTAACGATCCTCCAAGTATAATGGAAGGGTGGAGCTTTATATGCCCTCTAGAAGCAGCGCTAACGGACTAGTTAAAAGACGGGGGTTAGAAGCTCAATTACTGTTAGAGACACTAGTTTCTTTCTGCGACTCCAGGATTGTCTCGACTTACCCCTTCGGGTGAGAGTATAAACCGAGGCCATTCCATAGCACATACTTTAAAGATCCTGACGCTCATGTCCTAGACGGGTGAGTGCCGGCTACAATTATATACCCAGGTCGCAAAAGACACTGTCTCCCCATACCCGGTTTGCCCAGGATAGTGCTCAGTCGTCTAGGCGTCCGACAATGCGCCCAAAGATTGCAGATGGGCGCCTCGGCAGGCATGAGTTAGATCTTGTATCGGTCAACCCCTTGAGCAGCTCTTGAGCTGAAAACGCGCTATAAAAGAGCGAATAAATAAATAAATAAATAAATGTAGAATTGAAATTTCTACTGTATTCCTGGGGGAAGTCGGGATATGCTAAATGTTATACTATAAATGGCAATAGCTAGTAAAATTACATGTCTTTCATTAAAAAAAAAGAATGGGATTGTATTATTAGGACCTTCAGGCATATCTATCCTATACTTTTTAATTTTTATTTTAACGTAATGAGTAGTACGTGCTTACCATTTGGAATAAGGACATATAAAATGTTATAGGGTATACGTATAGTATGGGACGTACTCTGTATAAAGCTTACGTAGTTTTTCCTTTTTATTACTTACAGTACTCCCAAACTAGACGGTCTTCCAGGCATGATAATGAGTTTTCATTGTCATGTTGGCTTTTGTTGAATGAGCACTTCCGTTTTTGAAAGAACGAAGAACAGGAGATATGGTAGGACAGAAGATGAAGAGGTGGATGAGGCAAAGAAGAAGTAGGCCTAATAGGAAGCGGAGGAAGTCGAGATACAAAAAGAAGGAGAAGAAAGAGTACGAATAGGGAACAAGTGGTGGCGCGACGAAGATGGATGAAGAGGAAAAAAACGACGATGACGTGGCTACTGCCCCCTTTGTTAACGGTGACGACTTCGTAGAAGCAGAAGAAGAAGAAGAAGAAGAAGAAGAAGAAGAGGAGGAGGAGGAGGAAGAAGAAGAGGAGGAAGAAGAAGAAGAAGAAGAAGAAGAAGAAGAAGAAGAGGAGGAGGAGGAGGAGGAGGAGGATGAAGAAGAAGAAGAAGAAGAAGAAGAAGAAGAAGAAGAAGAAGAAGAAGAAGAAGAAGAAGAAGAAGAAAAAAATAGAAGTGAAACAAATGAGAAGACGGAGGATGTAACGTATGGATATTTTGGATGTGAGCCTGTTTATAATAGCTAAGTGAATGTAAAATATGATTGACTCCTAGATCAAATATAGGTGTGCGTGCAAGTCTCTCTGTTAACTACCACACCCACAAATTCACAGATTCTCACTAACACAGGCAAACACCAACACGAATATATAAGCTCCACCCTCTCAATACTTTATATAAATAAACCACACTATTTCACAGCAATCCTTTTACACCAATCTGTTTAAACCAATATTTCTCATGTCCTGAGCCAAAATAAACACAAAAAACGCGTTACCTCTATAATTGTCGGAGGTGAGTGTACACAAAGGCTACAGAGTCTCGTACGCATTTAGATGAACAGTGATGTTGTAGATAGGTAGCTGAACGAGCAGTGATGTTGAAAACAGGCAGACGGGCGCGCGCCTGCCCTATCTGTCTGAGGTAGCAAGCGCGTCTTGGTCAGGTCCAAGACGCACGGCCGACCGCCGCTGTTCCTCGAGTCGCCCTTTGTGCGAGACAACGCCGTGTGTCCAATTGTATGAAGCCAACACCATCTTCCCGTAGGCACCTACAACAATATACATAATCTCACACATTGGAGCACACACATCAAGTGAACTCCAGTTGCCCTGACCTGCCAGCTATTCATTGCTCCATTGGTTCAACAATTTAACAAATGAAAATAAGAGATTCAAAAAAGAACTCCCATTCTAAAAATAGAACTATTGTTGAGAGCCGGACAATTCACGTTCTCTACAGAGGAGGAGAAATAAAGGAAGAAGAAGGAATAATACGAGAAGAAAATATGAAATAAGCGAAGAAAAAAAATAAAGAAGAATAGTCTAGGAGGTGCATGACAGAAGACTGAGATTGAGAACAAAGATTAAGTGAAGGAGAAAGAAAACCGCGGGGGGAAAACCTCGAAGAAAGACGAATAGGAAACACGAGGAGGCAGAGATTTTATGAGCCATTGCTCTGCATGATTTAGTCTGTGCTGCCAAGTCCCCAAGCAAATACGTGAGGGAAATACCAAATCATAGAAAGATCTTATGTTTCCGGCTTACTTCCCCGTACAATGCTAGACAATTTACAAGTTTAACTGCGTCCAAATCTTTCTGATTCATGCTCTGTTGAATAGTTCTCGGATGCCTCCACTTTAAACAGATTAGACTAGACTAGACTAAATTTGACTAGGCTAGACTAGAATATAATAGAATAATCTACAGCAACATGGGTCATCTCCTTCCTTTACGATATAGTGAACTTTAGTGCGTTAGTTATTTAGTTATCGGACCCTATTGCTTACAGGGTTCAGCGGATTCCAAAGAGCCGAATCAGGACCACAAAATTGAGACCACAACTTGGCTGAAAGAGGACTCACCCTTGATCCGCATAAAAGATTTGCCGAAACAACCTCAGTGGCAACACTGAAGGCACTCCAACAGCCGGCTACCGTACAACAAACGCATCCCATCCAGGGGACGCTGAGGCTATACTCCAATCCAACCCCCGTTCACAAAAACAAAATAGAACACAAACAGCATTATAAAACAACAAATCACAATCATACAAAACGCCTACATTGCCAAATAACAACATCATAGGAAGCGCCAAATGATCTCTGGGGCTTCCTATGATGTTGTTATTTGGCAATGTAGGCGTTTTGTATGATTGTGATTTGTTGTTTTATAATGCTGTTTGTGTTCTATTTTGTTTTTGTGAGCGGGGGTTGGATTGGAGTATAGCCTCAGCGTCCCCTGGATGGGATGCGTTTGTTGTAGTCTCCTACCTTTTTTCTTGAAAACTCTTCCGGGATAAGACTCCTTGTTTTTTGTATGAGGTCTGTTGGATCCGCTTGGGAATATTGGACGCTTTCTGCCAGGTGGTCACTAAAGCTTCCTATGATGTTATTATTTAGCAATGTAGGCATTTTATATGTATGTGTTTTGTTGATAATTTATAATGATGTGTGTATTCTATTTTGTTTTTGTAAACGGGGGTTCGATAAGTTGGGGTGAAGCCTCAGCCGTCCCCTGCGTGGGATGTCTTTATTGTAAAGTGACTGGCTGGTGGAGAGCTTTCGGTTTTACCACTAGGGTTGTTTCAGCAGATCTTTTATGCGGATCGGGGGTTGTCCGGTCCTGATTTGGCTCGGAAGAGTCCGCTGGACCTAAAGCAATAATAATGTAATGTAATGACCATTTGGCAAAAAGCGCCCAACATTCCCAAGCTGACCTCACACACAAATGACGAGTTTTGTCCCGGAAGAGTTTTCAAGAAAAAGGTAGGTGACTGGTCTAGCGAAGAAGAAGATAGTATAGTAGATTAATAGAACAGAATAGGAATGAAAAAGAACAAATGAAAAAGACAGCGACAGTGGGAATTTAAAGCACTACGTTTCCAGAAAGTGGGAATACTATTTATACAGAAACCCCCATGCACCCTTCACGGGGGGAACTGTTGTGCATTGCCTGCTGAAGATGTAAGACCTGTTGTACTCACATACAATAGAATCCATTTTAAATGGCCCCAATTCGTAGGCTTTGTTTATGTTACCTAAAATTCGCATTGTTATTAGTATTACATAAAGCAATGATAAAGTGTGCTTTCGCATGCTCAGACTAAGCGCTAAAGTTTGAATTTGTGACGGTGGGTCTATTGTTGCTGGGCTCTGCACAATGGAATGCTATTACCTACTCGTCTTTCGTCTGTGGGGATCGGCTAGTTAATCTCCCGGTGACTAATCTTAACACATTTATAAGTTTAGCTCAGTCTGTGTTAGGATGGGGTTAAAGAGATAGGGAGAAATGGTAAAAGATTCACTGACACACTAGCTCTCACACGGCTATGAAACATAGGTAGTCCAGCCACTTGTTTACAGTAAATATCACACATTTTATTTCCTTTACTCTATACAAAATCTTCTAATCACTATACTAACTTAAAGGTCCAAATATCACTTCAAATAGTTCGCTCCTTGATAGGTCTATGCACTACTGTCTCATCATTGGGCTAATAGTGCTTTCTGTCCAACTGGTCAGTTTTCTGGACGAGTGGACTATTGATGTCCTTCTAGAGCAGTTTTGGTGCACGGTTTCTATTGACTTAGCTCTCTTGTAGATGAGCGGTGTTGTGGTGGTGTCTTCTCCTGGTTGGCAGACTGTTGGGCTATCGTAGCTCAGTGCTCGATGCTCCACTGCAGACCGAATGTCAGGGTGGTCTTCCTCCTGCCTCGGGCCAACGTTGCCTGCTCGTCTGAAAAATATGAGATGAATTTCTGCAACACCAGGTTCACTAAGGGTGTGCAGAGCGTCTCACTGCTGGCAGAAATAACCCTCAGTGATCGCTCCACTAATACAAACAATGGACGATCATTTTTCTAAGTCTGTAGTCCACTGGAATCTCCAACATAAATCCTATACCTATACATACATCATGGCTAAACTAAACACATGAAGAAGTAATTAACAATATACACATTCTCTGGTACAGCCACTGGGCTGCAATACTACACATAGGAGAAACAACAGTTGGGTAGAGGGTTCGCCACGTGGTCAAGCAAAGTTTCACTAACATTCACAATGATAAAACATGGCAAACTTCACAAACATAATTCAACAATATTATGAATAACTCGCGATGAAACAAAAGATAGATCATTTACCTTTTTGACAATGTCAGGCTGTGGCTAACTAGGTTGAATTGAATTTCACCCATCCCTGCTTTAATCTTCAGTTAGAGAGATCTATCAGAGCGTTACTCCTTCTCCTGTTCTGTTCAGACAACCTAGCTGTGTGGTCAGCCTAAGCCCGCGAAAATAGTCATACCTGAGTGCCCTCTAGCAGGGGGTGTGTAAACGTCAGCAGGCTTATGCTACGGCCTATCTGTGAAGCTATGGCCTACACATGTGTAGTACACCCTAACTGCTAGTCTTATGGTCAGCGATTTAACTTACATAGGCCAACGCAGACTGAGCGCATAGGCTTGTAGCCTTAGTGCTGTGTTGAACTGGCCTCTCGCGACAGGATTTTCCATTTCTGTTCTTACAGGGAATGATTTCCCCTGCATAACGACGGTACAACAATACCCTCTACGACCTACTAGATGAAATTTTTTTAGCGCTGGAAAGGTAGCTAGAGGTTATTAATGGGCACAAAAACTACGGAATTTATTGATTTTTAAAAAACATTACTTTTGAAGGAGTTGTTTTTTGTCGCGAGCTAACTTTTTTCAATGGGGCAACATTCACTGTGAATGTAGGTTCCATGTTCCTTCAGCTTGGTTCTCCCAGGTCCACTTTCAAGTCCAACTTCAAAACTCATTTCTTCCTTAAAAATGTCTGATCTCGCCTCCCATCACTATCCTCATTCCTTATTTTCAGGTTCAGACCACCACCGTCACACAGCCCGCTCCCAGCCCCCTCACTCCTTACCTGCTTTCCTCCTCCCCCTCCTTCCCTAGTCTTTTTATAGTTTACTTGTAAATATTCATTTTTCATGTTTGTATTAGGTCTTTGCATAATTTATTATTCCCCTGTTTTTGTTTCACTTCTTCTCGTATGTGTTTCGATGTTAACGTTAAGTATAAATGCCCGAGAACTGCCCTTTGAGCTGATGTCATTAGGAAAAAGCTCTATACAAAATACCATTATTATTATTATTATTATTATTATTATTATTATTATTATTATTATTATTATTATTATTATTATTATTATCTGTTCCCGCGACTATTTTTTTCACATTTTTTTTATTTCTTTTTATGAAATGAATTTAACAAAGATGAGAGATGAATGCGGAAAGTGATAAATCCTTAACTAATAACATAAACAAGTAGAACGGAAACAAATGTAAAAAAAATAAAATAAAAAATAAATTGTAAAAAAAAAATTGGGGGGGGGGGTGAGGGGGTGGGGTACAAAAATAAAATAAAACAAAAAAGAGTCATTGACCCCTCCTGTTATTTAAAAAAAATGTGTACAATTTTCTATTACAATACATGTGTTAATATTCATTAAGTAATTGTAGATATGCAGACCACTCTGCATTGAACTGTGCAACATTCATCTTTATATATGCAACATGTTTTTCAATTTCATGACGTTTTCTCAGGTAATTTTC
This sequence comes from Oncomelania hupensis, assembly GCA_036898135.1. NCBI lineage: Eukaryota > Metazoa > Mollusca > Gastropoda > Littorinimorpha > Pomatiopsidae > Oncomelania > Oncomelania hupensis. Next base: position 143,563,264 of record CM072511.1, on the reverse strand, counting down.
AAAAGTTTTATAATCTGGTATCAAGTTCTTGATTCTACATGTGTAAATATAATTCTTCGCCACCAATATAATCAAATCAAAAATGTTGTCTGTTCTAATATTACTATCATATCCAAGAAGAATAAATGATTCCTCTAAATGTATGTTCATAGCATTCAAATATCTATTATTAACTGCAGTTTGAAACTGATTCCAAAACATATGTACGTATTCACACTCCCAGAACAAATGCTGTATATTTTCTCTTCCTTTTTTACAAAACGAGCATGCAACGTCAGTCAAAATATTCATACCTTGTAGTGTAACATTTGTAGCTAAAATTCTGTGCACAAGTCTAATTTGAAACCATTTTAGTTTAACATCATGAATCTGTTTAATTTTCTGAAAAATCTTTTCCACACTAGTTCTTTTCTTAATTTTACATTCCATGTATTACAGCAATTTGGTTGCATATTTCCCAAAAGACAGTCATAGTATGTTCGAGCTCCATTGTGTACTGATTGTATAATTTTCCAATTCTTACTCAGTTCATCAAAACTACTATTATCCAAATCAAATTTATTACTACGCACATACTCCTTGATAGATCTTACACAACCTATAAAAGATAAAAAGTCAATATTCACATTATACTTTTCAACAAACTCGTCAAAAGTGAAGAATACACCATTTTTCTTTAGAAAATGGCCCAGACAATATACCTTTTTCAAAACAATCTTTATAAAATATTGCCTTATTTCCAATTAGAACATTTTCATTATAAAATACACGCTCTGCCAACATTTCTGTGGGATACTGAATTTTGACTTTTTGAGAGAAATCATTATAGGCGACAAATACGTCTGACCAGAAATCGTTACTCTCTACTTTGCTTGTGGGAAAACTTGAACCAAGCTTGTCGATTTCAAATAAAAGTGGATGACAAGATAGCACAATATTTTTCCAATTAGAGGTACCATACTTAAGTTTTCTTACCCAACTCAACTTTAATGCTTGAATAAGACATTTTATGTCAGGAATACCCAATCCTCCTTGATCTATAGATTTTTTAGATACTTTCCGGCTTATGCGGTCTTTCTTAAGATTCCATACAAATTCATACACTGATTTCTGCACAAGGTCTATTATATGTTGTGTTCCCGCGACTATTTGTTCCCAGAGCTCTTTTATTATCACATAGAACATAGAGCTGAGAGAACATTGACATGCTCCCGTTCCTTCTTTAGGGCAGCTGTAGTTCAGCTGGAAGCTGAGTTGTTATTTCAAAAGATTATGGTTCATGACTCGAGACAGTTTATGACGACACGAGGTCTCTCAGTTTTGCCATTTTTGTATTTCCAGACTTACCTGGAAATACATTGTAATAGTCTGGGGAATCAGAACGAATCTGTCTGTCCATTGGTCGGTCGGTCTGTTGGAAGCTATATTTCAAGAAACACTGAACGGATTCGGACCAAACTTCATAGGAATATAACCTAAATTAGAGGCCCGTCTCCCGTGCCATCGTACGTGCTATACCACAGATGTCAAGAAAACTGGAGTCCTTTTGTTGCTAAACTCGTTTGACTCGATCTTTCAACAACAGCTAAAAATTAGCTTAGCCGATTTTTTAAAATAATTTTTCACTTGCAGATGGTTCAGGTCGTGGCCTATCATTCCATGTTTTGCCTTTTGCTTCGTTAGGATAAAGCCGAGTCACAACAATGCCCTAAAAATTAACCTATCCTATCCTATCCTATCCCGTAATTCGGAGGTCGTAGGGGCGCCACAGATAATCGTTTAACCAGCATACTCCATCTTTCCCTGTCCTCAGCGACCCTGATGGTTTCGCTCAGTGTCAAAGCAGTCCATTCTCGAATGTGGTCCTCCTACCTCTTTTTCGGTCTTCCTCTTCTTCTACCTCCTTGCACTGTGCCTTGCAGGATGGTCTTTGCAAGATCTGATGATCCGGTGACGTGGCCATACCCTCGGAATTTCCGTTTTTTCAACACTGTGAGCAAGTCATCGAAAATTAACACTTTTGAAAATACTTCATTTTCAGTTATGTTTTTGGATTGTCGGGAAATGCATGTGAACGAGTGAGAGGCTACTAGTCACGTTTGGAAGAGATTGTTCCTCTTGAGGCTGCCAGAGAGTTTGTTCATTAGTTGTCGCTCTTCGTCTTGGATGTTTTTTGCTGCGCGGAGTCCTTGGGTGTGCACTTGAACCCTTGGATTGTGCAGGCCAAGGCGATATGACATTAAAATTATGTTCTCTCCACCCGACCCTTTGTCTTCTGCTTTTAGGGGTGAGCAGGGCTACATTGCAGGCTGGCATTCTATGCACATTCGTGGCAATGACCTGCAAGGGGTGTGAGGGCACTAGTTGCCCCGCAATGTTGTGTGCCCTGAAAACGCTTCTCACCTTGCAAGGCACCTTCATTTTCCTTTTCATCTTACGAGGGATAATTACACAGGTCAGGTCGGGCCGTGTTCTCATGGTCGTTGCCGAGGGTTGGGAGCAAAATGCTTTGCTTGAATGGTTTGCCATCTCGTTTGTGTTGTTTATTGTGAACTACAATGGATCGGGGCACAACTGTGGGAACACCTTGCCAGACTCTCTCTCTCTCTCTCTCTCTCTCTCTCTCTCTCTCTCTCTCTCTCTCTCTCTCTCTCCATCTCTCTCTGGAATTTATACTATGGACTGCTCTTTTTTTTTCTCTGACTGAATTATTATAAGCAGAACATGTATTCCAAAAGGTGGGCTATCATATTTCAGATCCAAGCGACGACTAGACTTTGCGATTACAAACAATATCAACAATAACAACAACAACAACAACAACAACAACAACAACAAATTAAACAGACAATTCCGTAATGTAAGAATCTCAGTTAATAGTGTTCGATGCCTGTGTCTTTTTTCCCGCTGTCATTGGTCATTCGTCAGCTCAGCTCCTCACATGATCCAGTTCACGCGCTCACGTGTTTAGCACGAGCGTGCCGAATGCCTTTGATGCAGCAGTAACTCTCATTTCGGAATTACTGGCTTTGGATTCCTTTTTCCGGCAGTTGCAACATAAAATACCTTCAGCTGTAAAATGTTGTCGCATCGTTTGATATTAGGTCGTACTAAGTGAAAGCATGTCATGCAAGTGCGCAGTCTCTCACAGTAAAATAAAGTTCTATCGCTAATAAAATTCTGTCTTGAAATGCTTTTTTTTTTTTTGGGGGGGGGGGGGGAGAGGGGTGGATGTGGGGGAGAGATAGGGTGGGCGAGGGGAAGGGATGGGGGAGAGGGGGTAATTTCCAGAATAGTCGAGCGGAACCAGAACGAGCCAAATGTCGGTCGGTATGTCGGGTCCGTTGGAAACCCTATCTCAATAACCGCTGAACTGATTTTGACCACACTTCATAGGAACATTACCTAGGTAAGTGACCTGCCTCCCGTGCCTTCATAGTTGCTCTACTGCAAAGCTCAAGGTCACTGGAGTCATTTGATCATTGTTTAATGAAATAACAAGGCGAGTTTTAATGTTAGACCCGTTTTCGTCAATCAAAACATAACCTTCGAAATGGGGCACTTTATGATGGCTTCTGGATTTCTTCATTGGGAGCTGGCCAGAGTGCTGCACATGATCAGAGCCCTCTCCAATCCGTCAAGGGTGGTTTATTATTCAGTGCCTTCATAACTATTTTTCTATGGTTTGGCTTGATGTCAATCTCGGTCCTGATTTGGCTCTGAAGAGTCCGCTGGACCTAAAGCAATAACCATGTAATGTAATGTAATGAGGTCAATCCTATCCTATCCAATTCCGTAACTCTGAGGTCGTTGGGGCACCACATATGATAGTTTTACCAGCGTACTCCATCTTTCTCTGTCCTCAGCAACCCTCATGGTATCGATGTCAAACCAGTCCATTCTCGAATGTTATCCCCCCACCTCTTCTTCGGTCTCCCTTTTCTTCTACCTCCTTGCATCGTGCCTTGCAGGATGGTCTTTGCAAGGCCTGATAACCTGGTGACGTGGCCGTACCATCGGAGTTTCCGTTTCTTCACCATTGTGAGCCGGTCATCTTTTGTCCAATGGCTTGTGTGATGGTCTGTCGGACTTCGTCGTTGGTGATGTGTTGGGTATAGGAAATGCCCAGAAGTCTTCTATAGCACCTCATCTCCATGCTTTGTATTCTTCGTTGTAGATCTGCTGTGAGGGTCCATGTTTAGCAAGCGTATAGGAAGATGGAGATGACAAAGGAGCTTGATGTCAAGCTCCATGTTATATAGTCTTCGATGATTCTGAAGTGTATGCATCATATGTATCCCACATTGAAAGGTGAAAGGTTCACATACAGTTCAATGGGAAAGTTGTCTTTTGCAAGAACTGCACTCGCGTTGTTCACGTGCTCTCTCTCTCTCTCTCTCTCTCTCTCTCTCTCTCTCTCTCTCTCTCTCTCTCTCTCTCTCTCTCTCTCTCTCTCTCTCTCTCTCTCACACACACACACACACACCCACACCCACCCACACACACACACACACCCACACACACACCCACACATCACCACGCGAAATGTTAATACTGCCTTTACCGTATTGTGTGCTGCTTATTAGCAGACAATTATTTGGTAGCCTAGAAAAAGTATTGTTTCTTTCTCTGATAGTGATTGATGATGATATCTCTGCATTTCAGTTGTTTATTGAGGTTAAATATCAGTCCAGATAGGCTTTTTGATGCAAAAACAAAGATGTCGATATTGATATACAGAACTAGTGGCAAATAAAATGGAAAAAAAAAAATTCCCGCCAACACACGCAAGTTGTTTGGCATTGCCTGTACATTTTAGTTAACGTTTGGTGCCAATTCAAATGCCTACACGAGCTCGACGCTCTACTGGCTGTACAAGTCAAATCCCCGGCAACTTCCACAATACGCACATATAGGTCTATATAATGAGCCGCTGTGTCTGATTGATTGTTCTCCCACACCGCTTGTACTGCTCAAACTGTTTTGCTGTAGAAGTCGCCAAAACCGGCAGTGCATTTGGCTGGCTCCTTGGATCACTGGATCATCGAGCCTTCCTTGTCCTTGATATTTTGGAGACGGATTCTGAATGGAGGCGGGGAGAAGCCAAAGAAGCACAGGGATGGGGGACATATAAAGTGTCGGACGTCCAAAAGGCTGTGACGCATCCCTCGTCCCACGCGGTTCCTCATGTCAGATGTCACGTGACCCAGACTTCCGGATCTTGACACTACACTTTTAAAGAAAAAAAAAACGCAAACTGGGAACGAAGTGAACCTTGGTTTTTTTGCTTGATTGATTTATTTATTTTTGTTTGAGCGTTTGTTTGAGTGTTCTTTTTTGTTTGTTTGTTTGTTGGCGTCGTTGGTGCCCATCGGATTGGCCATATGGTCCATAACTATGACTATGGTGGCAAGATAACCGCATCTGTGTGGGTTCTTGGCGATGTGGAATCGAATAGCACAAAAAGATCGATATTTGGGTCTGTTATAACCGTTATCGTTTATTACATTCTATAAAAGTTAACAAACAGCTCTGCAGAGATGTTTTTGTTTCTAAATTCATTGGGGGAATATATGCCTGGAGGAAAAGGGTGGAAAGGTGGGCGGGTGGGTGGAAATCTCAGCAGTTTTCTCCATTCAAGGGAAATAATAATATTACAGTTAGTTACGCGGTGGTTATTTTTATGAATTTTTGATTCAGCCTGGATGCTTCAATCTTGATAAGTGTAACTCAGGTTCGTTTATCCACGCAGCCTGTTCTCTCAGCAACAAGGCAGGAGTCGTCGTATAAAGTTTTGCAACTTTATTCAGGAAACATCAACAACTGCATACAAGATCGCTTTCCGAAAATCACTTCAAAGATCATCATCAAAAAATCTCCTTAAATCAATCACTCTTTCACTGCTCAAGCAGATACGGTGCATCACTTATATAACCTCTCTGCAATCAAAACAAAGTTCGAACATTCCAGCATGACGCCATAACACCCAATCAAAACAAAACTCTTCACCGGAACTATGCACTGTCTTACGTCATATAACCTTATTTAGGATAGAAGGATGCCTTAGCTATTAGTAGATTTATCTAGATGCTTCGGCCGATAGTAAACAAGTAATTCTAGAAAATTCTCAACACTATCGACCGACGAAAATTATTAACATTATACAAGGCTTCTTCTAGCAACAACGCAAAATCAAATCAAAGGTAAATACACTCTGTTATCGCATGCTTTGCAAAACAAAACAATCGGATCTATCGTGCGCGTCTCAAACATAACACAGTTACACTAAAGAAGTACCATAAAAAAAGAAAAGAACACTGTTCATAATAAGGAAACAACTTTTTGTGAATTTGGATACAAGTCTCTGTTCATGACCAAGATTACAGGAGATTCTGTTCAATGATTAAACGGATTTTTGGGGTAGTCATCTCACGCAGTAATTTTCCGCAGCAGTAAGGGTCGGTAATACATCGATTACCCGTGCTCTACGTCTTCTCCAAATTGTTTCTTTTACTCTTTGTCTTTATACGGGAGCCAAGAAATAACCTTCGCTGTACGGAATTTGTCATACGTTCTCTGCTTCAACATATTCGCTAACGTCTCGTTAACAGTCGTTGTCGGCAGTTACTCTAGATGATCAAAAGCGTGCTGCAGGTCCCGCTTGAGCAAGTAATATTGATTGCTTGTGAAAGGAAAATCCTCTTTTGTTTCCTCTTTTTTCTTCTTTGTGCCCGAATCATCCATAATTAATTATAACTGCCCCGTTTTCTGGGATAACAAAAAAATAATAAGTGTAACGCAACGAACGCATTAACTCTGGCATCCCCCCCTCTCCCCCCCACACACTATCATCCTCTCCTTTCTTTCTCCTGTGTGCGGATTAGAACGAGAGAGAAAAAGAGAGAGACAGACGGACAGACAGATGTGAACCCAAGTTCTCCTGGTCGCGCCTTCTGCCATCGAACCGCTCTGTAACCTCGCCACACGGACATATATTTTGGTCTCATCCTTAGCGGTGGACAATAGCTGAAATTATTATTACGATTATTTCATCATCCCCGATTCCAATTAGTACGTAGTAAGACTTCCATCATCTGTACGACACTCTAAGATACCCGCAAAAATAGAAAACTACAGATTCAGACTTTATTTCAACGACAATCTATACAGTTTTGTACCGTGCCATTCCTTCGTGTAATTTGTATTTTTTTTTTTTTTTTTTGGGGGGGGGGGGGGTGTGGTTATAGTATAGTTCAAGGAGTGGGAGAAATGATCCACAAAAATCTTAAGGAAACCCTTCCTTTTGAGCTACGGATTCGACCTTCCATGGACCTTCTTACTTCCGCGGTGTTCTTTTGGAGTTTCGGGTCGCGCTAAACACCTTGATGTACCTTCTTCTTTCCTAATATAGATGAAGAGTAGGCGCTGAGCTACGAAAATCGCCTTATGACGGAGGAAAATCCGTTTTGGGTTACTTTCGGACCCAAAATACCCTCGGTCGATCTAGTGTTAAATTAATTGCGAAACCAGACATTTCAATTCGTTTCTCATCATTTATCGTGGTCTGAAGTTTCTTGACAGTAGATCGAGAGTGAGGGGGATACGGTCAGAGGTGATAGAAATAACTGATTTTATTTCTTCCAAACTCCCCGAAATAAACTTTAAAAGTTGGTGGTAACGGTTTTCCCGCAACCTGTAGTCATCGTGGAGAGAGAGATTCGTTTGGAATCTCTTTTTTCTCTAGGCCAGCTTAAGGAAGGCAGGGTCCCTTTCCTCTCCCTAGATCATTTTAAAAAAAACTTTTTAGGGGTTTTAAACAGAGTCGGCCAGGTACCTATTTGAAGCTGGTTACGGTGGACTGGCCTCTTTGTGGGGCCGGGTAGCTCAGTTGGTAAGAGCGTCTTGCTAGTAACCGAAAGGTCGCTGGTTCGAATCCCGGATTGGTCAACGTGTGATCATATTATTTTCCCCTTTACCAACAACTGGCCCGCTGGTGTCAGTATAAATCGATCCAGTAGTCACCTATATGCGAAAGTGTCGAGTGACTATAATCTACAAACAAACAAACAAACTGGCCTCTTGGCGCAGTATATACATGTAAGTCGTCGGTTTCCTAGGCCGAAGGTCGCGAGTTTAAATTCCTGCAAGGGGCGAACTTATGTGATATAGGTACGAGACTATTCAGGTCACCGAGGGTTTTCTCCGGGTACTCCGGTTTCCTCCCTCCCTTCAGTAATGGTATTGGATGCAGACAATCTAAAATTTAAAAAAAAATGTATTCCTGTCCGTCTTCTAATAGCGATCTCCCTGCCTGTACACCACATGTTTGATTGATAAATATGACGTGTGTGTGTGATGCGTTGGGAGAGTGGATGTAATATACGAGTGTGTATGTTGGTACAGATGGCCGCGCGTTGAGCCTGATTGGCGCTTTTTCCAGTATTGTTAGTAGTAGTAGTAGTAGTAGTAGTAGTAGTAGTAGTAGTAGTAGTAGTAGTAGTAGTAGTAGTAGTAGTAATAGTAGTAGTAGTAGTAGTAGTAGTGTGGTGTGTGGGCGATTTTTTTGTTTTCTTTCTTTGTGTCGTTCGTTCATTGCCTTTGAGCTTCCAAACATGGGTCATCAAAGTTGCTTTCACGAAACATTTTCTAGAGTGTGCCGACGAAATTAAAAACCGGTACAATGGATCTTCTGATTGCCTATGCAGCAATCTGAACGGCGACCTTACCCACTCCGTACACATCCGCAACTACACACATACCCTCACACACACATCATATACACACACACGCACGAACGCACTCACACATACCCACTTATAATAATGCACGCGCCCGTGACTAGGAGCAGTTTAGCAGTGTATAGGAAGGAAATCGGTCCCTCCATTACCAGAACGTTACCGCACGAAACTTCCGCTCCTCTTCCATCCCCCACAATTCCCATCCTCTCTCTCTCTCTCGCTCTCTCTCTCTCTCTCTCTCTCTCTCTCTCTCTCTCTCTCTCTCTCCACTCACCCTTTTCTCTCCCGACCTCAATATGAAATTGCTTAAGTTAATGTGTTCTTCACTTGGAACGTAAACGCAGCCTTAACGTTAGGGTGTTTCCTTTACACAAATAAACATTTTAAAAAACCACTTTGGTTTATAAACAAATGTTTTATTCAAAGAAAAACATATTTAAAAAACCACTTTCAGTGTAGAAAGTTCGATGTACAACGGCTAAATAAAATCATGTTGAAATAGATGCCTTCTATCGGTGTACCGAGTTCACTACTTCTCTTAGGTTCAATGTCTCCCCTGGGCCAAGATGGGAAAGAAGGGATTGAAGAGTTGTACGGACTTGGATGTAGGAGAATGGGGAAAGAGGGATTTGAAGGGGTGGAGAGTGGGGATGGCAGGTTTTGATAGTTGAAATGTGTGTGTGTGTGTGTGTGTGTGTGTATGTGTGTTTTAGACTAGAACATCTCAATATGTAGCTAGACTTGTTAGTTATTAGTATTACATTGATTTGTTGTTGTTGTTGTTGTTGTTGTTGTTGTTGTTCTTGAACCCTTTAGATTGATATTCACTGCTGTAAAAAGAGAAAGAAAGAAAAAAAAAGGATTTCCATTGTTCATATTTATGATGTTCTTAAGAAATCGTTATAGTAACTAAGATGTAGGTCATATTACAGTTAATGGAGAAAGCTGTGGGCACATTTACACAGTGTTATCTGGACAAATCAGTGAACATCTACATAACTTGTATTGACATGCCTACTTGTTTTGACGTCAGAACAATGATCCGTTAGGGTTAGGGTTAGAGTTAGGGTTAGGGTTAGGGTTAGGTTCGAACACTGCAAAGTACTTAAAAATGGGGACGAAAAAGGACCCATTGTCAGCACGTATGTGGCGTTTCGGAAAAGTCATGTTAATACTGTGTACCCTCGGCTGAGTGTGTGTGTATGTATAATAATAATAATAATAATAATAATAATAATAATAATAATAATAATAATAATAATAATAATAATAATAATAATAATAATAATAACAATAATAATATTAATAATAATAATAATATTAATAATAATAATAATAATAATAATAATAATAATAATAATAATAATAATAATAATAATATTAATAATAATAATAATAATAATAATAATAATAATAATAATAATAATAATAATAATAATAATAATA
>CM072511.1:143535580-143548080 GCA_036898135.1 Oncomelania hupensis | reverse complement strand
TTTTTTTTGGGGGGGGGGATTGTGGGGGATGATGGGGGTGAACAAATGTAACTATAGTAACGTTTGTTGTAGGGCCTACCTGTCAGTGAAAGTATTTTTACGGTTACGGTGGCCGACAACCGTCACTATGTAGGCGCCTGTGGTGAAACGCTAAATCGGAAGTAAAAAAAACAGTTTCCCGTTTGTGACGTAGAGAAGAAGTTCAAGACGTCTGGAATGTGTGTTGTCTTTGGATGTGGAACGTCATTCAATCACAATATGTGGTATTAGCATTCCTATCTTATCCTATCCAATTCTATCCCGTAACTCGAAGGTCATTGTGGCACCACAGATGATCGTTTAACCAGCGTACTCCACCTTTCTCTGTCCTTAGCAACTCTCATGGCTTCGCTCAGTGTCAAGCCAGTCCATACTCGAACGTTGTCCTCCCACCTCTTTTTCTGTCTCTCTCTCTTCTTCTGCCTCCTTGCACCGTGCCTTGTAGGATAGTATTAGCATTCACTGACAGCTATTACAAAAGGCAACGGATCAATTTCTATCAAGACCAAGAGTGATTTTCAAGGTTTGTGACCTAAAGGTGCGGTCTGACGGGAAGTGAAACAGAAGCAAAACAGCCAGTAAAACACGAAAAATCGTGGTTTTGACGATGTTTATCGTGTGACTAGACATAAAGCATAACAGCAGTAAAGCGCCGAAATGTAGCAAAGCCGATGCTTTCAGTGTTTGAGCGTGCTCTAAAATTTTGGGTTGTTTCGCTGAAGCATTTGATTGCCAGCCAATCAGAAGAGCCGACGTATGAAAACGAGGTTGTTATCATTTCAGCGATCATGGCGGCATCAAAAGCTACTGGGCCATTAGCAAATCTGAAACAAGATGATACGTTTATTCTCATCGATCTAATTCAAAGCCACGAGGCATGATGGAATGTTAGAAGTCAAAATTACAGAAACCAAACCCTGAAAAAGGCCTCATACGCGTAAAGGGAGGTAACTGATTTACAACTTATTGCGCATTGCTTCCACGCAGACTGCTTATGCAAAAATTCTCATCGTGTGACCAGTTCACAAAGCAAAGCATTATAAACGCAATTTGCTTATAGAAGGCAGAGGCTTTGCTTTGTTTACCGCTTTGCTTCTGTTTCACTTCACGTCAGACCGCACCTCAAGCGTGGAAGTTCCGGTTTTTCCGCTGCGATTTCAATCGCACTCGGCAATCTTCGAAAACATGATCGATGGCCCGAGTGCAATTCTGAAGAAAATGGGTACGCGTTTAAGGCTATAGTTTAGAGGTACACTTGAACCCACCAAACATGTTTCTGACGGGTTTAGAACACCTTTAGGAACAGTAGCGAAGACGATGAGCTGGCTACCGCGCTCATAATGGCCCTGAGCAGCTCTATGAGCTAAAAATGTGCGCTGTATTGAATAATACTTTGCTTTTTACGTTTACGCATTAATTTGTGCCGCCCAATGATCGGATTAGGCTGAGAGTTCACGTGATGTTTGACACTAATGTACCACTCCACACGATGCGTGCGTCTACGAATTCCTGCAGTTCCTGATCTCCTAGTTCGCTTCATGTGACTTATACTTGTGCGAGGTCTGCGTACTCTCCGAATACATGTTTATGCAACGATCTGCGCCTGTGTGTACGTACCTCACCACTTTATTCACTGACATAGTGTTTCGATACCTGGTAAAAAGGTAAAGGTAGTCCCATAGCCTTGTGGCCGTAGGGACTAATACTAGAGACTGCATACAATCTAAATCCCGAGTATTAACCCAAATCACTCGGACATCATGATGGAAACATCAAATCCAGGCAGTGCAGCGTGCTCATAAAAAAGTTGTTATACAGTGTCGTTCACAGGAAGCAAAGAACCAATCAATCAAGATTTGGTTGGTTGGTTGGTTTATTAATGTCTTGTTCACCAAAGATGATAAGACCAAATAATAATAATAATAATAATAATAATAATAATAATAATAATAATAATAATAATAATAATAAATAAATAAAAACAAATTTAAAAAAAATTTAAAAAAAAGGGGGGAGGGGACAGTTAAACAAATCTAGCTACTGGTGTATCAATTAAGATTTTTGCCACGCCGGTGCATAAATCTAAATCAAAGTCTGCTAGACTTGTTTTCCTGTCTAAGACTGGAATAAACAAGGGAGAAATAACATTGCAATCAAAAAGAATATGTTTAAGTGAGAAGGGCTGGTTACACACACATTCAATATTTCTACAATATTTGGTCCGCACAGCATCTAGTAGTATTCTATATGACATAGAATAAATTACTCTTGAAGTTTTGTAAATCACTGCGGTATTGAACATTGCCTTAGTATTAAAGGATTGTGTCATATTCCTTTCAATTTGATTTTGCAATTCCTTGGATGATGGAAATATATCAAGGTATTTTGCATTAATATTTAGGGCTCCTTGCTTAGCTTTTCTGTCAACGATGTCATTATACACCAATCCACAGTGTGAAGGTACCCAGCAAAAGCTTATTTCTGTACCATTGACTCTGAGGCTATGTATAGCATGCTTTATTGTCTATTCACACATTCAGGTGATATTAGACATTAATTAATAACAACAACAATATAAATCAAATCACAACTAAGAAAGCAAAAGCAAAGAAACAACTTTTTGTAAAGGCCAAACTTTAAATTTTGCTCCAACTGCGGCGTAAAAAATGTTCGACCCGAGAGTGGCTGAAATAGGTAGAAATTCTACACGAGAAAGTCGCAAAAATTCCCACTAAACTCTGAAGTATTAAAAAAAAACTCTTTTAGCTGATGGACACTAACACAGGGTCCGTGTCTGTTTGGTCTCTGCCACTGATTCACTTGCGAGAGATTGTTGTATTTTGGTTGATGCCACTTAACTTGTCATTAGTGCGTTATACCGTTCTGTCTTGCTTCACCACTTGTCATAATATAGGATCTTGCTTTCTTTTCTCTGCCAGTGGTCCATTAGACTTGGTCCTGTTCCCGTCCTATTCTATCCTATATATCCCGTAACTCAGAAGTCGTTGGGACACGACAAATGATAGTTTAACCAGCGTACTCCATCTTTCTTTGTCCTCAGCAGCCCTCATGAAGGGCTTCACACAGTTGTCAAGCCAGTCCATTCTCGAATGTTGTCCTCCCACCTCTTTTTCTGTCTCCCTCTTATTCTGCTTCCTTGCCCCTGCCTTGCAGGATGGTCTTTGCAAGACCGAATGCAGTGGTGACTTGGCAATACCATCGTTTTGGAATAGGAAGATGAAGATGACAAGGGAGCGCAACAGCCTTACCTTGGAGTGTAGACTGATGATCCTGTCTTTCCAAATGGGTTTAATCTTGTTAGGACAGCAGTTGTTGGTGCGATTTTGGAGAGGACTTCCTGTCGGGACCCATTGTCTGATACAATGGCTCCTAAATAATTCAAGCTATGCACCGTGTTGAGGAATTGGCCTTGGACTTTGATGTCCGTGTTGATGCCATTGGTGTTGTTGATCATCATTTTGGTCTTTTCTGTACTTATTTCCATTCCAATGGCACCTGGAGAGGACTCCCATAGGACTTCCCGAGGCACTGATACAATTGCTCCTAAATATTCGAAGCTGTGCACCGTGTTGAGAGATTGGCCTTGGACTTTGGTGTCCGTGTTGATGCCATTGGTGTTGTTGGTCATCAATTTAGTCTTCTCTGTCCGTATTTCCATTCCAAAGGCTCTGGAGGTGGTGTCAAGGCTCTGTACTAGCTGTTCAAGTTCTTGTTCCTCTCCAGGCAATCCTTTTTTATCATCCGCAAAACGGAGGTTGGAGATTGCTGTACCTCCTATGCTGACAGTGCCTTCATTATCTCCAAGGGCATCTGACGTGATATTGAAGAGTGTTGGAGAGAGTAGGCATTCTTGACTCACTCCGATGGTTGTTTTGAATCAGTTCCCGATGGCGCTTTTGTGGAGGGCTGTACTGGTAGCCTTTTCATTTTTATTTTTATTTATTTATTTATTTATTTATTTATTTATTTATTTATTTATTTATTTTAAATTTTTATTTACCTTATTGTCCCTATACAGATTTTGATGACTTCAAAATTGTTGGGACTAATGTTGTACACTCTCACCGTTGCCCACATACTTGCATGCCAGACTCTGAGACGATTTCTTAGTCTACAAACACATGATAAATATGTTGTTGGTGCTATAGGTATTTTTCGCAGATTATTCTGAGGTTGAAAATCTTCTCACGGGTACTTCGCCCTGCCCTGCATCCTGCTTGTTTTTTCAGCTATGATTTGTTCAGCTTGGGGTTTCAACATGTTGAGTATTATTTTCAGGAGGACTTTGCTGAGATAGCTGATGATGCCAATGATGAGACAGTTTTGACACTCCTGCCAATTATCCTTTTTGGGAAGAGAGATGACAAGCGTCTGGGTCCATGGTGTAGGCCACTCATCACGTACTCTGCCAGATCTTGTTACAGATAATGGCGAGTGCGTCAATCATCGCTTCTCCTCCTGCTTGAAGCAATTCTGCGAGTATGTTGTCCACTCCTGCCGACTTCCCCCGTCTTCAATTGCACTGCTGCCTCAACTTCTTCTCGGAGAAATGGGAGGATTTCTTCTTCTTCTCTTTTCTGGCGACATGCTAGAACTGATGGGTCTCCGTTTGGTGTGTGGTTAAAATGTCAGAGCAGTACTGTGTCCATTTATCAAAGACTTCTTGTTCAAGCCAGACTTGCTTTGGATCGTGGAGACCTTGGTCTGTTTAACATTTGTCAGCCGCTTCACAGTCTATTAGGCCTTCTTGCTGTTGTTCTTGTTCAGACTGTTCTCTATTTCCTGGCATTGATCTTATATCAAGTTGTCCTTTGCTGTACACATGCCTTTCCGGATGTCACTTTTGATTTTTCGGTGGGCATCAACTTCCTATTAGGTATTTCTTTTCCTTTTCATCTCTCTTCGTTTGTCACACAGGTCCAAAATTTCAGTCGTGATCCACGATTTCTTCTTTGGGCGGGGCTTGCCAAGGATCTCAGAGGCGGCATTTGTCACTGCTGAGATGAAGGTTGTGGTCATAGTGTTGACATCTACTTCACCAGGTCTCAAAATGAGCAGTGGTGCAAATTTCCCTCCAATTGTGGCTTGGAATACTTCTGCCGCCTCCGGGTCTTGCAGTTTGTCCAGGTCAAACTTTCAGCCTGGTGCACTTTGCTGTATTTACTCTCTTCAAGTGGATCCGGAAAGACATCATCGCGAGATCATGGTCACTTACGATTTCTGCTCCTGGAAAAGTGCGTGTCTTGCCAATGTTGACGCTTGAAACGAAGGGTTTCGTGACCATAATGTAGTCGATCTGGTTGTGATGCTACCCGCTGGGACTTTGCCATGGTGCCAGGTCCATCGTCTGAATTTTTTGTGGGGGCCTAGCGTCCTGGTCATGTTCCCATGGTCTATTGTAAACGGTCAATGAATTGCTCGTAGGCATTGTCTGCATGGTTCTTTCTTTTGGTCCATAAAAGAGTTCTTTAGCCGAAGGTTGCGGGTTCGAACCTTGCATGGGACAACCTTAGCGTGACTTAGGTACCAGATTTTTTAGGACACCAAAGAAATAGAATATAAACATCATTATAAAATATTAACAAAATACATACATATAAAATGCTTACATTGCTAAATTAGGATACCATAGAAAACCCTAGTGACCATTTGGCAGAAAGCGTCCAATATCCCCACGCTGACCCTTAGGGCCCCATACACAAATCAGGAATTTTGGGAGAGTTTTACAGAAAAAAGGTAGATGACTGGTCTAGCGAAGGAGATAGTAAATTGCTAGAACAGATTAAGAACGAGAAAGAACAAATAAAAATGACAGAAACCGGGGTAATTTAAAACCCTAAATTTCCACAAAGTGGGGATACTATTTATACAGAAAAACCCGGCACCCCAACGGTGTTGGGTGATGAACGTGTTTTGTTGTTGTTGTTTTTTTTTTAAATAATTTTTTTAAGAGGTGTGTATGTAATTTGTGGGCGTGTATGTTGTTGGTTACAGATCGCCCCGCTTTGAGTCTGATTTAGGAATAATGCGCATATAACATCCATTATTATTATTATTATTATTATTATTATTATTATTATTATTATTATTATTATTATTATCTGCGTAGTCTCATGTCTTTGGTCAATTTCACCGTTTTTTTTTTATCCGGGCCATTATTTTTTTCCTTAGCAATTGGCCCTTGCGAGCATTGTTGAGCTGTGCAACTGGTCCATCGCATAAGATCCTTGCCTGCCTGGTCTCTAGCTCTGCGATTGGTCCAAACATCGATACTTGTGGATCTTGCCACGGTTTTGCTCGTTAAACTTTGGTCTCTGATACTTGGAAGCAGGGTCGTGGGCTGTACTGTTGCATTTTCAAAGGTTAGGAATCCGACAGTAACCGGATGATAAATTGCGTCAGACACTGACTTGGCCCAGCCGTAGCGAACGGCCTTGTGATGGCTCCATTTGCTGATGGATGTAATGGCGCGCTAGGTAAGTTAGATTTTTGGACAGCAAGAGGGAGTAGGAGGAAATGAGAGGGAAGGAAGAGAGTAAGTGAGAGAAAGAGAGAAGAGGTGGAGGGGTTTAAGTGGGGTGGAGAGAGAGAGAGGGAGTTTTATGTTTTTCACCAGCTTTTAGGTAGTTTTAAAGCTAATTACTAACTGGTTAGCTAGTAAAGAGTTATATAGAGCTATGGAGAGAATAAGCGCGTGGAGGGAAATAGTCAGAGAGAAAGAGAGAGTGAAGAGAGAGAGACAGACAGACAGACAGAGAATAAAGAGAGCGAGAGATAGAGAATGAAGAGAGAGAGAGAGAGAGAGAGAGAGAGAGAGAGAGAGAGAGAGAGATAAAAAGACAGGCTGACGAAGAAGCTTTTGAAACTTTTTAAAATTAAGGATAAATATTTTTAGGCTAATTATAAAGTCTAATATTCTAATTTGTACCTTTACAAATTAACATTACAAAGAACCTTTAACATTAAATTGGAAATCAAATAACCTATACACACAACAGACAGACAGATAGAGACAGAGAGTAAAGAGAGCGAGAGAGATAGAGAATGAAGAGAGGGTCAGATGGAAAGTTAAGAGAGCGAGAGTGAGGCAGAGACAGAGAGACAGAGTGAAGAGAGAGAGAAAGACAGGCTGACAGAGAAACTTTTGAAACTTTTTTAAAATTAGGGATACATAGTTTTAGGTTAATTATAAAGTCTAATATTCTAATCTGTACCTTTACAAATTAACATTACAAATAACCTTTAACATTAAATTGGAAATCAAATAACTTATACAAACAAACGCCCACACACACCCCAGAAAATATGCACACACTATAACCTTCGTCATCATTTTTAAACAATTTTATACAGCCATTCTCCTCCCCATACGTAACTCTTTAAAAAAATTAAATAAACAAAAAAATGATAATACAAATAATTATATTAAATACTGTGACATCGAATCAAAATATATTACAGTTATAATTAGTTTAGTATAATTTTATATTTAAAGAAAATAATGCGCCGCAAAGTTTACGCTCCAGAGGGAGAGAGTTTTATACAGCAGTTCCATTAATTGATAGACTATTTTTGTATAAATCAATGTTAGGGAGCGGTAGTTTATAAATATAAAGTTTATGCCCATTAATTGGTTTAGTAAAACATGGCCCTAGCAACTGTCATGTCCAGAGTGGACTATTGTAATAGCACTGTTTTTTTGGGGGGTGGGGGAGTGGGGTGGGAGGAGGGTGCGTCTCCTTACCATTCTGCTGGACAAACTATAAAAGATCCAAAACGCGGCCACCAGGTTAGTCCCACGCACAAAGCCCACAGACCACATTATACCCTTAAATCAATTATAGATTAACACAATGTCTGATCACGGAATGATTAGAATTGACAGATTTGTATGTAGTAAAATAGTAGGCCTATGTTGCTCGTGTTTACACACTTTATCGCACGCGCACACGCTTACACGAAAAATGACATTACATCATAATATATAACATAAATGGTATATGTATTATTTGTCACTAGACTGATTCTCTCTCTTTCTCACACATAGTCTACACAGACGCACACACATGCCCACACCCACACACAACACACACACACTCACACACACATAGCACATATTACGCATCATTGTCCGACTGAGAAAGCGGTACATTGCTAACGCCCCTATCTCAAGCTAAATTTGAATTTCCCTCTATTACGCATGCGCTCTTCGATAACAACGCCACAACAGCTATGCAGAGAACGGATCACACGAAGGAAAAAGCAACTTTTCCCATCAAACATATTTCATTTAATAGAATTGAAAGAGGAAACCCAAAACATTTTACTTTCGTACTTCGTTTTGGTCATTAATCTAAAGTATTTTACGGCAATTGAAACGGTTCTATTTATCCTTGTGCCAGTAAAATTGCCGTAAAATACTTTCTTTTTGGTGGTGTGAGTGCAAACACAGTTGCAGTGAAGGAAGTGGTGACGATGCTGGTTCGCATGTTGCAACTCCTCTCCTACTTCCTCCACAATTCGCATGATGTTGATTCTTCGAAATGTAAATTTCCTGTAGTTCTACGTCATCACAAATATTTAGAAGGTTTCATCTGTCCCGGAAGACGCCGTTCCTTTTGTCTCCGATGCAAAATCATTGCGAAAACAATTGCATTCGCCATTTTTACCTCGGCAAAGGTACGAGTTACCGGAAAGGGGTAGCGTCGGTAAAATTATCGGCCTTTTGGCCGAGTGGCAGGGCAGTTACAACTTCTCTGAATACCAGACAAGTCCAAACCAGCGGAAGGTAAAGATTTTACCCCTCCTCATAGTAAATTACTAGCAGGTATTGCCTTTTCTGAATACGGACCCTGGTGCCCGACCCTACAGAATGCAGTCCTACCTGCGACTGTCAAAAGGGTAGACTGTTTCGAGTCGTTCAGGAGAAGACTGAAGACTCACTTGTTTACATTGTAATTACTTGGTGAACCAAGCACCTCTCTCACTCCTGCTGTCCACCTCCATACCCCCCCACCACTCCCACACCAGACTTTATCTTTTCTGTTGTTTTTGTTATTCTTTATTTCTCCTTATCGTGTACTGAGCATTCGACAGTGGATGGAGGCACGCGCGTTATAAATAGACATCATCATCATCATCATCATCATCATCATCATCATCATCATCATCATCATCATCATCATCATCATCATCATCAACATCATCATCATCATCATCATCATCATCATCATCATCATCATCATCATCATCATCAAGGTATGCAGGTGTTTCCGCGTGTGTGATATTGAAAATACGGATAGCTATATTTAAGAGAGAGGGGGAGAGAGAGACAGACAGACAGACAGATAAGGAGAGAGATAGACAGAGAGCGAGAGAAAGAGAGAGAGAAAGATGCTGTTACTTGTATTTTTATCAATAGTCGATTCAGCTCCGATGCTTGAATCTTGATAAGTGTAACTCGAATTCGTGTATCCAATTCACTCAGCAACAAGGCAGAAGTCGTCATCTAAAGTTTTTCAACTTTATTCAGCAAACACCAACAAATGCATACAAGATCACTTTCCGAAAATCACTATTTTACAAGCAGACAGTGCATGATCTAATATATAGTATAGCAATGAAAATAAAACTCGTTACCGGAACTGCACCCTGTCTTACGTCATAGAACATTCCTCAGTTTACAAGCTATCGCCAGATACATCTGGAAACTTCGATCGATATTAAACAAGCAACTAAAGAAAATTCTCAACAATACTACAACAATATCGATCGCCGAAAATTATCTACATTAAACAAAGCTTTTTCTAGCAACAGCGCAGAATCAAAGCAAGAGTAAATACATTCTATTATTGCATGCTTTGCAACACAAAACGTTCGGAACTATCGTGCGCGTCTCAATCGTAACAGATACAGAAAGAGACTACCAAACAGAGATAAGAGGAAGGGGCTGCGAGAGAGAGAGAGAGAGAGAGAGAGAGAGAGAGAGAGAGAGAGAGAGAGAGAGAGAGATTTGAACAGAAGCTTCAGAGACATGCACACCACGGCATGCAATTAAACTTTACGGAAGCAATGTTAGCGCTAATTATCCACTTTATCATGTGGAAATAAATGTCGGCGTTCATTATCTCTTCCTTACATTTAACCGTACAACATTTATAACTGTACAGAACCGCTTCTGCTATTTTTCCTGCCAAAGTTTGCTTTCTGTAGATTAAGGTCTGTTATATGCACAAGCACACTCCACGGTTTGTCCTAAAGTTTTCAATTTCCGACACTTAAAAGCAAGCCAACGAAAGTTGTATGATGGTGAATCTAGGCTTGTTTTATGCACCAAGAATAACGTGCAAAAAACAAACCGGAGGGGAGAAGCGGAGGATGGAAAAGAAGAAGAAGGAGGAGGAGAAGAAGAAATTGTAACACACACACACACACACACACACACACACACACACACACACACATACACACACTCACACACAAGTATGTAAAACACCAAGACTGGGTTTTACTAAGAATGTGGGAATCGGAAAGTGATTTTTTGACGGAAAAGGGTTAGGGCAAGGGTTAGGGTTAGCTCAGCAACTAACCCTTACCCGAACCCTTATCTAAAAAGTTGACCTAGTTCGTCTCCTATAGTCGACGAAATAGGTCGAATTTTTGTCAAAATGTCTCCGAAAATTGACTGTATTTTCTCCGTCCCGGATAGAGCACTCCTGTGTACTTAAAACACTCTCATGCACTACAACTGCACTCCCAGGCACTAAAAGAGCACTCCTGTGTACTTAGAAAAAAGTGGGTGGCTGGAAAACACTGGGTGGCTAATACACTCACCCATTTCCTGCATAAAAAGCAAGTTTAGTCACCCATTTCAAGGCTTATGCCTCCGCACACTCGCTCACACACACCCACACACACACAACTTGGCATAACAAAAACGTTTGTTCAGCACTAATTAATTGAGTGATGAGAGATGTGTTTAGCCGTTAGCCGATAACAACAAATCAGAGAAAGGGTGAAGCACGCCCCTCCCCCCCTCTTCTCCCCCAACCACCCTTGTTACCAGTGGATCCTTGCCGCAACCCCTTGTTATCTTCTCTGTTTAAAATGCGGAAAGATTGCATTGCAGGTGCAGGTCGGAGAAGGTTCAATGATATTCTACCGGAACTTTCAAATGCGATAATTAATGCAATTTATTATAATAAATGATACAAGGATGTATCATGCGCGCGCATGTCTCAAGACAAAAGTAGTGATTTGAGGTGGCTGTCAGGTCGAGTCAGGTGACTGTAGCTTTTAACCGCGTACGTGCAAGGTCGCTAGGTGATATTGTAGCAAACTTCAGAAGGCTAGTTGGTGCTTGCAGGACATCGGTAATCACACCCTCGATCAGCCCTTTCAAATCTGGTTGCTAGGCGCGCTATAAAGCTACATTAATATTCCTGGTCAGTCGGCAACTTTGATAATCAAAGTGCATTTTAGTCTTGCTGTGTTGATTTAGGTCCCTACCCCTTGTTCCCTGGGATGGTGATCCCCGTCTACCATATCGCCAATGGTAGGTGTAGACCTTAAACCTCAATGTTCATTCATTCAGTCTTGCTGCACACCACTAAAAGCAGAGCGTGGGAGGTGGGGGATTGGCCAGGGTATATCTGTTTCCATTAAAGTCTGGCGCATGGCAAACCATTACAACCCACCTGGAAGCCTGCAAGTCTTCCCTCAACGTCTGCGTGCTGCACAGTTTATTTTCAGCTGGCATTCCACACACCTACCTTATAGGCTGAGGAAGGAATGGGAGAGAAGAGATACACTAAGAAAAGTAGGAACAGAAACTACGGTAAGAATTAGGAAAGTTACTTTAGATACAAGGGCATTTATACACGCTGAAATTGGATCCTCCATAGCGAAGCGGTAGATAGCGTACCTATATCTACGATATGATACTATCTTGGATATCGAAGATCCATTTTCAGCCTGTATAATGCCTCTGTAAAATATACACGGCTGTACGCTATTTACCTCTTTCCTACCGACGATCCACTTTCAGCGTTTAATGCCCCTGTGCTTTAAGTATAAGCAAAGACGGTAGAACATTGTTCTACCGTCTTTGCTATAAGCAGAAAGTCGTCCTATGAATACAGGATCAGTTGATGACAATGCTGTGTCTAGTTTTGCACGCCGCAAGCTACACTAGGAGTGACAACGATGCTACAGCTCCCGAAATGGCCGCACCGCTTGAATATTATATTCATCACTTTGACACGTGCAAGGCTTTGACTGAGCTTCCGGATGGCGTTATCAATGTTATTTTTGTTTGGTTGTTGTTATGACTGTTGTGGTGGAAGAATGTATGTTCTTGTATGTAAGTAGTAAACTACCGAGCCTTAGAGGGTGGGGTTTTTTTTTTGACGCGGCTGACACGGCCGGCTGACGTCATAGGC
>CM072511.1:143525580-143530580 GCA_036898135.1 Oncomelania hupensis | reverse complement strand
TGGATAATGAATTATCTAACTACAATCTGTTGTGTGGAGTGGTTGAATATATAGACAAATCTTTACAAATATAGATAACTGAATACTAATCAAATGCTGTCAGCACGCCTGAAAAAAAGTCTAAACATATATGTCAACCCTGATGACACCCACCAACATGTTTAACAAGTCACACATAATATTGCATCATCGAACAGCCACATGTCTTACAGAAGGGGAGAAAGAGAGACAACTCAAACTTGACGATCACACTTGTTTATTAGTCGGCTTATAGATTTAGCTATCACCTTTTTAAAGGGCAAATACTGTGTGGATAGTGCGCAATTGTGCACCCCATGCAGCGATGATGAAATGGATGATAACGTGCATGGGCATGTATACAGTGTCTACACACCCACACGTACGCACACCTGCCCACACAAATTTTTTAAAACTACATGTGAAAATACAAGGAAATACTTTGAACACACTGACCCCATACAGTGATGATGGCGTGGACGCACACCCCATGCGCAGCGATGATGACATGGATGATGACGTGCATGTACATGTATGCAGTGTCTACACACGCACACTTACGCACACTTGTATACACAAATTTTTAAAACTGCACGCCAAAATATAGTAAAATGCATTGAAAAAAAAACAAAAAAAAAAAACACGTACCCCGTGCAACGATGATACCATGTTCATGCATTGTAAACAGTGTCTGAACACGTGCGCGTGCATGTATGCAGTGTCTGCACACACATTTTGTAACCCCGCACACGGATTTTGTAACACTGCATGCCCAAAGTTTTAAAAGTGCACGCCAAAATACAATAAAATACGCTGAAAACAAAACACGCAACCCGTGCATCGATGATACCATGTCCATGCATCGATGATATCATGTGCGTGCACGTGAGCGTGCATGTGCGAATGACTGAACAGACATTTTTAATACTCTGTACGCGCAAATTTGAAACTCTGCACGCCCAAATTTAAAACAATGCACATCAAAATACAATGAAATACGCTGAAAACAAAACACGCAACCCGTGCATCGATGATACCATGTCCATACATCGATGATATCATGTGCGTGCATGTATGCAGTGTCTGCACACACATTTTTAATACTCTGTACGCTCAAATTTGAAACTCTGCACGCCCAAATTTAAAACAATGCACGTCAAAATACAATGAAATACGCTGAAAACAAAACACGCAACCCGTGCATCGATGATACCATGTCCGTGCATCGATGATATCATGCGCGTGCACGTGTGCGTGCATGTATGCAGTGTCTGCACACACATTTTTAATACTCTGTACGCTCAAATTTGAAACTCTGCACGCCCAAATTTAAAACAATGCACGTCAAAATACAATGAAATACGCTGAAAACAAAACACGCAACCCGTGCATCGATGATACCATGTCCGTGCATCGATGATATCATGCGCGTGCACGTGTGCGTGCATGTATGCAGTGTCTGCACACACATTTTTAATACTCTGTACACTCAAAATTTGAAACTCTGCACGCTCAAATTTAAAACAATGCACTGCCAAGGATCTCAGTGACGGCATCTGTCACATCCGAGTTGAAGGTGGTGGTGGTGGTGGTGGTGGTGGTGATTAATTATTACATTGATCCTAATTTGATATAGTTATAGAATA
This sequence comes from Oncomelania hupensis, assembly GCA_036898135.1. Lineage (NCBI taxonomy): Eukaryota > Metazoa > Mollusca > Gastropoda > Littorinimorpha > Pomatiopsidae > Oncomelania > Oncomelania hupensis. The sequence goes on along the minus strand of CM072511.1, from coordinate 143,528,916 downwards.
TGACAACCAAGTCTGTCACACAAAGACTGAATAAGGAAAAAATGCCAAGGGATGTCTGATAGCACAGTGGTTGGAACACTCGCTACTGTATCGCAAGTTAACCACCATCCAGGATGATTAGCACTTGGATGGGTGACCACAAAACGTGAAGGACTCAACTATGACTGACTACATAAAGCAGTGAGGGAGAGAGATGGGCATCACCCTCATTATGCTGGCCCAAGATAAGTGGGATCTCAAGACTATGGGACTATCTTTATTTTTATATACAAGGTGGTCTATAGCTGTATATGCTTTGTGGATAGCGCAGTGGTTGGAGCACTCACTACTGTGTCGCAAGTTAAACACACACCAGCTAGTGTGATTAACACTTGGATGGGGTGACTAAATACCCACTCTCTTGAGGCTAGGGAAGATAAAGCAGCGAGGGAGATAGAGAGGGGCATCACCATCATTACGATGGTCCCAAGATAAGTATAATCTCTTTAACATCACGCTCCCCTACGTTCACAAGGCTATGAGACTATCCTTTATCTTTATACACAAGACAGCCTATAGCTGTATACGTTTTTTGGCTAAATCAACACTAAAACTATGAGAGCAATTAAACTGAAGAAATGGTCAGTGAAAAATTGCATTTGTTGACAAATAACTTATTCATTGTTGAGTGTAAACAAAACAGACCCCACACCAAGACCACATGAGATGTAAATGGGTGTAGTGGTCTGCCCGCCCTGCCCACCCGCTGCCGCACACCATTAAATGAACGCCGCAACAAACAAGCGGGGCGGGCGGGCGGCAGCGGGCAGACCACTGCACCCATTTACATCTCATGTGGTCTTGGTGTGGGGGTCTGTTTTGTTTACACTCAACAATGAATAAGTTATTTGTCAACAAATGCAATTTTTCACTGACCATTTCTTCAGTTTAATTGCTCTCATAGTTTTAGTGTTGATTTAGCCAAAAAACGTATACAGCTATAGGCTGTCTTGTGTATAAAGATAAAGGATAGTCTCATAGCCTTGTGAACGTAGGGGAGCGTGATGTTAAAGAGATTATACTTATCTTGGGACCATCGTAATGATGGTGATGCCCCTCTCTATCTCCCTCGCTGCTTTATCTTCCCTAGCCTCAAGAGAGTGGGTATTTAGTCACCCCATCCAAGTGTTAATCACACTAGCTGGTGTTTAACTTGCGACACAGTAGTGAGTGCTCCAACCACTGCGCTATCCACAAAGCATATACAGCTATAGACCACCTTGTATATAAAAATAAAGATAGTCCCATAGTCTTGAGATCCCACTTATCTTGGGCCAGCATAATGAGGGTGATGCCCATCTCTCTCCCTCCTCACTGCTTTATGTAGTCAGTCATAGTTGAGTCCTTCACGTTTTGTGGTCACCCATCCAAGTGCTAATCATCCTGGATGGTGGTTAACTTGCGATACAGTAGCGAGTGTTCCAACCACTGTGCTATCAGACATCCCTTGGCATTTTTTCCTTATTCAGTCTTTGTGTGACAGACTTGGTTGTCATATTCTATAACTATATCAAATTAGGATCAATGTAATAATTAATCACCACCACCACCACCACCACCACCACCTTCAACTCGGATGTGACAGATGCCGTCACTGAGATCCTTGGCAGTGCATTGTTTTAAATTTGAGCGTGCAGAGTTTCAAATTTGAGTGTACAGAGTATTAAAAATGTGTGTGCAGACACTGCATACATGCACGCACACGTGCACGCGCATGATATCATCGATGCACGGACATGGTATCATCGATGCACGGGTTGCGTGTTTTGTTTTCAGCGTATTTCATTGTATTTTGACGTGCATTGTTTTAAATTTGGGCGTGCAGAGTTTCAAATTTGAGCGTACAGAGTATTAAAAATGTGTGTGCAGACACTGCATACATGCACGCACACGTGCACGCGCATGATATCATCGATGCACGGACATGGTATCATCGATGCACGGGTTGCGTGTTTTGTTTTCAGCGTATTTCATTGTATTTTGACGTGCATTGTTTTAAATTTGGGCGTGCAGAGTTTCAAATTTGAGCGTACAGAGTATTAAAAATGTGTGTGCAGACACTGCATACATGCACGCACATGATATCATCGATGTATGGACATGGTATCATCGATGCACGGGTTGCGTGTTTTGTTTTCAGCGTATTTCATTGTATTTTGATGTGCATTGTTTTAAATTTGGGCGTGCAGAGTTTCAAATTTGCGCGTACAGAGTATTAAAAATGTCTGTTCAGTCATTCGCACATGCACGCTCACGTGCACGCACATGATATCATCGATGCATGGACATGGTATCATCGATGCACGGGTTGCGTGTTTTGTTTTCAGCGTATTTTATTGTATTTTGGCGTGCACTTTTAAAACTTTGGGCATGCAGTGTTACAAAATCCGTGTGCGGGGTTACAAAATGTGTGTGCAGATACTGCATACATGCACGCGCACGTGTTCAGACACTGTTTACAATGCATGAACATGGTATCATCGTTGCACGGGGTACGTGTTTTTTTTTTTTGTTTTTTTTTCAATGCATTTTACTATATTTTGGCGTGCAGTTTTAAAAATTTGTGTATACAAGTGTGCGTACGTGTGCGTGTGTAGACACTGCATACATGTACATGCACGTCATCATCCATGTCATCATCGCTGCATGGGGTGTGCGTCCACGCCATCATCACTGTATGGGGTCAGTGTGTTCAAAGTATTTCCTTGTATTTTCACATGTAGTTTTAAAAAATTTGTGTGGGCAGGTGTGCGTACGTGTGGGTGTGTAGACACTGTATACATGCCCATGCACGTTATCATCCATTTCACATGGGGTGCACAATTGCGCACTATCCACACAGTATTTGCCCTTTAAAAAGGTGATAGCTAAATCTATAAGCCGACTAATAAACAAGTGTGATCGTCAAGTTTGAGTTGTCTCTCTTTCTCCCCTTCTGTAAGACATGTGGCTGTTCGATGATGCAATATTATGTGTGACTTGTTAAACATGTTGGTGGGTGTCATCAGGGTTGACATATATGTTTAGACTTTTTTTCAGGCGTGCTGACAGCATTTGATTAGTATTCAGTTATCTATATTTGTAAAGATTTGTCTATATATTCAACCACTCCACACAACAGATTGTAGTTAGATATTCATTATCCACTCCAAAAGTGACATTTTTTGATATTGTGTGTGTGGAGATCGATAAAAAAAACGAGAGCGAGAGAGAGAGAGAGAGAGAGAGAGAGAGAGAGCGCGGGAGAGAGAGAGAGAGCGCGGGAGAGGGAGAGGAGATAGAGAGATGGGTTACTTC
>CM072511.1:143498080-143518080 GCA_036898135.1 Oncomelania hupensis | reverse complement strand
GTTACAGTTGTGGTAGCAAGCTCGAGAAAGAGTAGAGCAAATAACTAAGTTTTGTGTTGTGGTAAGTTAGTGTAGAGGTTTTGTCCACTAACGGGAAATACTACGCACTGGAATACCTTACTTGGAGTACTGTGTAGGCAAGCAGTGGAAAGGGCTAGCTACAGGTACTTTTATGGTTTTATCCTTCCTTACTGTGCTAATGACCGATGGCCGGCTGTTGGGGTGTTGAACGATAGCTGTGCGTGAGGCTGGGGGAAGGATGGTTGCACTGAGGAGAGGCAGATGAAAGGAAGAGTGCGACTGAAGGAGGGAGAATGAGGGAGGAGAATGGGGGTGAAGGGTGATGAAGGTAGGATGGAAGTGGTTGCTGTTGTCGTGGTTGCGGTTGCTTGAGATGGATAATGTGTTGATGATTACATGTATTCATTTGCAGCATTGTTCATTTCATGCATTCATAATGTCATTTAGTTTTTGAATTATGTGTTTGATTACAAGTGACAGTAATAGTAGTCAAGGGAAGTGAAGTGGACAGCAGTAGCGCCTCCTCAAGATACAGGAATTAGTTAGTGTAGTAGGGGGGGAGAGTGTGAGGAGGGAGGGGGACAGAATCGAGTGGACTTGACATTAACAATACGACAAGCATGTTGCAGGTTCGAAAGGTCGTCATTCGAAAGTTCGTCGTATTCATCAGTTCGTCACTGAGTAACGCGGATCGACGTTGACCAGTGTCGCGCGACAATGACGACGACATTTGGTCGTGTGGACCCAACATCATCATCACCACCCATTCGTCCACGTCCGCATTTGTGTACATCTTCATTGTTCCACAACCCCACCTTTCCCGCGGTGGTTGTGACGTCTGTTACGGGACCTGGCCTCGACGTCACAGTGTTAGCCGACTGGAGGAGTCAGGCTGAGAGGCGTCGACGGTGGCAGGGCTGCCGCGATTACAGCGTCATCATCATCATCATCATCGTCAGCGGCGGGAGGGAGCGGCGACACCACTACGCCTGGATTCCACAGCGACAGTCCGGTGACAACCACGAGGAGGGGCAGATACTTTCACGGAGACATCAACGGGGACGCCCTACTATCAGGTCGGCTTTTTCCTTGTTGTCCCCCTCTTGATACTCGACCCCCCTCTGTGTTCGGACATTTGCAGTGCACAGTCGGTACTTAGACGTGGTTGATTAGCAACCCTCGTTCATCTGACATTCCATTTCATTGTTCATCGACCCATTGATTGTTCCATCACCATTTTTCTCGTTTCATGTGTAAATGTTGTATGTGTATGAGTGTGTGGTATGAATGAATAAATAGCTTGAAAGTTGTATATATATTCATCGTGTTTCCATCCCTTCACGTCTGCGGGAAATCGCCATTCTTTCTGGGTTGTCTGCGTGTGGAAGTTGTTTGTTTGTGGCGTCTGCCCGGGGAGAGTCGTGGCGGTGACATATGGTGGACCTGCGGGGTATGGTGTGAGTGTGCCCAGACGTGAAGTTGTCTCGTAATTGTCTTGTGGTGTCCGTGTGTGTGAGGCGTGAGTCGGCGAGAGTGTGCACCCCAGCGGGTGGTTGGAGGGAGTCAGGTCGCTGTTTAGCGGAGGCTCACAGCCGGCCTGGGTTCGACCACACGTGAGGGAGGGGGCCATTGCACTCTCCAACCGGTTCGCTACCTCGCGGGCCAGTTTCCACTGTTTGAGTGGGAGGAGGTGGGTGATAGGTAGGGGGATAGCTTAGTTAGGTAAGTCAGTATCTAAGGCTAGGCTAGTTTAGGTAAGGTTACGTAGGGTTGTTGACTTGTTGTTTTTGGTGTTGTTGTTGCTTTTCTTGTAAGCAGGATGGCATCGATCGAGGAGGCTGAAGGAGTGTCACCGATCGCGGCTCGTACGCGTTCTCGCGTGGGTGTCACGATGGGCGAGCGGGCGACGACGGCAGCAGCTGATGCAGAAGTCACCGATCTACCTTCTGCGATCGAGCAACGGAGATCGCCGGTCAGGTCATCGCGTCGTGGGTCAGCAGACGAGGAGTTGACGACGTTTGAGGCCAGAGACACAGTGAGTGATCCTTTTCTGACGGGATTTGGCGCGACTGGCGGGATGTCAGCAGGCACCGACTTCTATGGAGACCAGGATCGTCTGAGGGACGCAACGAGGCCGAAGAGGTTCGAGACCAACCCCTACCGTTCGATCTACAAGGTCGAGGCGGCACCGACGCCGAGGACGGGACCGTTCGCGGACGAGACGCCGATGGAAAGGATCTTGAGGCTCGCTAAGCGCGAAGGACTGAAGGGTCAGGCAGCGTTAGACTACGCGATAGACCAAGCGGCTAGGGAGGAAGATGCAAACCGAAGAGAGAGGGCGAGCCGGGAAGATGCAGACCGGAGAGAGAGAGAGAGGGAGAGAGAGATGGCGCACGAGCTAGCGATGGCGCAGCTGACGTCGCAAGGCGCCGGGAACCGCAGGAATCGTCAACCCGAGTTCGAGACGGTCAAGCTCAGGTTACCGTTCTTCGAGGACAAGGATGACCTAGAGACCTACTTGTGTCAGTTCGAGCGTTTCGCCAAGGCACAGGAATGGAACAAGGACACGTGGGCTATTCGCTTGGGAACCTTGCTGAAGGGGAAGGCGAGGGAAGTTTACGTCGGTTTGAACGAGGACGACTCTGCCGACTACGAGATCCTGAAAGCAGCGTTGTTGGTACGTTTCAACCTGACGGCCGAGACGTATCGCAAGAAGTTTCGCCAGCTACGAAGGGAGCCACCAGAGACTTTCAAACAGTATCTGCGGAAGTCAGAGTTGTTTCTGGAGCGCTGGATGGGACTAGCGAACAAGAAGGCCACGTATGGGGACTTACTGGACTTAGTGCTGATGGAGCAGATGGTTAACGGTTTGACACCAGAACTGGTCACGTTCGTGCGCGAACGCAACCCAGCAACGGTGGAGGAGGCCGCGACGTTGGCACAGCAGTACGTCGACGCCAGGGCGGGAACCAACCTACGTTTCCCACCACGTCAATCGTTTACACCCAGGGATAAGAGCGAGGGTCGCAAGCCAGCGGGACCACGACCCAACTCGCCGGACAAGCGGGAATGCTACAGTTGCGGACAGAAAGGGCATCTGAAGCGGAATTACCCGAAACGCAGCGAGAGGGCTGGAGCAGCGTTGCGCGTCTTGGAAGAGGAAAAGGAGGCAGGCAAGAAGAGAGACTCGCGTTTCCAGAGCCAAGTGATAGTGGAAGGTGTTCCGCTGACGGCCATGAGGGACACGGGAGCTGACCTGATTTGCCTGCGGGAAGGAGAGGTTGCCAACCTCATGTACACGGGACGCACGCGGCGCGTCGGATTCGCCATTCGACAGCTGTCCAGATCACTGCCGACAGCGTGGGTGCAGTTGGAATCACCGTTCTACACCGGGAGAGTGGAGGTAGTAGTGGTACCGGACTTGACCTACCCAGTGGTGATCGGCAACTGGGCGAGGACGGAACAGCAATGTGATGCAGCACTGCCAGTGTTCGTCGAGGGAGCCGCAGAGTGTTGCGCCGTGCAGACGCGAGCGCAAGCAGCCAAGGAGCAAGTCGCTACGGAACCATTGGTGGTCGGACCAAGCAGGAACGTCGTCGCGACGCCGAAGGAGATGCGCCAACTGCAGTTGGAAGACGGCGAGCTTGCGAAGGTACGGCAGCTAGCAGACCGGAAGGCAGGGAAGGAGAGACGTGGCAAGGGGCAAGTGGCATTTGTCTGGAAGCGGGGCCTGTTGTACCGCGAGTACACAGGACAAGACAAAGTGGATCACAGCCAGTTGGTGGTACCGGCCAAGCTTCGACCAGAGGTACTGCGCATGGGACACGACACACCCATGGCTGGACATCTGGGAGCCAAGCGGACCCAAGATCGAGTGTGGGCTGAGTTCTACTGGCCTGGGATGTGCCGTGACGTCAGGAGGTACCGTGCGTCGTGCGACGCGTGCCAGCGGACGACGCCGAAGGGGAGTGTCAGGAAGGTGCCACTAGGGCGGATGCCAGTGATGGAGGTACCATTTCAGAGAGTGGGCATCGACCTGATTGGACCCATTCGACCAGCGTCTGAAAGGGGGCACCAGTACGTCTTGGTTACGGTGGACTTTGCTACACGGTACCCGGAGGCAATACCGTTGAAGAGGATCGACACGCCGCACGTAGCAGAAGCGTTGTGGGAAACCTGGACACGGGTGGGCATTCCGGAGGAAGTACTGTCAGACAACGGGACTCAGTTCGTCAGTGACGTGATGAAGCAAGTACACCACCTGCTATCCGTCAAGGGGATTCGGACGACGCCGTTTCACGCCCAGTGCAACGGGTTAGTCGAACGGTTCAACGGGACGCTGAAGTCGATGCTACGACGACTATGCCAGGAGCAGCCGCGCGAGTGGGACAGGTACATCCCCGCACTGCTGTTCGCGTACCGGGAGGTGCCGCAGGAGTCACTTGGTTTCTCACCCTTCGAGTTGCTCTACGGACGAACGGTGCGGGGACCGATGCAGGTGTTGCGCCAACTGTGGACGAAGGAAGGTCAGGACCCAGAGATGCGTACAACAGCAGAGTACGTCGTAGATCTGAGGAACCGGTTGGAGGATACCTGCCAACTAGCCCAGGAGCATTTGCGCAAGGCGACAACCAGGTACGCAGCGCAGTTCAACAGGAAGGCCGTGGACAGAACGTTCAAGGCGGGAGACAAGGTGCTGGTGCTGCTTTCCAGTAAAGCCAACAAGCTCGAGGTGGCGTGGAGGGGACCGTATGCGGTGCTGGAGCGCGTGGGCTCTTTCGACTACCGCGTCCAGGTCGGCAGGAACAGGAAGTTGTACCACGCCAACTTGCTGAAGCGGTACGTGGAACGCAGAGCGGAACCAGAAACGACTGTGGCCGTGGTGATCGACCAGGCAGAAACAGAGGGGACGACAGATATCAGCTACCAGGGCACTGTACCACTGATACCACTGCGAGCGAGCGAGGGACCGGGAGACGTGCAGATAGACCCGACGCTGTCCGCACTTCATCAGAGCCAACTGCGGGAAGTGTGTCAACGATACGCCAGCCAGTTGACAGATCTGCCCCAGCGCACCAACCTGGACGAGTGCGAGGTGGTATTGACCGACAACAGCCCTGTGCGTATACGTCAGCATCCGCTACCATTTTCACAGATGGAGGTCGTCAGGGGTGAAGTGGAATCGATGCTGGAGTTGGGGGTGATCAAGCCTTGTACATCGCCGTACAGAGCACCGATCGTGCGGGTAAGGAAGAAGGGAGAGGTCAACTGGACGGACGGTTGTCGGAGAGCTTTCAACAAGTTGACGGGAGCGCTGACAAGTGAGCCAGTGGTAAAGCTATCAGCATTGGATAGGGAGTTCATCTTGAGGAAGGACGCACCTCAACAGTGCCAGACTCACCCGATGGGCTATGCAGCTGCAGGCCTACGTCTTCACAGTTCGACCGATTCCAGGGAGAGACAACATAGAAGCGGATTTCCTCAGCAGATCTGACCCTGTGGAAGATTAGGTTTGGAACTCTCCGTAGGTTCGTCTTGGGAGGGGGGTGTGTCACAGGGCAGCCTGTGATGGAACCGGGTAGAAAGTGTGGGTGGAGAGTTAATGAGTTGGGGTAGTAACTGTGCGCTGTCGTATGTTGGGTTATGCGTGGAAAGCGTGATTTAGAACAGCAGAGCTCGGCCAGCCAGTTTTGGAATTTGTTCACTGTAGTCAGAACACGTTTTGCAGAGTAACAGAGTAGACATGCGGTCTTGTTTCTCTGGGTATTTTGTTCTGGAAGTAAGGGTGGGACAGTTGTTAACATAAATAATAACTGGTTCTAAAAGAAAACCTAGTGGGAAATGTTACAGTTGTGGTAGCAAGCTCGAGAAAGAGTAGAGCAAATAACTAAGTTTTGTGTTGTGGTAAGTTAGTGTAGAGGTTTTGTCCACTAACGGGAAATACTACACACTGGAATACCTTACTTGGAGTACTGTGTAGGCAAGCAGTGGAAAGGGCTAGCTACAGGTACTTTTACATTCGAGCCGTGTGGGTAAGTGTGATGGTGTTATCCTTCCTTACTGTGCTAATGACCGATGGCCGGCTGTTGGGGTGTTGAACGATAGCTGTGCGTGAGGCTGGGGGAAGGATGGTTGCACTGAGGAGAGGCAGATGAAAGGAAGAGTGCGACTGAAGGAGGGAGAATGAGGGAGGAGAATGGGGGTGAAGGGTGATGAAGGTAGGATGGAAGTGGTTGCTGTTGTCGTGGTTGCGGTTGCTTGAGATGGATAATGTGTTGATGATTACATGTATTCATTTGCAGCATTGTTCATTTCATGCATTCATAATGTCATTTAGTTTTTGAATTATGTGTTTGATTACAAGTGACAGTAATAGTAGTCAAGGGAAGTGAAGTGGACAGCAGTAGCGCCTCCTCAAGATACAGGAATTAGTTAGTGTAGTAGGGGGGGAGAGTGTGAGGAGGGAGGGGGACAGAATCGAGTGGACTTGACATTAACAATACGACAAGCATGTTGCAGGTTCGAAAGGTCGTCAATCGAAAGTTCGTCGTATTCATCAGTTCGTCACTGAGTAACGCGGATCGACGTTGACCAGCGTCGCGCGACAACGACGACGACATTTGGTCGTGTGGACCCAACATCATCATCACCACCCATTCGTCCACGTCCGCATTTGTGTACATCTTCATTGTTCCACAACCCCACCTTTCCCGCGGTGGTTGTGACGTCTGTTACGGGACCTGGCCTCGACGTCACAGTGTTAGCTGACTGGAGGAGTCAGGCTGAGAGGCGTCGACGGTGGCAGGGCTGCCGCGATTACAGCGTCATCATCATCATCATCATCGTCAGCGGCGGGAGGGAGCGGCGACACCACTACGCCTGGATTCCACAGCGACAGTGCGGTGACAACCACGAGGAGGGGCAGATACTTTCACGGAGACATCAACGGGGACGCCCTACTATCAGGTCGGCTTTTTCCTTGTTGTCCCCCTCTTGATACTCGACCCCCCTCTGTGTTCGGACATTTGCAGTGCACAGTCGGTACTTAGACGTGGTTGATTAGCAACCCTCGTTCATCTGACATTCCATTTCATTGTTCATCGACCCATTGATTGTTCCATCACCATTTTTCTCGTTTCATGTGTAAATGTTGTATGTGTATGAGTGTGTGGTATGAATGAATAAATAGCTTGAAAGTTGTATATATATTCGTCGTGTTTCCATCCCTTCACGTCTGCGGGAAATCGCCATTCTTTCTGGGTTGTCTGCGTGTGGAAGTTGTTTGTTTGTGGCGTCTGCCCGGGGAGAGTCGTGGCGGTGACAATCATCATCATCATCATCATCATCATCATCATCATCATCATCATCATCATCATCATCATCACCGCTACCACCACCACCACACCCACCGCAATCACAACTACAACAACCAACGAAAGTGACACAAACATACACCCACACAAACACACACCCACCCACACACACACAAACACCAACCCACCCACACACACACACACACACACACACACACACACAATTATCGCCTGAGCCATCGACTTTGGAATTGGTGGGAGCTGTTGTAGAATCGTTGTCGACCCACGTGTAGTTTGCTGCGTGCAAAACTAGCCAAAGCATTGTCAACATCTGATCCTGTAATCATAGGAGGACTTTGTTGTGACTGCGTTCTGATCGCTTTGCATTAGTCCCATCCTCACCAGTCGGCTGTGCGGGTGAACCGACAGATTGATAGATGCGGAGGCTAAATTGGGTGACAAAATGGAAAGAGGAGTCACAGTCAAGAATAGAACTGTACGTGTCGTGGCTGTATTGTCTTCCTGGAAGCTATGACAATATGCTAAGCCTCCCATTGTAGTGTACAGTACGTGGTGACGTATCATTGCACTTATTGATCAACGACTAATACACGGCTATTATGTTTGATAAGACTGAAGTACAAGTCACGACTGTCATATTCCTGATTTTGCATTTGCATTGCTTGTTGAATCTTCTAGAATGCAACCTTTGACAGAGATACATTTCAGGAAAAATGGGAAGTTTTTTTTCCCTTCAAAATAAATTTTTATTGGTAAATTATTTATTTTAAAAAAGTATTATAAAAGAATAATAATTGAAATGTTTTTTCTACATGAAGCATCAGTATGATGAGTTCCTAGCAAGCAAAAGGCCTATTATCTTTCCATCTACTAACCAATGAGCATGCACTCCCTTTAAAAGTATTCGAAAATGTACGACTGCAGCGTATCGCGTGTTTTGCTGTGAGCTTGACACACAAGAACCTATGGCGTACGAAGAAAAGTAGCGATGCTTTGCATCGATACTTGTTGAAAAGTATCGCTACTTTGCATCGCTCCGTTACGAAAGGATCGATCCTTTTCATCGCGCATTTCCGAGTTCTTCCGAATACACAGTATGCAAATTTTCCAAATGTTTGATCGGAACTAAAGCGGAACACAAAACAGGCAATCGCGCCAATCTGCTTGCTTTCCTTTCGTTTTGCCTTACTTGAGGCGGGAAGATGGATGTATATATTATTTATTAACTGTCTAATATTAATTCTTATATTTAGCTATTTGGAAAAATTATATTTATTAATTAATTTGCTCTGCAAATGACAATTGGAACTGCGGAATGTTACATAATACATGTATAGTATTTCATTAGCTTGACCGATTTCAGTTTTGCAGAAACAGTGTGTTTCGCCTCGGTAAACTTCGGAACTGCGCGATGAAACTGCTCGAGCTAAAGTATCGATGCAAAGTATCGATATTTTTTAAGAAAGCATCGATACTTTCGCAATTGGCGTTCCATTTGAGAAAATGAGCGATCATTTTGAGAAAAGTAGCGATACTTTCCTAAACGGATGGATCCTTATGAGAATAGTATCGATGCAAAGCATCGCTACTTTTCATCGCGGGTTTGACCCTGTTCGTACGCCATAAGAACCTTCCTAAGTCCATCTCCTTGGTGTTTCGTCTTTTATAATCACTGATTAACATGTTTAAGAAACAGGCAACACCATGCAGGGACAACTAGCAAAGTAACATAAACAACTAATACCTGATAGTATGCAGAAGTATTAAAAAAAAGTCTAGAATTTGTTCCAACAACATTCAATTTCATATTCGCTATTGCGCAGGAACGAATGCACACATGCACCTACGCATGCACAGAGAGAGAGATAGAGAGAGAGAGAGAGAGAGAGAGAGAGAGAGAGAGAGAGAGAGAGAGAGAGACAGAGAGAGACAGAGAGAGAGAGAGGGGGGTGGTGCAAAAACACACACACAGACACACAGGGAGCGAGAAAAAACACACACAGAGCGAATACACACACACACACGCACACACACAGCCGAGGTTACACAATAGGCTATTATCATGACTTTTCCGAAACGCCACCTACGTTGTGCTGACATTGGGTCATGCTGACAATGGGTCATATTTCGTCCCCATTTTGAAGTACTTTGAAGTGTTCGAACTCTAACCCTAACCCTAACCCAGCCCTAACCCTAACGGATCATTGTTCTGACGTCAAAACAAGTAGGCATGTCAATACAAGCTATGTAGATGTTCACTGATTTGTCCAGATAACACTGTGTAAACAAGGACAGAGCGAACACACACACACACACACACAAACACACTAACACACACACGTGTATAAGCCAATCAATCGGGAATGTTACCAAAACAGAGTACAAATAGGGAATGATATTTTTCCCCAGTGATATTTACAAATCAAATGTTGTAGTTGATAAAATTAAGTAGATTTATGAATGAGGTACAGGATTGAGGGGGTAATCTGCCCTTTTTGTTCATAACGCAGTACAGGAGTGTATAATTTACACACTCATCAACCTCATTTTTCGACAAATTGGGAAGATGCGATTTCTCGATATTTACGGTTGTGCTATATTGTTTTCGAGTGGAAAATATTTTTTTTTTTTAAAGGTAAAGATTTTTGCTTCCCAAATTTTTTTTTCAATACCCCATTTGTTACCACGTTTATATGAGAACAAAAACACCAGTTGTGCGGTTATAAAAGTACACACGCACACAACACATACACGCACATACACAAAAGCGTAGACAGTTTTTAATTTGCTGGTTTATAGTCAAGCCTTTTTTCCAACATTTCTTTCTAGTACTTAGTTATCAGGTTTCAGTGATGCGATGATGATACAATGACAATTTTTAAAATTATATTATTAACAAGAGCCTCAATAAACAGCACAAACATTCAATTTTAAGTTTGTCTAGTCAATACCAGGTTAGCTGTTTTATAATTTTCCTCGTTGTGAGAAGAAGGTTGGACAGTTAGTTTGGGTGATGAATAAACGGCTGTTTTAGTGTTTCTTTGTGTCGACAGTTCCGCGGGTCACCAATACAACTAGCCGGCTTTCATTGGCTTCGGGAAGCCATGGGCGTCTGGTCTTGTCTGGCAAATTAAACACCGAAGCTTTGTTTCTACCTGTTTTTGGATATCGTTTTGTTAAAAGCGACAACTGTGTTTACAGACAGTTTGATAGTTGGATGTGGTCTGTTGTTAAGACAGTCAACATTGATTGAGATTGAAGTTGTTGTCGTTGGTTTTGCTTGGTTTTATTGTATTGTGTGTTGTGGCAGTGCTGTAATGTCTCAAATGAATGTAAGTAAACGTGAATGTGTATGAAGATATTTTGTGTTGGCGCCGTTTGTTTTTGTGGTCCTGTTAGTGTTAGTTGCCTTTTCCTAAAGTCCTAGATTCCTAATCTATGGATTTCTTGAATAACTCCTCCTCATTCTCTTCCACCTCCTCCTCCTCCTCCTCAGCAGCAGCATCGTCGTCTTCATCCTCCTCCTCTTTCTTCACACCTCCTCCTCATCATCATCATAAACACCATTGTCGACGCTCATCCCAAATTTCGTGGTCGTGGTCGCTCGTCAATTACATGGTTGTCGTCATCGTTGTCGTTCCCCTCATCCTCCTCCATTAGCAGCGTCAGTTGCCTGTAATCCGGTATCCTTGTACACGGGTTTGTCTTGACAACCCAACGACACAATTCAGGCCATTCTGGACGTTCAGGAAGCCAAGACATGGACGCTGGCGCTGGGCATGACGGCGAAAACTCTTCGCGACAACGTCCCTCATGTCTTCCCAAAGGCCAAAAAGTCTGAGGGATTAGATGGATGGATGGATAGATAATATAGGAAGATGGATGGATGGATAGATAGAGAGAGAGAGAGAGAGAGAGAGAGAGAGAGAGAGAGAGAGAGAGAGAGGGGAGGGGAGATAGATAGATGAATAGTTCTTTATTGATCTCAATGGTATTCACGTAAATTATAAGTCGTTGCTAGAGTACAAACATTTTTAGTTTTTGGCCAGTCTTTCAGCGTTCATCTTTTCCTTTTTATAAAGTAAAGTAGGACCTAGAGAAACATTTCCTGGTGGGAGCAAGATTACAGTAAGCAGCTTACACAGTCTCAGAAAACAATCTTAAAGATCTCCAACTAAATAACAAATACTTAAGACTTGTACACTTTGTATTATTTGTCTAGTAGGCTACAAGAAAATGAGTATGCATCAACTGATCTTTTCTTCTCGGTAAAAAATAAGGCAAATTCGACCATATGTGTGTGGAGAGAGAGGGATGCTAGCGTGCGTGCGTGTGTATGGTATGTGTGTGTGTATGTGTGTGTGTGTGTGTGTGTGTGTGTGTGTGTGTGTGTGTGTGTGGGTGCATCCGCGCGCGCCTGTGACTACTGGTCATGAAGTGATTTCTGTTTGCGGATAGCCTTTTAATAGGACGGGTTTTGAGAAGATTTATCTTTCAGAGTATATTATCATGTGTCGCGAAACGATAGTTCGCGAATTTTTTTTTTTTTTTTTTAAAGTGCAGACCTTCTGTGTTGCCGGGCAGGCGCCTGTGACATAATCGGTGGCCTGTTGTCGAGGGGCAGACCGGATATGACGTCAGCTATGGTGTCGTGTTTCTGTTACCTGTTAGCCGCCATTTTTTTAAATCCGAGATTTTCATTCAAGAAGCGAAGAGATTATTTTGTATGAATTTGTTTTTAATTTTCGTTTGATAGCTGAATTTATAAATAGTAGGAATTGGTTTTAGGGAACGGTATCATTCTGGAAGTTATTTATATTGGTTAATGTGGTATTTTAGAGGATAGTGGTTTTACTTAGCGGAATACCCATTAGCCCACTTAGTTATGAAGATTTTCGGGTAGCCAAGGAGAATCGGATTCGAGGCGAATCGGTTGAGAAATCAGTCGGTGGACAGATGGTGAAGAGTAAGGGAGGACACGACTTAAGTTCTTGTGGCAACTGAGCGATTGCTTTTCTGCTGGACGACTATATTATCACCGGGATGGGGCTACAATTTACCTTTCGTGTGTGGGATTGTCTGCCCAAGGTGACCTGGTCATCAGCCAAGCGGGCCGTAGTGGATCAGTTGAGATGAATACTTCAGCGCTGCACGGCGACATGCTAACGGGTCGTTCTGTTTGGTCTTGCCAAGTACTTGCACACTTGCGTCCCTATGAATAAACCATATTGCCACTGATTAGCTGCTATTTATAACCCCATTTGCTCATTTGCATGTCGTCCGTTACACAATCACAGCCGCTTTGGCTGTTTGCCGAGAGCGATAACGTTGCAAATAGGGTCTAGAGGAAATACGAAAACAGGGGAAAGGGGAACCAAAAGAGCAAAAATAAGCGAAAAGGACATCGGAATTGCAAACAGGATCTTAATTAAGCACAACCCATATTAAAAGGTGAATTTCATTAATTATCAACGTCCTATATCCTATCCTATCCAGTCCCGTAACCCGGAGGTCGTAGGGGCACCACAGCTGATTGTTTAACCAGCACACTCCATCTTTCTCTGTCCTCAGCAGCCCTGATGGCTTCGCTCAGTGTCAAACCAGTCCATTCTCGAATGTTGTCATCCCACCTCTTTTTCGGTCTCCCTCTTCTTCTACCTCCTTGCACTGTGCCTTGCAGAATGGTCTCTGCAAGGCCTGATGATCTGGTGACGTGGCCATACCATCGGAGTTTCCGTTTCTTCACCACTGTGAGCAGGTCATCGTGTTGTCCAATGGCTTGTGTGATGGTCTGTCGGACTTCGTCGTTGGTGATGTGTTGGATATAGGAAATGCCCAGAAGTCTTCTGTAGCACCTCATCTCCATGCTTTGTATTCTTCGTTGTAGATCTGCTGTGAGGGTCCATGCTTCGCAAGCATATAGGAAGATGGAGATGACAAGGGAATTATCAACGAAATTATGTAAAATTTGCTCGACCCTTTCGGGTCGAATTTTCTGTCTCAGAGTAAAGTCCCTTGACATAATTTTCCCCCAAAGGCATCAAACTGATGTTTTAGTGATATACACTCCAATTTACCCATTAAACCCATCTTTTAATATGTGTTAAATTTATTTGTAATCTTTTTTGCTTATTTCGGCTCCTTTGCGCTCTTTTTTCCTCGTCTTGGCGACTCCAAACGAAATATGTGTTATATTTAATATGTGTTAAATTTATTTGTAATCTTTTTTGCTTATTTCGGCTCCTTTGCGCTCTTTTTTCCTCGTCTTGGCGACTCCAAACGGAAATTTCCGAATCGGACCGTTCACCGAGCTCATTTTTGAGTGATAACTGATATGTAATCAAATTTACTAATTAACCATCCATTTTCATATGCACTGAGCTCCTTTAAACTCCTGCAATCATATTTTATTTACTTTTCGCTTTTTGTTTTTGTTTCTCCTTTTTGTTCATTTTCGCTCTTTTTGTATTTTCTGTACTCCGGCGCAGTGTCCTAGCGCAAAACCGCAAATATTACGAGTCATAAATAAAGAATATAATGGGTTTTAAAAAAAATTAAGTAAGAACAAAACAAAGGATTGGTATGGATTAAAATAAATTAATTAAACAAACTAATGAAACAAACTAACCGATTTCCACCAATAAAACTAGAATAGACAATACTCTCGATAAATGCTATGGCACCATTGAAAATGCTTCAGATCTGCCTCAAAAGCTCCCATAGGCACACCAGATCACGATGAAAAGTTGAAGAGAGAGAGGGTGGAGACTAAGTTGATCAAGGTGTGGAATGCTGATGCTGTGGAGCAGCTGAGAGGTTGTTTTGACTGCACAGACTGGAAGGTATTGACAGAGGATGTTACTGATGTAAGTCATGCCACTGATGTTGTTACAGGTTATAGGTTGTTTTGTGAAGACATGATCATGCCGAAGAAAAAAGATTAAAATTTATCCAAATAACAAGCCGTAGATTACTAAGAAGTTAAAGGCTAAGACTGTACAAAAGAACAAACTGTTTGCTGAAAACAAAAAGTCTGCGGGGAAAGTGTTGCAGAAAGAAATAAGCAAATTGATCAAAGAAGAGAAGTTGAGATACAAAGACAAAGTGGAGGGGAAGTTTGTTTCAGGGTCTGTTGGGGATGCATGGAGGGGACTGAGGGAGCTGGCGGGGAGTGGGGAGGTCAGGGAGAGGGATGGTGGAATGAATGAGGAGGAGAGGGTGGATTTTGCTGAGAGACTGAATACATTCTACTGCCGTTTTGATACGCAGGACTTCTCACATGAAAGGAATAAAATATGTGATACTATGAAAAGAGAATCTAGATAGTGTTCTGATTCGAGAAATTGAGCAGGGGACAGGAGAGAAAGTTCTTAGCAGGGTCAGCCCTAACAAAGCCTCAGGACCTGATGGTGTTAGTGGCAGGTTGATTAAGGCATGTAGTAAGGAGCTTGCTCCTGTATTCTGAGATGTTTTCAATGCTTCTATAGAAACATACAATGTGCCTCAGTCTTGGAAGGCGGCCACTATCTGTCCGGTTCCGAAGAAACCCAACCCCTCCGGCCTGAACGACTATAGACCAATAGCACCAAAGAGCTTAATGATAGAAAGAGGGGGAACTTGGTACAGAACCGCGAGACGAAATGTACGAGTTATGCTCCCTTGTCGACATGCTGACAATCGCTCGTGGCAGAAAGTCAAAAGGCGACCGAGTGAAACAGGGCGGTGACTTTTGCACAGCTATCAATTGCCATAATGCCAGATACAAGAAAAGTTGTGTTGGCAAGTCCTTTTTCAAATTTCCAAGAGACAAAGAAAGGAAAATTGCAATTGAAAAACTTCATTTGTTTGTGTTTACGTAGGCCTAAACTAAGACCGCTGCAGTGTTGTTAGTGTTAAAACAATCGGAGAGCGGCTTGAATGATTCATGTTATACCTATGTGCTAAATCCAAAACACTTTGCTTGCTGACAGTTTACGTTCAACAGGTCGCTCACTTTTACGTTATTGCTAGGTTGTTTGACTATATTTGTGCTTATATTTCAAAAGTAGATGTCAGATTGGCAGTTTGGCTTCGTCAAACTGCTTATGTTAACAAGTTAAATTAGACTAAGTCTGTTTTCTCCTCGTGATCAAATACTGTGCAAGATAACCCCTTACCTAGGCACAAAAATGGTCCTAGATCTGTTGTAATCCCTTTTCGTTTGAGTGTAAACGGGGAAAAAAAAGTAATGTAGAAACTCAGTCCTTGTTCTGATCTGTGAATTTCTGCGCATTAGATCTATATTGCGTGGAATGTTGTAGTTTAGCCAGTAGGTTCTGATTGTTCTGTCTGATTAATTAATTATTTTCCATGAAGTGACTGATGTTATTAAGCCAGTGATGTGGGAGGTGAGATGGTTGGGGGGGTAGGGGGACACTCTCTCTCTCTCTCTCTCTCTCTCTCTCTCTCTCTCACGATTACGGATTTACAGTTTCGGATAAATGAAACAATCTGTCTTGCATATTTTAATTTTAAAATATCTGTCGTTGATTAAAAAATAATAAATTCCAGGGCAGAAAACGAACCTATGACATACACACATAAGCAGCATAAAAGCACGTAATAAATGCCAATAAGTAAACATAAACAAAAACTCACACAAAAAAGACAGCAGTAGCGGAATGCTAATAATAATGATGGTTAAAAGTTTGGTTTTTGCAAACGTTGCCATAAAAATGTTCTTTTGCAATGGCATAGGCTCAATAAGTTACCACGCACAGATCATTCATATAGCAGATGGTGAAATATAGCCAGCCCGAGCAAAGGGAAATAATCCGTGAGAGCGTCTCGCATTTTTGTATAGGACATAATGGAAGTTCCCCCTCTTTCCGTAATAAGCTCTTTGATAGCACTAACCTCAGTACTAAATAAATGTTTTGAACGAATAGTGTTGTGCATGCTGAAACAGCAGGCGAAGCCTGCGCTTGACCCACTTCAATTCGGCAGAACAGAGGTGTCGAAGACGCAGCTATTTCCCTGCTTCAGTTTTCTCATTCTCATTTGGAATTCGGTGGTGCCTATGTTATGATCCTTTTCGCAGAATTTTCCTCCGCGTTCAACACTGTTCAAACCCATCTCCTTATAAGCAAACTCCGAAATATGAATATCAATCCGTATCTGACCCTTTGGATCTCTGACTTTCTTAGCAACCGTACACAAGTTGTTTATTTAAGGTCCTACTCTTCTTCTTCTTCCGTCTGTTTCTCATCAACCAAGTCTATCAACACCGGGACACCCCAGGGGACAGTTATATCACCTTTTATTTTTACTCTCTATACCAATGATTGTAGGAGCTCCAGTGATGATTCGCAGATCATCAAGTTTTCAGACGATGCCGCGATAGTGGACACTTCCGACTCGGCCACGAGCTTTGAGCGGAGTGTGGTTGACTTCGTCAACTGGTGCGATGGCAACCATCTGGAACTCAATGTCGGCAAAACTAAAGAGATGTCGGTGGACTTTTTATGTATGTACCGTTTTTAAAATCAAATAACAAATGCTGTTCAAATGTTGTCTGTATGTACAGTTTAACTTTAATTTTATTGTTTTATTAGATTGTGATATTTGTTTGTAAACCGGTTTGTGTGATGTCACTCTGTGATAACTGTACCCTAGCATTAAGCTGTGTCTGTGGTTAGATAGAAACAGCTTCTTCTGTGAGATTTTGTTTACATTCTATTACATAAGTTACTATATAATTAATACGGTGTGTGTGTATGTGCGTGGGTGTGTGTATGTGTGGGTGTGTGTGTGTGTGTGTGTGTGCATATATAATCGTATCCTTCATGTTGTAGAGATTTTAAACAATTATTATACTACCTTTAATTTTTTACTTGTATCTTATTTTTATTTTGTTTATTTTAGCGATCAAGTGCCTGTCATAGTTGTGAAAGGTAATAAAGATTTGTTGAATTATTATTTATTATTATTATTATTATTATTATTATTATTATTATTATTATTATTATTATTATTATTATTTAATTGTTCTTATATAGCGCTTTACCAGCTCAAGAGCTGCTCAAGGCGCTGGCCGATACAGGATCTAACTCAAGCCGCCCGAGACGCCCACCCGCAGCCTTTGGGCGCATGGTCTGACGCCCGTACAACTGAGCACAATCCTGGGCAGCCAGGGATGGGGGAGAAGGACCTAAGTGCATGCTGGGTGTGTTCTTGTCACCGGCACTCACCCGTCTAGGAGATGAGCGTCAGGATCTTTAAAGTCCGTTATGATGGAATGTATGCGACACAGACTAGACCTCGGTTTATACTCTCATCCGAAGGAGTAGGAAACGGGAGTAAAGTGTCTTTCCCAAGGACACAACACAATGCCCCGGCCTGGGCTCGAACCCGGGACCTTCAGATCCGCAAGCCAAAGCTCTACCATTAGGCCACCGTGCCTCCTCAATGGATTTGAACTGAATTGAACAGGGCTCAATTTTGACAGACAGCTACTTGCATCAACTATCCCGTTCCAGTAGACTTAACTACTTTCATAAAGTACTTTATGTTTTAACTTCTAGATTATATAGAGAAGAAAATAGTTTTGTGTCTAATAGCAGTCATCATTTTTCTATTCCGATCTGTGAACCTAAACTTTCTTTGATCAACGACAAAATCTATCGGCAAAAATTCACCACTATAGGCCTAAGTGCCGGCCTAGATTGATGCAAATGAGTTTGGGGCGATAAACAGCGGGCATGGTTCCTTCGGAAAGTCGCAAGTTTTTTGCACCGCAAGGTAAATATTTTGATTTCATTTCACTCGGAACAATTTCCCCAGGAGCTTGCTAAAGAAAGTAGTTTATTCTATGTATTATTCATTGAATTCAATTGTTCCGGAGAAAACCCCCGAGACGTTGCCCGAGTCGAAAGTAAATAGCTTAATATATTCGGAGAAACATAACGTTTCTGGCCTGTGGACAAGGCGAGTTAGTCCCGCCTTAGCCCACTTGGCCACACAGCTCGTTTAATTATAATGTGTTTTTCCAAGCAGGGCCGGACCAGAAGAAGCCTAGGTTTGTATGAAATGTTATTTGGCAAGTGTTAATTGATGTTCGTGTTCGAGTCTGGGACGTTGGTTCAAGACCGTGTACTGGAAGTTCTTGATCGATCTTGACTACTAGGCTTACACGTCTTCCTTTCTACATCGTCTTCAAGCTATTTCTTTGATGTTTACTTCTTCATTGCCATCTCAACCGGATCTACACCGTTTTTAAGGACAGTCCACTAAAAGTTAAGTTAGAAAAATAAATAAACGTTTCCGCAATCACAATTGGAAAATACATTTCTAAATTACTTCAAGAAAATATTATTAAAAGAATTTAATTTGGAAAGATGCGGTATGTGTTTTGTAAAGTGATGGTGTGAAATGGTGCATCTTAGATCTTTTTTTATTGAAATAAAACCACGTTTCGGGGGTAAATCATAAAAGTCAAGTAATGACCACTCCGAAACAATCTTGGAACATCATAGGTATTGGAATTTATGTTGTCCTGGTCTGATCTGTTCTTAGCGTGTTGAACTTCTCTTGTGACACGATAAATGCCCTTTTCAGTAGAGCTCGTGTTTACACTAAGTAAAAACAAACACTACGTAACAATCCCGATTTTGTTTTGTCATCAGAGCGGATTTCGTATTACACAAACACACTACGCGTGAGGCACGGAAGCTTTTTGAAAAGCCGTACTCATTTTAGCGAATACTTCGACGTGATACTGTCATGTAAGTACTGTCTATTTCTTAAATCTTTGTATCCGTTTATCCTTCCTTGTCGTCTGCAGCTGAATTCCCACACTCCTATACACTGGGTGAATGTTATTATTGTTGGTAAGCTTAGTATTCGTTTTAGAGTATTGGGTGTATGGACTCTGACAGCTGTGACTCTTCTTCTGCCTCGCTCAACCATACCTACATTCTCTCTCTCTCTCTCTCTCTCTCTCTCTCTCTCTCTCTCTCTCTCTCTCTCTCTCTCTCTCTCTCTCTCTCTCTCTCCATCTCTCTCGAGCACTCACGCAAGCGCTCAAGAGAAAAGACTGTGTGGGTGTAAGTGTGATGTGAAGTACATGTAGGCCTACATCTACTATTTAGACTATAATCAATCTGCCCCTCTACCTCTCCGTATTGACAACAACAGCCCTGATCCGGCTCCGATTCTTTACGGCGCACCGCAATGTTCAGTGTTGGGTCCTGTCTTGTTTCTTATCTTTTAAAACTTGTACACCACTCCTCTTTCTATTATTATTGAAGCCCATTCAGTCATTCATCATTCTATCGCGGATGACACTCAGCTTAAGAGTGCATATGTGATGTCGAGTCCTGGATGACTTCCAATAAACTTAAACTAAATGATGATAAGACAGAAGCTATGATAATTTCCTTACATCGAATGCCAACAAGTACTTATCTGCCTGATTGTCTTATTGCTGGTAACACTGTTGTTCCTTTCTGTGCCTGGGCCAAAAACTTAGGTGTAATACTTGACTCAAATTTCACTATGCATCCTCACATTCTCAACCTCCTCCGCACTGTGAATTTTGAATTGCGTCGCACAAGCTCCATCCGTCCTCTCCTTTCTGCCAGTGCTACTCAAACTCTTGTCTCTGCC
>CM072511.1:143475580-143493080 GCA_036898135.1 Oncomelania hupensis | reverse complement strand
GGCAGTGCGTCATTTCTACGGTATTCGAAATTCTTCCGGAAGAGAGAGAGGTTATTTAATCGTGTGCCGAGTTGCTGTTGAGAGAGTAAAGTTGTTGATAGTGATTTGAAGAGTTGCTGTGAAAGTTGTTGAGTTGAGTTGAGAATTGTATGCAGTTGTTGGTGTGTGCTGAATAAAAGTGGAAAACTTCATACGTCGACTTTGTGACTTGTATGCTGTTTGGACGGGTTGCGTGAATAAACGAATCTGAGTTACACAACTATCAGGAATTCAAGCATCGGGGCTGAATCAGATACTGATAGAAAACTCCAACATCAAACTTGAGTGTAACATTTTGGGGGTCAAGCCGCGATTCACGCCATAGCCAAGGGTTCAACTGCTACAACAAGCGAGTCAACGTTACGAGAGGCAGTCATCGAGTGTAGCCGCCAACGAGTTGCGTCGAGAGGGGCCAACATACTGGGACTACATCACCGATAGGTTCGGGTTGACTGCAAGGGCGTGTAGTCGCTGAAGAGTTGCTTCGTGAGCGAACAACAGTCGGGACTACGTGGCTGCCGTAAGACTACGTCGAGGGACAGTCTCG
The DNA here is from genome assembly GCA_036898135.1 of Oncomelania hupensis. Lineage (NCBI taxonomy): Eukaryota > Metazoa > Mollusca > Gastropoda > Littorinimorpha > Pomatiopsidae > Oncomelania > Oncomelania hupensis. The sequence continues at coordinate 143,492,494 of CM072511.1, read as the reverse complement.
GAGCTACATCGCCAGTATTAGAGAGAGCGACGAGTGGAGGTCGCGTCTACTTCAGCACAGGAACGTGTACATCAACACCAGCGTGGTGCAGCGTCGCATACGACGAGGACAGCGGGGCCTGCGTCAGCGAAGGCGACTAGTGACAAGCATCAGCGCTACTGCAGAAAGCGTGCTGTTCTAGAACAGTCTAGAAAGGTACAGCACAGTCAAGAACTTTCCAGAAAAAGAACTCTACAGTCAAGAACTTTCTAGAAAAAGAACTTTCCAGAAGCATCAAGATGACTGACTTCTGGCAGAAAGGGGTTGAACTGAATCTAAAAGGCAAGCAGCTGACGGAGTACGTCAAGTCTCAGGAGAGAATACGAGAAAGAGAATTGGAAGAGAAACGTCTAGAAAAAGAAATAGAATTAGAACAGAAGCGTCTAGAATTAGAAGAGCAGCGTCGCTGTGAAGAAAGAGAATTAGAGGAGCAGCGACGCCGAGAAGAAAAGGACGAACAGCGTCGCCGAGAAGAAAGAGAAGACCGGCGTCAAGAAAGAGAATTAGAGGAACAGCGTCGGCGTGACGAGATGGAAGAGAGACGATTAGAAGCTGAGCGTCAATACCAGCTAGAGTTGGCGCGTATCCAAAACAATCAGCATGCGCCACAAGTTATCAGTGACAACACGGCTCCAAAATTGCCAGCTTTCGTCGACGGGAAGGACCAGATTGACAGTTATCTGGCGAGATTCGAAAGGTTCGCCGAAAGCTCTAACTGGCAACCTCAAGACTGGGCAATTCGACTGAGTGCACTTCTGACGGGGCAAGCTCTCGAAGTTTACACCAGACTGTCGAACGATGACGCCAAAAACTACGACGTCTTGAAAGAGGCCCTGTTGCAGTGCTACAACTTTACAGAGAAGGGCTACCGTAAACGCTTCCGTGAATGCCGGCCTAAGTCAGACGAGACGCCAAAGCAGTTTGTGGAGCGCCTGTCGTCATATCTACACAAGTGGGTGGAGTTATCAGGCGAAATGAAGTCTTACGACAGTCTCCATGACCTGATTGTGAAAGAACAATTTCTCAGTGCCTGTCACAAGGCCCTAGCGACCCACTTAGAAGAACAAAAGCTGCAGACGCTTAAAGATGTGACTGAGGCTGCTGAAAGATATCTCATCGCTCATGGGAAGACCCTGGGGCCACCCAACGCGACGAAACATTTTCAGAAGACTGGAAACCATGGGAACCAGATCCAAGGGAGCCAGACGAGCCAGAGACAGACTGACTCCACGCCACCTCCCAGGGAAGGGCATTCAAGAGGCTGTTTCACCTGCAACGCTACAGACCACAGGGCGGCTAACTGTCCTCAAAACAAAAGTAGCGGACAGCGGAGCAGTACGGACAACGCAGCGGCGGGCAACCGACAGAGACGTTTCTCCAATCAACGGCAAACCAGTAGATCTGACCATCAAGTGTGCGGCGGGAGCGTCATTCTTCCGAGTGAGACCAAGCGCACAGCTACTCCTGCGGACGTCCAAGAGTGCATGACCGATGGCCAACTCCTCCTTGCCAACGGGAAATCCATCCCCGTCGTCGCCAGCGCAGCTGTGACCGTACAGAACATGCCTGTTTCCAAGGGACGCGTCGGAAATCATGAAGTGACTGTTTTAAGAGACTCTGGCTGCAGTGGGGTCATCGTCAGAGAAGACCTAATCGCTAAAGAACAGTTCACTGGCGATTCAAAATGGACACTTATGGCCGACAGCAAATGTGTGAGAGCGCCAGTTGCGAAGATTCATGTCAACACCCCTTTCTACATAGGCGAAGTCGAAGCGGTTTGCCTGAAGAAGCCGCTGTATGATTTGATGATCGGGAATATCGACGGCGCGAGACGACCCGACGACCCCGATCCAGAGTGGAGTCCTGCCTCAACTCAACACGTCGAAGTTGTGGAGGAGGATCCATTGCCGTTTCCCGATGGAGACCTTACAGAGCTGCTACGGGACAATGTGGTTACTCCGGCTCAGCCCTGCCGACCAGAGATCGTCGGTGCTGTTACTACCAGGGCCCAGGCCAAGAGAGACAAGACGTCTACGCCACTGAAGGTCGCCGACAACTCTAAAGCTGCCATCGTGGACAGAGATAAGCTGATTCAGCTCCAGGAAGCTGATAGCACTTTAAACAAGTACAGGAACCGCCAAGATCACGTGACCAAACGCAGTGGCACGGTCTATTTTGAGGTGAAGGCCAAGATCCTGTACCGAATCTTCCAGCACCCGAGGGTCAACGGAGGGAAACCACTACATCAAGTCTTGGTACCGTTACCTCTAAGGCGCCAAGTGATGGAAGTAGCTCATGACTCTATCATGGGAGGTCACCTAGGCATCAGAAAGACGTCAGACAGAATCCAGGCGGTGTTCTACTGGCCAGGGCTTCATGCGGACGTCAGCCGTTTCTGCCGATCATGTGACATTTGCCAGAAGACCATACCTCGAGGAAGGGTCCCGAAAGTGCCTATGCAGAGGATGCCTCTGATCGACCGACCTTTCAAGAGGGTGGCCTTAGACTTAATCGGCGAAATAAGACCTCCGAGTGAAGAAGGTCATCGGTGGGTACTGACTTTAGTGGACTATGCGACTCGGTACCCAGAAGCAGTGCCACTGAAGAAGATTGACACTGAAACTGTAGCAGAGGCACTGGTGGACATGTTCAGTAGACTTGGAGTGCCTGAAGAAATTCTGACAGACCTCGGGACGCAGTTCGTCTCTGACTGCATGAAGGAGGTCAACAGACTGCTGAGCATCCGGCATTTGACTACGACACCCTACCATCCGATGTGCAACGGGCTTGTCGAAAAGTTCAATGCTACGTTGAAGTCCACCCTGAAGAAACTGTGCAGCGAGCAGCCCAGACAATGGCATCGTTACATCAACGCCTTACTGTTCGCCTACAGAGAAGTGCCGCAGGAGTCCACCGGCTTTTCTCCGTTCGAGCTGCTGTACGGAAGAACCATCCGAGGGCCGATGCACATCCTAAAAGAACTGTGGACGAAAGAAGTAGACACCCCAGAGGTGAAGAACAGCTACCAGTACGTGTTTGAGCTACGGGAGAAGCTGGAGCAGACTCTCGAGATAGCCAGAGAAAACCTGAAGAAGTCCCAAGACTGTGGAAAGCACTACTACGATCGTAGGGCTGTGAACAGGAAGTTCAAACCTGGCAATAAAGTGCTGGTGCTGCTACCTACCGATCATAATAAGTTGCTGATGCAGTGGAAAGGCCCGTACGAAGTGGAGACTGTGGTGGGGATTAACGACTATAAGGTGAAGGTCGGCCAGCATTCCAAGATATACCACGCCAACCTCCTTAAGCTGTACGTGGAAAGGCCATCAGAGATTGTGCATGCAGCGACAGCAGCTGAGATCGACAACAGCTTTGACAGCGAAGAACTGTTGGAACTTGGAGACTTCCACAGCAAAGAAGGCATCGATGACGTTAAGCTAGGACCAGGCTTGACGGAAGGTCAAAAGTTGGAGCTCAAGGACCTTATGGGCGAATTTCCCCATAGCTTCAGTGATGTCCCAGGCTCTACGACTTTGGTCGAACATGAAGTCCACACCCAGACCTGGAAGGAGCATCTGCAGACCTTGAGGGAGCGGTTCCACCGTCCCGCAGAAGCCAACCTGACCCTGAGACCCTGCGAATGCATTCTTGTAGCTGACAACGTCGACTGCGTCGGACATCCGATGTAAGAAGGAGACAACGGAGGACGCACTGATTCCGGGGAAGCCCACGTGATCATCGTCTTTGACCCTGGGCCGATGACGACCGCAACTGACGAGGGCGTCGATTCCTTGCGAACGAAAGAACACTGACTGTGTGGACGAACTAAGAATATTGGTAATGACAGACTTGAAAATGAAAAACGTTGACTGGGTAGATAAACTGTGAACATTGACAGTACCCAGAAAGACTTGCAGATGAGAAACATTGACTCTGTGTGAATGAACTGTGAACATTGACAATATCCAGACGGATTTGAAGATGAAAATCATTGACTCTGTGTGAATGAACTGAGAACGTTGATAGTGTTCAGACAGTCTGAAATAAGTTTTAATTCTGAACTTTGTTTGTGCATTACGTTTCAACGTTGTTGAAAGAAATTAAGTAAATTTCTTCTTGAGTGGGGGGTTATGTTACGTTGAAACGAACGAAAGTATGTCGGAAGCGCGCACGATAGATCTAATCGTTTCGTTTTGCAAAGTATTCAATAATGGAGTTTATTTACCTTTGATTTGAGTTTGCATTGTTGTTAGGAGAGGCTTTGTATAACGTTGATAATTTTCGTTGGTCGATATTGTCGGAGAATACTCTGGATTTCCTTGTTTACCATCGATCGAAGGTTCGGGACGATTGTCGAAGTAAGAGAAGGTTCGGGGTATGTGTGGAGAGATGAATGACGTAAGTCAGTGATGACGATCTTTTATTCGATTGGTGGCAGTGCGTCATTTCTACGGTATTCGAAATTCTTCCGGAAGAGAGAGAGGTTATTTAATCGTGTGCCGAGTTGCTGTTGAGAGAGTAAAGTTGTTGATAGTGATTTGAAGAGTTGCTGTGAAAGTTGTTGAGTTGAGTTGAGAATTGTATGCAGTTGTTGGTGTGTGCTGAATAAAAGTGGAAAACTTCATACGTCGACTTTGTGACTTGTATGCTGTTTGGACGGGTTGCGTGAATAAACGAATCTGAGTTACACAACTATCAGGAATTCAAGCATCGGGGCTGAATCAGATACTGATAGAAAACTCCAACATCAAACTTGAGTGTAACATAGATAAATCTGGAAGTGCAAAAAGTGTGCAGCGAAATATTGAACAATGAAACTTGAAGTGAAACTGAAAGTCTCGCATCAAGAAAATAAATACTTTAAAAATAAAACTGTACCAGATTTATTTATTTTTTGTATTATCAGTAAGTATTTTCGTTTGTTTGCGTTTTGTTTTGTTTCGTTTAAGGCTGGGTTTCTTCATGAAGGGAATCGAAAAAAGATGTATATATATTCTATCTCTCTCTCTCTATCTCTTTCACAACACACACACAAACATACAAACACACGCACGCACACACACACAGAATGAGTAAAGACGCGATGATTGCGACTGCTATTAATATTGTCTATACTTGCATGAACTTCTGTTTTCAAATGAATAATTATAATAAATTGAAATTAATATTTTTTTTAATCTGCTTTAGAGACACGATGTTGTTAATAATTAGTATGCCAACGAATGTTGTCTTTATAACAGTGTTATTGTTCTGTTGACCACGTTCACTTTTTGAACATTCTCTTTACCATTACCGAAAATGGTCACATAAGGGTTTTGATACAATACAATACAAGATTATTGCTTTAGGTCCAGCGGACTAAGGGTTTTGATGGTTAATTGCAAAGGAAGCACTTGTAATGTTATTGTTGCAAAATGTGTAAGCTTATAAGTGTAGATAGTTGCTCTTGAAACAGCAGCCAATTGAATATGTATAAGTAACCATTTAGATAATATTTAAATCGTTACTTTTAAATAGTTCCGGCTCCACGTGAAGAGAGTAAACACAGCAAAGTGCACCAGACTGAAGTTTGACCTGGACAAACTGCAAGACCCAGAGGTTGCAGAAATATTCCAAGCCACAATTGGGAAATTTGTACCACTGCTCATTTTGGGAACTGGTGAAATAGATGTCAACACCATGACCTCCACCTTCAAATCAGCTGTGATAGATGCCGCCACTGAGATCCTTGGCAAGCACCGCCCAAACAAGAAACCGTAGATCACACCTGGACTTTTGGACCCGTGTCACAAACGAAGAAAGAGGAAAAAAAGGAATATGTCACAGGGAGCTGATGCCTACCAAAAAATCAACATTGGCATCCCAACAAACGCATGCGCACAGCAAAGGAGAACTGGATAGAAGAGCAATGCCAGGAAATAAAGAACAGTCTGAACGAGAACAACAGCAAGAAGACCTACCAGACTGTGGAGCGGCTGACAAATGTTAAACAACCCAAGATCTCCACGATCCAAAGAAAGCCAGTCTGGCATATGCCTTAGAGAAGAACAAGAAGTCTTGGATAGATGGACAGACTACTGCTCTGTCCTTTACAACCACACACCAAACGGGGAACCATCAGTTCTAGGATGTCCCCAGAACAAAGAAGAAGAAGAAATCCTACCAATTCTACGAGAAGAGGTTGAGGCAGCAGTACAGTGCAATCACTGAAGAAGGGGAAGTCAGCAGTAGTGGACAACATACCCGCAGACTTGCTTCAAGCAGGAGGAAAAGCGATGATCGACGCCCTCACCACTATCCGTAATAAGATCTGGCAGAGTGGGTAGTGGGCTATACCATGGACCCAGTCGCTTGTCACCACTCATCCCCAAAAGGATAACCTTCAGGAGTGTGAAAATTAACGCACCATCAGCCTGAGCTATCCCCAGCAAGGTCCTCCTAATAATAATGCTCAACAGAATGAAACCCCAAGCTGAACAAATCATAGCTGAAGAACAAGCAAGATTCAGGGCATGGTGAAGTACCACTGAACATATTTTCAACCTCAGAATAATCTGCATGAAATACCTACAGCACCAACAACATCTATATCATATGTTTGTAGATTTCAAGAAAGCGTTTGACAGAGTCTGGAATGCAGCTTTGTGGGCAACCATGAGAGTGTACAACATCAACCCTAACATTATCGAAGTCATCAAAAGCTTGCATGAAGAGGCTCCAAGTGCAGTCCTCCACAACAGCGCCATCGGGAACTGGTTCAGAACAACAATCGGCGAGCGTCAAGGATGTCTGCTCTCTCCAACACTCTTCAACATCTTCCTAGAGCGCATCATGTCAGAAGCTCTTGCAGATCATGAAGGCACAGTCAGCGTATGGGGTAGAGCAATCTTAATCTGCAACCTCCGTTTTTGCGGACGACATTGATAGATTGGCTGGAGAAGAACAAGAACTTGAACAGCTTGTACAGAGGCTTGACTTCACCTCCACATCATTTGGAATGGAAATGAGTGCAGAGAATATCAAAATGATGACCAATAACTCCAATGGCATCAACACGGACATCAAAGTCCAAGGCCAATCCCTCAACACAGTGCATAGCTTCAAATATTTAGGAGCCATTGTATCGGACAATGGGTCCAGTCAGGAAGTCCTCTCCAGGATCGCAACAACCTGCAACTTTGCCCTGGCAACGTTGACGCCCATTTGAAAAGACATGAACATCAGTCTACACTCCAAGGTAGGGCAGCTGCGTTCCCTTGTCATCTTCATATTTCTATACGATTCCGAAACATGGACCCTCTCAGCAGATCTACAACGAAGAATACAAAGCATGGAGACGAGGTGCTACAGAAGACTTCTGTGCATTTCCTATACCCAGCACATCACTAGCGACGAAGTCCGACAGACCATTACACAAGCAATAGGACAACACGATGACATGCTCACCGTGGTGAAGAAACGGAAACTCCGATGGTATGGCAACGTCACCAGTGCACCAGATCTTGCAAGACCATCCTGCAAAGAACAGTACAAGGAGGCAGAAAAAGAGGGAGACAGAAAAAGAGGTGGGGGGACAATATTCGAGAATGGACTGGTTTGGCATGAGAATTGCTGAGGATAGAGAAAGATGGAGTACGCTGGTTAAATGATCATCTGTGATGCTCCAACGACTTTCGAGTTACGGGACATGATAGGATAGGAATATAAATATTTTGAACTGAAGAGTGCAAAGCATGGAGATGAGGTCCTACAGTAGACTTCTGGGCATTTCCTATACCCAGCACATCACCAACGACGAAAACCGACAGACCATCACACAAGGCATTGGACAACACGATGACCTGCTCACAGTGGTGGAAAAACTGAAACTCCGATTGCAAAGACCATCCTGCAAGGCACAGTGCAAGGAGTTAGAAGAAGAGGAAGACCGAAAAAGAGTTGGGATGACAACATTCGAGAATGGACTGGTTTGACACTGAGCGAAACCATCAGGGTTGCTGAGGACAAGGAAAGATGGAGTACGCTGGTTAAACGAGCATCTGTGGTGCCCCTACGACCTCCGAGTTACGGGATAGGATAGGATAGGAACTGAAGGATTGTATGCAACTGCAGGCTTTGTGCCAAAGAGTCAGCTTTTCACATTCTTGATGTGCTCATATGCGCTTCAGTCAACCCCCTCTTTGTGACACTGAGTCAATAGTCTCTCATCGTCGTCGTCGTCGTCGTCATTGTTACGTTTGTGACGCGCGCGATAGATCTGATCGTATTATTTTGCAAAGCATGCAATAAAAGAGTGTATTTACCTTTGATTTGATTTTGCTTTGTTGTTAGAAGAAGCTTTGTATAACGTTGATAACTTTAGTTGGTCGATATTATTTGAGAATTTTCTAGAGTTGGTTGTTTACTATCGATCGAAGCGTGTGGATAATTCTAGTGGTAACTAGAGACGCTTCCATTCTAAATGTAGTGGTATGACGTGAGACAGTGATGACGAAATTTGTTCTGATTGGTTATAATTGTGTCTTACCCGAATGTTCTTCCTTTCTCTGGAGCATAGAGAGACTATATATGTACCGCACTGTTTGAGTTGAAAGTAGAGAGAGATGTGTTAAAATTAAAAAGTTGAAAGTGAAAAGCGATTTAGCGATTATATGCAGTTGTTGATGTACGCTGAATAAAGTTGGAAAACTTCATACGACTCCTCCTGCCTTGTTGCTGAGTGAACGGGTTGCGTGGATAAACGAATCTGAGTTACACTTATCAGGATTCAAGCATTGGGGCTGAATCAACTACTGATAAAAACCAACAACGAGTGTAACAGTCATCATCATCATCATCATCATCATCATCATCATCATCATCATCATCATCATCATCATCCCCACTATCACCACCGCCACAACAGCATCATCATCAACATCATTATTATTATTATCATCAACACCAAATCACCATCACCACATCACCACCATCATCATGATCACCCCCACCAACCACACCCCCACCACTACCTCAATATCATCATCACTAACAACACCAACACCAATCCCATTCCGACCCAATCATTTTTCTTTCCATTTCTGGCCCAGGCTAATTAGCTCTCCCTCGGCGCAAGGAATAAATCGGTCCAGCTGGCGAGAATCGATTAGAGAACATCCCGAACCCACATACCGCCCGAGCGACACAAAAAGCATGGATAGCGTTACCTTCGGGAGGTTTAAAAAGCATCTACCAATACGCCCTAGTGTTCGACCATCATCTGACCACCAGCAAGTACAGCATGCTTTAATATTCTTTACTAGACTGGCTAGACTATTACAAATCACAGTGATGAATATAGAAAAGACATGGCGCTATTACACGAGACAATGTAAAGTAGATAACGCGTTTCAGGCGGAAACGGAAGTTCTAATAAATTTCTAGTAATCAAACAGAAGTGTTGCTGTTTGGATCATCCTTTGACCGTGTAATGTGTTTCAACCCTTATTTTCTGCATTCTCATCAAGCTAAAGCTTACTATTTCTGTTGTGTGTCGGCATGGTGCCGTTTCTGAAAAGTCTCAAGCTACATTCTCGGCATTTATTTAAGCGATGCGCCCAGGGTTGCAACGCAAGTGGGCGCCTCGGGCGCCTTGAGTCAGATCCTGTATCGGCCATCGCCCTGAGCAGCTCTTGAGCTGGAAAAGCGTTATATAAGAATGATTTTTTTTAACAGTCCATTAGACGACAGTCACCGCCTCAAGGCTAAAGAGCTTGGTTTTAACAGCCTCCTTTGATACCATAGTTCGTGTGTAGTGGTTGAAGAACGGTTTACTTCAAATTGCCGCAGTATGCACACTTTGAAAGGTGTCTGATGCCGCTTTCAGCTGCATGTCTTGACGGAATTAATGAACATAGTTTAATATTGTTTGAATTTCGTCTCCTCCTCCTTCTTCTCCTCTTTCTCCTCCTCATCCTCATCATCATCATCATCGTCATCATCATGATCAACATTAGTTAAATCTAATATGCATATAAATCGAAATCCCTCAACATTCTTTTAAAACAACAACAACAATGTGACGACACGAGTTTTCAGATGGCAGGGAGAATTACACTTTTAGGAAGTTACACTTCTCCGTATATCTGTTGTACATAGAATAGCGTGACCGATTTACTTTTGCGTATGAAAGTGCAGTTTCGTAAAGTCCGTGCGATTCGTAGAAGACAGGGAGTCGGCCAATTTCGAATAGGGATACGCGTAATAAAGAACGTGCATACTGACGAGAGCTCGACTATTTTGCTTGTGGCCGGCGCGGTTTTGGAGGGCAGAGTGGTTTGAGATGCTGTTGCGAGAGGAACGAATTCTAACGAGGCAGCAACCCTGTGACAGAGGTCATTGTAGTGTAGGGTACTGTTGGAAGGGTGTGTTTATTGTTTATATAGCCACCCAAGGTCTTATGCCCTCGTCGGGATAAGGATGTTTAGAATTCGAAGGAAGATGTTAACTGCCATTCGTCAACGAATGTAGAGTTCCATACTTAAGGTGTGTGTAGTTCTCGATTGAACACCCACCAAGACTTAGTGTCTGTACCAGAGCTAAGGTGTCCTCATCCTCAGTATAAGTGTTATTTGGAAAGTGAAATAACGTGCAATAGCAAGAGAAAGTGACTCTCAAAAAGACTAACCCATTGTATTGTGACAGTGTTGTGTCGTGTTGTGGTGTTGGGGTAAAGGGCGTCACAAGCCGAGGCCTGTAAGGTGAGCAAATCCTGTCATTCAATTCTCTAGTGGCGCGCTCCGAGAACTGCGTACGTGTATGAGTGGTGATGAGTGTGGGGAAGGGGATGTATTTTAGGATGTATAATGAATTTTGTTGATTTTATATGATTTTCTTATGAGTTTCTTATTGTATATGTGATGGGGGAAATGTCGTTGCTGTTGTTGTTATGAAAGTGGGTCAAAGGCGACGATGGGGAATATAGAGAGGGAGAGAGAGAAAGTGAGGGTGTATGTATGGAGAGAGCGATAGAATGTATTATACTGAAGAAAGATAAAGTGATGATTATGAAGGAAGCATGTTTACAGTATAGTGTGGCAGGGTAGGATGGATGAAGGGAGGTAATCGTGATGTGCTGTAGTTGTTGGGGGTGACGGTGGTGATGAAGGGGGGCGGAATGAATCGGGACTGTGAGATTGAAGTGTGGTTGCGATAATTATGTATATTTATATAAACATTGGTGTGTAAAGAAGATGTGAATTATTAAGCATCAAAGGTTGGTTTATATTATTGAAATGTGTGTATAGTATCTTGTATTATTATCATGGTATTCATAATTATACAGGTCAAGATGGTGGACGGAGGACGGCGTGTTATGTTATATTATATAGTGTTTATTGTTTTGTGGGCATATTGTTAAGACTGTGTATATGTCAACAGGTGTGGGCTGATTATTACTTCTACGTGTTTCTTCTACCTGTTTATTTCTACGCATTATTTCAACGCTGTTGCCTTTGATGTTGCCTGTTATGCTGTACTGATGTTGCTGTTGTTGACGCTGACTGGGTCCTAGCCAGCCTGGGGTGTGCCTTTGCCTCTACAACAGAGTAGTGTTGTGGTGTTCTCTTACACTGCTGCAGGTTTTGCCTATGTATCGAGGCAACACATTTACAGGAGGTTTTCATACCTAATTCATGCACACACAGACTCACATTGCACGCACCTAAAAACATATCCATGTAGCTAGAAGAATCATCCACTTATTGTGAAAGAGACTGTTTAGCTCTCTGAGCTACTTGACAAGAACATTGAGACATTACTTCTGTGCCACAGCTTCGCCTAGATAATAGTTTATGATTCAACGCCATTGCTTATTATTTGAAGATTTGCATTTAGCATTGATTTGTTGATTTTGATTTTGTTGTACACACTTTGTAAAGAAACTGTTGTTGTTTAGTTCTATTTGGGGTTTGTTACAAGGGGAGGTAATTGTTAGTTAGTATTGGGACGGGGGTCTATTTAGGGGTTGGGGAAAGGTTAGTTCCCATGTGTCCTGTGTTTGCTTGTTGATTGTTGAATAAAAGAGTGTGATTGTATTCTGGCATTTTGTGTTAGTTCATTTTGTTTGAGTTTTATATCCTATTCACTCGCTTTATGTGCTGACGTCACAGAACCCGCTCGGGGGACGTGACATTTTGGTGTCAGAAGTGGGATTAACTCATTTATTTTGTTAGGGTAGTGCCAGATGTGTATGTTGTGTGGTTGAGTTGTTGTGTGAAAGGGTACGCAGCGGGCGGTTGGCGGGAGTGTGGGTGTATTGCACTAGGGATCACACTCGGAGTGCAGCATTAACGGGGAATTGGGTTGCAGGGTTCACTTGCTCGCCTTTAGGGGTACGATGGTGAACGATTCCTCGGCTCCTGTGACTGTTGTGTTGCGTATTCGTTCTGTTAGGTGTTTGTATCAGTTAAGTGTTATTTGTTTTGTGTATACTAACATTTGTTCTTCCCTTCTTTTCTGACATGGCTACGCGGGATGCTCGAGCCGCGATGCGCCGCGACGCTAGGACTCGTAAGGAGGAAGCTGAGCAGGAGGAGCAGGACTTCGGTGATGACGGCTCGGTGACAGGGTTGTTGGAGGAACCTTACGCAGTGAGTACTCAGACCACTATGCCTAAGATGTATGCCAAATCGCCCGGTTCACAGAGCAAAGTCGAGGTCCAGCTCAGCGATAGCGAGAGATTTAGACAGATTGGGGAAGGTCTAGGTCTCAGAGACGGGGCGCTGGCACAGTATATCATGGGCGAGACGAGAAGAGAGGAAGAGCGCAGAGAGAGGGAAGAGGAGAAGAGAGAAGAGAGGTTAGCAAGGGAGGAAGAACGGAGGGAGGAGAGGGAAGCAAGGGCAGATGAGAGGAGGCTTTTAGAGCTTAGACTAGAGACGGAACGGGTAGCTAGAGAGGCGGACAGAAGAGTGCTAGAAATGAAGCTAGAGGAGGAACGAAGAACCAGAGATGACGACAGAGCTGCTCAGAGAGAGAGGGAAAATAGGGCTAGAGATAGAGGGGCGAATTACTCAGTCAAGCTGAAACCCTTGGAGGAGAGGGAGGATGTGGAGGCCTACCTCCAGATGTTCGAACGGGTGGCAGAGATTCAGGGTTGGAAGAGGGAGGTATGGGCGGTTAGGCTAGCGCCTTTGTTGCAAGGGGAAGCCCGGGATACTTACCTTCGTCTAACGCCTGAGCAAGCCCAGGATTTCGACGTTGTGAGGAACGCTCTGTTGAAACGCTTCAGGAAGGACGCCGACTACTATCGTAGGCAGTTTCGAGAGGCCAAGAAGGAGGCTGCAGAAACGTTTCCTCAGCTAGTAGTGAGATTAGGGTCGTTAGTGAAGAAATGGTTTTCGCTCGCCGGCAAGGACATCACCGATGTAGGGCAGGTACTAGACACCTTCATTGGAGAGCAGCTTTTCTCCATCATGACTACCGAGTTAGAGATCTACGTGAGGGAGAATTTACCGACGACTAGCCATGCCGCAGCAGAGTTAGCACAGCGCGTGGTAGATGCCAAGCGGGCAGCATCAGCACCGGCACCCGTACTACCCAGTCAGAGACGCAGTTTTCCCAGACGACCGGAGGCTTCTCAGCAACCTAGCAACAGGGGAAGTCAGGGTCAGAAGCCAGGGAGGACGGAAGGGGGTAGTGGGGTACGTCGTTGCTACCGATGTGGGTCGGAGAAGCATGTGGTCAGGGACTGCAAGGTCAAACCTCAGACAGTAGGCCAGGTTACAGTGGGACGGACTATTTCCACGGAGACCGCACCTCGGGCTAGCGTGTGTGCAATCAAACCTTATGATCCATGGGGCCAAGGTAGGGCGAACGGGCAGGACGTTCGAGTATTGAGAGATACGGGGGCGGAGATAGGGGCAGTCGCGAGCAGGTTAGTCAAACCAGCTGATTTGACGGGTCGGACTGTCGAGATTTGCTTGGCGAATCGATCGAACGTGGGTCTGCTACCTACAGCTTGGGTGGAGTTGGATTGTGCGCTGGTCAGGGGGAGAGTGGAGCTGGTGGTTTTCGAGGACGGGCCTGATATCATCCTGGGTAACTGGGTGACGTTTGATAGCGGGGAAAAGAGTCCTGTTTCCTTGTTCGGAGGTGAATGCGCGATGGCTGCAGCAGTGCAGACTCGGGCGCAGGTGAAGGCCGAAAAGAAGAGGGAGGTACCCTTAGCAGTGGTCGAACCATCCCAGATCTCTGTTAGCACCCCAGAGTTAATCAGGATGCAAGAGACCGACGAGACGCTCGCGAAGGCGAGAACGTTGGCACAGAGTGGTGGGGCGATAGCGTCAGGTAGGGCGTCAGCTGAGTTTCGCAAGAAGAAGGGGGTGTTGTACCGGGTACACACGAAGAGGGGTAGCCAGGTCACGCAACTGGTAGTCCCGAAACAGTTGAGAGGGGGGATCCTTCAGTTGGCTCATGATCCACCCATGGCTGGGCATTTGGGAGGGAAACGTACCAGGGAGCGGATCTGGGGAACATTCTATTGGCCGGGAATGTGTGCCGAAGTACGGAGGTATTGCGCCAGTTGTCCAGAATGTCAGAAGGTAGTACCGAGGGGACGGGTGAGGAAGGTACCGCTACAGCAACTTCCGCTGGTGGACGAGCCATTTCAGAGGGTGGCGGTAGACATTGTGGGACCCATCAAACCCAAGTCAGATCGGGGTAACATGTACATCCTAGTGGTAGTAGACTATGCCACACGCTATCCCGAGGCTGTACCGCTCAAGGGCATAGAGGCAGAGAGGGTGGCAGAAGCGCTGTGGGAGATTTGGTCGAGGGTGGGCGTTCCTAGGGAAGTTTTGACAGATCAAGGGACGCAATTCATGTCTGAAGTCATGCGGGAGATGAACAGACTACTGTCGATCCACGGGAAAGCCACCACGCCGTATCATCCACAGTGCAACGGACTGGTTGAGCGATTCAACGGGACGCTAGTGTCCATGCTCAAGAAGTTAGCCACAGAACAACCTACAGCGTGGGACCGCTACATTCCAGCGCTACTATTTGCATACCGAGAAGTAGCACAGGAGTCTACAGGGTTCTCTCCCTTCGAGCTGCTATATGGAAAGACCGTGCGGGGACCGATGGCTGTATTGCGAGACCTCTGGACCAAGGAGATACAAGAGGAAGAGGTGAAACTGAGTAGCCAGTACGTGGTAGACTTGCGTAATCGCATCGAGGAGACGTGTAAGTTGGCGCAAGGAAACCTCAGAACCGCGTCAGCCAAGCAGAAGCGGCACTTTGATAAGAAGGCGAAACGGCGTTTGTTCAACGCGGGGGATCAAGTGTTGCTACTGTTGCCAGAAAAGCACAACAAGTTGCAGCTAGCATGGCGAGGACCGTACGAGGTGATCGAACGCGTGGGAGAGTGCGACTACTGGATCAGGATGCGTGGGAAAAGCAAACTATACCATGCCAATCTCTTGAAGAAGTTTCATACCAGAACGACGGTGGCCACGATCGTCGTAGACGACGAGGGGGTAGAGGAGGAGGAAACTATGCCGGTGTTTGGGGATATTCCCGTAATCACCTTGACAGCATCAGAGACGCCCCGCGACGTGAAGATGGACGACAATTGCCCAGAAATACGGGAAGAATTGCAGGAGCTGGTATGGCAGTTCGAAGATGTCCTAACCGACTTGCCACTACGCACTACACTGGACGTGTGCGAAATACGGGTGGACAGCGACATTCCAGTGAGGACGCGGCAGTACCCACTTCCCCATTCGCATCACGAGACCATTAAGAAGGAAGTGGAAGCGATGCTAGCGATGGGCGTCATTGAGAGGGCCAGTTCGCCATACAGCTCGCCCATCGTGTTGGTAAAGAAGAAGGAGGGCACGATGCGTTTCTGCGTAGATTTCCGGAAGTTAAACAAGCACGTCGTATTCGACGCGGAACCATTGCCGAACATCGACTACCTGTTTTCCAAACTGTCAGGGGCCAAGTATCTCACCAAGATCGACTTGACCAAAGGTTACTTGCAAGTGCCTATGAACAAGGGAGATAAAGCGAAGACAGCATTTACAACGCCAGAGGGACAATTTCAGTGGACCGTAATGCCATTTGGGCTGAAGACGGCGGGAGCAGTCTTTTCTCGCATGATGCGGAAGCTACTAGCACCCCTGGGAATGTCGGAGATCGACAATTTTGTCGACGACTTGTTGGTGGCCACCATTACCAAGCAGAGACACCTGGAATGCTTGGCACGTCTTTTCCTTAGGTTGCGTGAGGTGCAGCTATCCGCCAAACCATCAAAGTGTTACTTGGGTTTCCGAAGAGTAGAGTATCTTGGGCATGTGGTTGGACAGGGAGAAATTCGTCCTGAGATGTCAAAGATGGAGAGAATCCGGGATGCACCACGACCAACGACCAAGCGGCAAGTGCGCTCATTTTTGGGTTTAGCCGGATACTACAGGCGGTTCGTACCCAACTTTTCAGCGATTGCTTCACCACTACACGATTTGACCAAGGGAGGCAAGCCAGGGGCGGTACAATGGACCGAAGCATGCGAAGCTGCATTTTGCACACTAAAGGAGAAGCTGTGCTCTGACCCTGTGTGCTGTCTGCCGGACTTCACCCTGCCATTTGTGCTACAGACAGATGCGTCGGAGGATGGAGTAGGGGCCATTTTGAGCCAGGACAGGGGACAGGGACTACAGCCTATTGCGTGTGCAAGCAAGAAACTGTCGAAACCCGAGAGAAACTATTCGACCATTGAGAGGGAGTGTCTAGCGTTGGTGTGGGGTGTGCAGAAGTTCAGTCAATACCTGTACGGACGTACTTTCGTAGTGCAGACGGACCATATGCCACTGCAGTACCTACAGCAGGTGAAGA
>CM072511.1:143278080-143470580 GCA_036898135.1 Oncomelania hupensis | reverse complement strand
TCAGTATAAATCGGTCCAGTAGTCACCTATATGCGAAAGTGTCGTGTGACTATAATCTACAAACAAGACACTTTTATCCTAGCTTGCACGGGCATATTTCGGTAATGAACACTCAAAAAAAATTACGTCATTCTATCCTCTGGTCTAGCTAAATTATGAGGATTTAATAATCCCGAAAGTCGTTGGGGCACCACAGATGATCGTTTAATCAGCGTACTCCACCTTTCTCTGTCCTCAGCAAGCAGTCCTCAAGGCCTCACTCAGTGTCGCGTGTCAGTCCGTCTTCGAATGTTGTTTTCCCACATCTTTTTTGTGTCTCACTCTTCTTCTGCCTTCTTGCACCGTGCTTGAAGGATGGTCTTTGCAAGGCCTGATGATCTAGTGACGTGGCCATGCCATCGGAGTTTCCGTTTCTTCACCACTGTGAGCTCGATCATGTCATCGCGTTGTCCAATGGCGTGTGTGATGGTCTGTCGAACTTCATCGTTGGTGATGTGCTGAGTATAGGAAATGCCTTGAAGTCTTTTGTAGCACCTCATCTACATGCTTTGTATTCTTCGTTGTAAGGTTGCTGTGAAGTAAAAAATTTAAAGAATCAGTCATATAATAATTAGCAGTCATATTATAAGTAATCAAATGATTCCAGAGAGAGGTTTTATCACCAAAGCTTGACCAACGGCACTTAATCATCAGTTCTACAATACAGAATCCAGAATCCTTTATTTTGCTTATAAACATTAGAAGGAGAATTTCCGTGTAGTGTCCATCTGCATAATTATTAAAATTCAAAACAATCAAATTAAATTATCATAGCAACATAAAATGGGAAATAAATAAAAATAACGATCGGCCTTATTGTAAAGATTAAAGTGATTCGAAAGAGAGGTTTCATCGCCAGTGTTCGCCCAAATGAGATTGTCCGGGCTGTTCTGACTCGACGAGACTGGAAACACATTAATATGGCTTCACCATTTGTTACTGATGGTGGCAGTGTTTTGATGCTTTTCCAAACACAACAGTACACGCCAGCGATTAGATAATGTACTCTCTCTCTCTCTCTCTCTCTCTCTCTCTCTCTCTCTCTCTCTCTCTCTCTCTCTCTCTCTCTCTCTCTCTCGGCGCCCTTAAGACCTGAACGTAATCAGGTAACCTTCAATAATGGTACAGGACGCAGTCAATATAAAAATTTCAAAAATAAAAATTCGATTTTCTTTCCGTCTTCTAATAGCGATCTTCCTGCCTTTACACCACCTGTTTGAGTGATCGATGTGTGTTTGGTATGTGTGAGGGTGGATGAGACAGGTGAGCGTGTATGTTGATATAGGTCGCCGCGCTTTGAGCCTGAATGATTTGGGGTAAGTGTCACGTGGGGTTTATGGGCTCTGCACAATGGAATTATGGACCCTCACGTTTATTCGGTGGGAACTGCTAGTAAGTCACCCTATGAATTACTTTAATAAATTTATTTGTTTAGCTCGTTCTGTGTTAAGGTTGGGATACAGAAATAGATAGAAAACTGGTAAAAGAATACTGTCACACTAGCTTTCACACGGCCATGAGTCATATGTAGTCCAGCCACTTGATAACAGTTAAAATCACACATTTATTTCTTCTACTCTATACAAGATTCTCTAAGTACTAATCTAACTTAAAAAGTCTCAGTCACTGCTAATAGTTCGATCGCTGATAGTCTAGGCAGCTGTTATATCTTCCTCGGGCACTTTGCTAGTGTATTTCATGTAGATTTGGACTACTGTGGTCCGTTTTACAGTTTCTGAAGAGTTGGACTACTGTGGTCCTGTTATGATCAGTTTAAGTGCACCTTCGTGTTATGCACTTAACTCATGAGTGGGGGTTCGAAGTCCTTCTGTGAGGTAGCTTCTGGTCCACCTGTGTCGTTGTGTAGTTGGGTTCCCTTGCCACGCTGTGGGGTCTGACAGGGAGTTTTCCGGGTTGCTCTTTCCGTCTTGTGCGGTAGAGGATACTCCGCCAACTAGTCGTTTCTGTGGAGTGGGGTGCACAGGATAGCTCGGGATAGCTCGGGATAGCTCGCCTGCTCGTCTGTAATATAAGAGACGAAATTCTGCACAACCCTGAATAATCGGTTTGTGCAGAGCGTCTCACTGAAAGCCAAGTAGCCCTCAGTGATAGCTCCACATCTCTATACATAAGCGACGAACATTCTGCTACTTCCGGGTTCCACTGGAATCTCAACTCTAAATTCCTATACATACATAAATATAAATCGTGTCTAACTATACACATACAGAATTCATAATATTATAAACATTCACGGGTACAGCCACTGGTCTGCAAACATACATATAAGTTAAACAACAGTGGTTCCGTATGGTATACAACATGGCGGCGCAACCGGTCGTGTTTCGCCTCGTGGTAGGCTCTTCCACGTGGTCCCGCAAATTCGGATTAACAATTCACATTTATGCATAGCAAATTCCACAAACATAATTTCAACAATAATATAAATATATCACGATGAAACAGAAGTGTGTTCATTTACCTGTTTGACAAGTTCAGGCCCGTGATGACTTGAGAGAATTCTAAGATTTCAAAGTCCTGCTTCCTGGTCTATGAGTGTAGAGATTTCTCTAGCTGTGGAGATGTTGACTCTACCTCGTCTCACACACGACTGACCAAGCTGTGCTAGGTTTTGACACAGTCAAAACTGCTCTACCCACTGAGCCTGCTTCTGATTGGTTAAAACGGTCCGATTCAAAGCTCAAGTGCTGAGTCACTGCGCTAGCGTGGGTCGGGCTCGCGGTGTGTGGTCTGCTGTGTAATTTAATTGCTGCTGTGTTATAGTCTAACTACTAAAGTTACAAGTACTACACATGGCTAAATAGTAAATGTGCAGAGTTAAAGCTAGCCAGTTCGTGACAGGCTCCCTCAACTGAAAAAAGGCGATGACTACTGGATTCGACCTTTTTCTACTACAGAGCCTAGTTTAACACTGCGCTATCCTAGGGTCCTATTTACAAACTAATTAAGTTGCTCTACCTGAGCTGCAATGCTGTGCCAGGTAGCTATGGACACTAGTGACAGGGTTTTACTGGGCGGGGACGAATTCTGGTGCTGTGGCCCTTAGTTGTGTTGGGTGGGCGACAGCTGCTGTGTCCTCCACGAGATGGCGACTGAGGTAGTCGGCTCCGTGGTTCTCTTTGCCGGGGATGTACTCGATTTGGAATGAGTATGCCTGAAGGGTGAGTGCCCATCGCATCAGGCGAGAGTTCAAAGACTTGGAGGCTGCCAGGAACGATAGTGGTTGGTGGTCCACCTGAACTGTGAAGTACAATACAATACAAGGTTATTGCTTTAGGTCCAGCGGAAACTGTGAAGTGGGTCCCATACAGGTAGAGTTGAAACTTCTGTATGGCCCAGACTAGTCCAAGGCATTCTTTCTCCGACGTGGCGTAGTGGGTCTCGGCGGGTCTCAATTTTCTGCTGGCGTAGGCGACAGGGAATAGCGTCTCCGCATTCTTGGGGTCGCGCTGTAGCAGTACTGCTCCGAGGCCTAAGTCGCTTGCGTCGGTGCGAAGAACGTGTGGCTGAGTCAAATCGGGTAGGTGGAGTACTGGCGCCGACGTCATTCTGTCCTTGAGTGTTTGGAATGCTGTCTCGCAATCGGCTGTCCATACGACTTTGTCCGGGGCGATTTTCCGGGTTCCATTTGTCAGTGGTACGGCGGTGCTGTTGTAGTTGTGGATGAGCTTCTTCCGCGATGGCGATGGCCATCCATGTGTGTGTGCCGGGGGTCGCTGGTCGGTCCGTGTATTTCTTGAGGCGATTGATGTGGTGGTATCGGGCTCTCCCGTTCACCTCTACTTGGTAGACTGTCTTGGATTTCTTGGCAGTCACCCGGTACGGTCCTCTCCAAGCGATGTCCAGCTTGTTGGTTCCACTTGGAAGTAAGAGTAGCACTTGATCGCCGACTTGCAGTTCTCTGTCCTTCGCGTGGCGGTTGTAGTACTTCGCCTGATGGGCTCTTGCCTTCTTCAGTGCTTCACCAGCTTTCTTCCACGTTGCTTTGAGGGTTTCCTGCAGGTCTGCGACGTACTTGGTGGCACCTCTTGGTGTGTCGTCTATCTTGGCTTCCGTCCAACTTCTGCGTAGGGCTTCTAGCGGTCCGGCTAGAGGTCTGCCGAATAGCAATGTTGACGGGGTGTAGCCTGTGGCTGCATGGGGCGTTTCTCGGTATGCGAACAGTGCCGCATTCACGTAGGTGTCCCACGCTTCTGGATTGTCGTCGGCGACTTTCCTGAGGATGGTGAGAAGGGTTCCATTCAGTCTTTCTACTTGTCCGTTGCTGGCGGGGTGGTATGGTGGTGTGCGAATGTGATGGACTTGTATCAACTCGAACACGTCTTGCATCAGGCGGCCGGTGAACTGAGATCCGTTGTCCGTTCTAATGCTGTCCGGGAATCCGACTCTGGTAAAGATGGCGATGAGTGCATCTGCAATCTTCTTGGTGTCGATCGCTGGCAACGGGACTGCTTCGCACCACATCGTACATGCGTCGACGAGTGTGAGTAGAAATCTGTTCCTCTTCTTGGTCATGGGCAGTGGTCCTACTATGTCTACTGAGACTTGCTGGAATGGCACGCCGACTACTACCGATGGTCCTAAGGTAACTGGTACGGTGTGATGTCGCGGGGAATATCGTTGACATTGGTGGCAAGATTTCACGTAGCGCTTGACATCCTCCGTGATTCCTGGCCAATAGTAGTGTGCGCTGATTCTCTGCACTGTGGCTCCAATTCCCATGTGTCCGCTGAGTGGCATGCTGTGGCCTAGTTCTAGTACTTGGGCTCGAAGGGTGGCTGGTAGTACTAGTTGGGTGTGATCTCCATCTCCTTGTCGATGTAGAACTCCCTGTTCCATGTAGAAGTCTCCCTTGTGCGGGGGTGTGTGCGCCTTGGGTAGCTTCTGGAAGCACTTCGCTATCGAGGTGTCTTCTTTCTGTGCTGTTTTGATCTCTTCGAGTCCTGGGTTCGGAGCGAACTCGGGCTGGGGTGGTTGGGTTTTAGCTTGGGCCCTGGTTTGCACTGCAGCTATCTCTACAGTTTTAGGGGGCGTGCCTAAGAACACATACCTACAACTTAGCACTAGATCATACAGGGGTTTCTGTAAAACAGCTGCTTGGATTCGTCCTGTGACGTACCTACTCTCTACTTCGATCCATGCTATTGGGCAAGTAGTCGTCGGTTTCGTCAAGTCTGCTCCTTGTAAGTCGACTGTCTTGTCTGTCAAGTCCGCGCGCGATACAAGAGATTCGCTAACTATCGCGTCGTATGATAGACCTGTGTCATACAGACAGTTCGCTTCTTGTCCGTTGACCTTGACTGTGTCTGTCACCGATGGGTGATCTCCGATCGTGTGTGGCTTGTTACCGCTACTTTGAGTTAGAACTCTGTGCGCTGGCCGGCTTTCGCGCTCTTCCCTACGTTGTGCGGCCAACTTGAAACATTCTGCGGTGGAGTGGTTGTTTCTGTTGCAGAACGAACAATACCGTCTCTGTTCTGCAGGACCTCTTTTCCCGAATTCCGTGTTGGGTCCTTTATTCTGCCCAGGTCTGGGGTTATTCTGCTTATTCGCGGTGCGCTCTTCTCGGTTAGGGCTTCGTTTCTGTGCCTCTTTCCCGTTAGGCTTTAGGTCTCGCCTGAAGCTCTTGGCTTCTCCGTGTGCGGCCACGTACCTATCTGCGACCTTGACCAGATCTTCTAGTCTTTCCGCGCCCTGCTCTACTGAGAATGTTCTCAGCTCGGGGGTCATGGTTTCCCGTAGCTGTTCCCATACTAACAGTTCTGTCAGTCCATCATACGTCTTAGCCGTGGCTGACTGGCTAATCCACTTATCCAGCGTTGTGGACAACCGATCCGCGAACTGCGCATAGCTCTCTCCTTTCACTCTCCGATTGGTGCGGAATTTTTGCCGGTAGCATTCTCCTGTTAGTTCGAATCCCGTTAGGAGTGCCTCTTTTACTTTGTGATAGTCAGTCACTCTGTCAGTCGGTAGCTTACTGTAGATGTCATAAGCCTTTCCTCTAAGCCCTTGACTAAGCTTAAACGACCAATGAGTGGGATCTAGTTTGTACTCTGTTGCTAGACGCTCAAACCTAGTCAGATAGAGATCTAGACCTTCTTCTCTCTCATTGAATGTCCCCAGTGGAAATGACATTCCTTGTACGGGGTTGGGGGCTACATCTAGCTGATCTGAGTGGTGAGGGGTTGAGGAAGAACTTGAAGCTCCTGATCCCAATCTTCTTAGCTCTAACTCATGCTGTCTTTCTTTTTCCTTTTCTTCCCTCTCTTTTTCTTTTTCTGCCCTCTCATACTCCCATTTCCTAACTTCTGCATCTCTCTCTGCTGCTAGCTCTAATTTCCTCGTTTCTCTCTCTGCCTCTAATTTCTTCTGCTCTAGTTCTAATTTCTTTTGCTCTGCTTCCAATTTCTTCGCCTCTCTCTCCGCTTCTAACTTCTTTGCCTCTCTCTCTGCTGCTCTCTCTGCCTTAGCCTCCTGTTTCTCTACCTCTGCATTGATATACGCAATTAGGTCTCCCCCTGCTAAGTGTAAAGCTTCCCCTAATTCCTTGAAACGCAATCTCAAGGCCACTGGGTCCGACATTGCCAAACGTGTCTATGAACAACCTCTGAATCACGTGGAATACCAAAACACTAGCAATATTGCAAGTCAATAACAACAATGCAAAGACAATCAAATTCGTAATCAATAATAGAATAAACAAGAGTCAAATGGCATACAACAGTTACTTAAGCAAAACCTGCAAAAGAACAATGCAACATACAGGCACAAAAATATTTGAAGCAAAAAAGTTTTTAACTAAAGAATAGTGCACCCAAAACTGATCAGTGTTATACCCTTACCTATTCTAAGTTATTCTACTTCTACTGTTATCTAATTTTATTGTACTTAGGTCCGGTTATACCCAATTCCTATTATACACAGATCCTAGCTAGGCTCGCCAATTAAAGTGTCACGTGGGGTTTATGGGCTCTGCACAATGGAATTATGGACCCTCACGTTTATTCGGTGGGAACTGCTAGTAAGTCACCCTATGAATTACTTTAATAAATTTATTTGTTTAGCTCGTTCTGTGTTAAGGTTGGGATACAGAAATAGATAGAAAACTGGTAAAAGAATACTGTCACACTAGCTTTCACACGGCTATGAGTCATATGTAGTCCAGCCACTTGATAACAGTTAAAATCACACATTTATTTCTTCTACTCTATACAAGATTCTCTAAGTACTAATCTAACTTAAAAAGTCTCAGTCACTGCTAATAGTTCGATCGCTGATAGTCTAGGCAGCTGTTATATCTTCCTCGGGCACTTTGCTAGTATATTTCATGTAGATTTGGACTACTGTGGTCCGTTTTACAGTTTCTGAAGAGTTGGACTACTGTGGTCCTGTTATGATCAGTTTAAGTGCACCTTCGTGTTATGCACTTAACTCATGAGTGGGGGTTCGAAGTCCTTCTGTGAGGTAGCTTCTGGTCCACCTGTGTCGTTGTGTAGTTGGGTTCCCTTGCCACGCTGTGGGGTCTGACAGGGAGTTTTCCGGGTTGCTCTTTCCGTCTTGTGCGGTAGAGGATACTCCGCCAACTAGTCGTTTCTGTGGAGTGGGGTGCACAGGATAGCTCGGGATAGCTCGGGATAGCTCGCCTGCTCGTCTGTAATATAAGAGACGAAATTCTGCACAACCCTGAATAATCGGTTTGTGCAGAGCGTCTCACTGAAAGCCAAGTAGCCCTCAGTGATAGCTCCACATCTCTATACATAAGCGACGAACATTCTGCTACTTCTCCGGGTTCCACTGGAATCTCAACTCTAAATTCCTATACATACATAAATATAAATCGTGTCTAACTATACACATACAGAATTCATAATATTATAAACATTCACGGGTACAGCCACTGGTCTGCAAACATACATATAAGTTAAACAACAGTGGTTCCGTATGGTATACAACATGGCGGCGCAACCGGTCGTGTTTCGCCTCGTGGTAGGCTCTTCCACGTGGTCCCGCAAATTCGGATTAACAATTCACATTTATGCATAGCAAATTCCACAAACATAATTTCAACAATAATATAAATATATCACGATGAAACAGAAGTGTGTTCATTTACCTGTTTGACAAGTTCAGGCCCGTGATGACTTGAGAGAATTCTAAGATTTCAAAGTCCTGCTTCCTGGTCTATGAGTGTAGAGATTTCTCTAGCTGTGGAGATGTTGACTCTACCTCGTCTCACACACGACTGACCAAGCTGTGCTAGGTTTTGACACAGTCAAAACTGCTCTACCCACTGAGCCTGCTTCTGATTGGTTAAAACGGTCCGATTCAAAGCTCAAGTGCTGAGTCACTGCGCTAGCGTGGGTCGGGCTCGCGGTGTGTGGTCTGCTGTGTAATTTAATTGCTGCTGTGTTATAGTCTAACTTCTAAAGTTACAAGTACTACACATGGCTAAATAGTAAATGTGCAGAGTTAAAGCTAGCCAGTTCGTGACAGTAAGGCGCGTATAGCATCCTGTATTATTATTATTATTATTATTATTATTATTATTATTATTATTATTATTATTATTATTATTATTATTATTATTATTATTATTAACCAGGGTGTCAAACTGACCGGGCCAGCATTACGCCGGAGTGACGACGTAACCAATATTGATTGATTGATTTATTGTTGCTTTAGGTCCAGCGGACTCTTCCGAGCCAAATCAGGACCGGACAACCCCCGATCCGCATAAAAGATCTGCTGAAACAACCCCAGTGGGAAAATTGAATGCCCTCCACCGGCCAGTCACTTTACAATAAAGACATCCCACGCGGGGGACGGCTGAGGGTTGACCTCAACTACGCGAACACCCCGGTTACAAAAACAAAATAGAATACAAACATCATTATAAATCATCAACCAAACACATACATATAAAATGCCTATAGTGCTAAATAGTACATTCATAGGAAGCCCTAGTGACCACCCGGCAGAAAGCGTCCAACACTCCCAAGCTGATACAACAGACCTCATACACAAACAAGGAGTCTTGTCCAGGAAGAGTTTTCAAGAAAAAAGGTAGGTCATTGATCTAGCGAAGAAGAAGATAGTATAGCAGAGTGAAGGACAGAGCAGGAATAGGAAAGAGTAAATGAGGAAGACAGCGACAGTGGGAATTTAAAGCACTAAATTTCCATAAAGTGGGGATACTATTTATACTGAAAACCCCCGGCACTCCAACGGGGGTACTGTTGCCGCAGTGAAGCGTCTTGCCTATAAAGGAAAGGCAGGTTTTCAACTGTGGCTTTCACTGTTCCCTTTATAGGTTTGAACAATCTACAGTGGCAAGATTGCTCATGACCCCAAGGGGTACGTAACCAATAATCTTTGTAACTGAGGCACTGTGGTC
Organism: Oncomelania hupensis; assembly: GCA_036898135.1. Lineage (NCBI taxonomy): Eukaryota > Metazoa > Mollusca > Gastropoda > Littorinimorpha > Pomatiopsidae > Oncomelania > Oncomelania hupensis. Next base: position 143,461,126 of record CM072511.1, on the reverse strand, counting down.
TAATGGTAGTGCTTCGGCTTGCGGATCGGAAGATCCCGGGTTCGAGCCCTGGCCGGGCCATTGTGTTGTGTCCCTGGGAAAGACACTTTACTCCTGTTTTCCTACTCCTTCGGATGAGAGTATAAACCGAGGTCTAGTCTGTGTCGCATACATTCCATCATAACGGACTTTAAAGATCCTGACGCTCATGTCCTAGACGGGTGAGTGCCGGTGACAAGAAAACACCCAGCATGCACTTAGGTCCTTCTCCCCCATCCCTGGCTGCCCAGGATTGTGCTCAGTTGTCCGGGCGTCAGACCATGCGCCCAAAGGCTGCGGGTGGGCGTCTCGGGCGGCTTGAGTTATAAGATCCTGTATCGGCCAGCGCCTTGAGCAGCTCTTGAGCTGAAAGCGCTATATAAGAACGATTAAATAATAAATAAATAAATAACTTGTTCTACTCGCTCACAATCATAATCATAATGCAGTATGGACTGGCTCTCTATAAGTTCGTTATAAAATATATCCAGATATCGCGCAGTCTAGAACGACCGCCGTCTTCGCGCTGTTTAGCCCGTGTTACTTCTATGGAAGTGGATATCGAATAGCGATCTCCCTGCCTTTACACCACATGTTTGAAAGGTAGATGAGTAATTGTTGTGACTGTAGGAGTGTCTAACATGTGAGCGTGCATGTTGTTTAAGATCGCCGCACTTTGAGTATGATTTATGGGAAAAAGGCGCGTATAGCATCCCATAATAATAATAATAATAATAATAATAATAATAATAATAATAATAATAATAATAATAATAATAAAATTGTAAAAAATAATAATTGAAAGTTATTGATATCAATATGATTCGTGTTCTCGAAAAAGATATTTAACTGGGTTGAGATAAGAAGGAAAGGAGGAAAGAGGACAAGGATAGCAAGGAATATACTAATAAAGAAGAAAATGAGTTAGAGAGAGAGAGAGAGAGAGAGAGAGTGTGTGTGTGTGTGTGTGTGTGTGTGTGTGTGTGTGTGTGTTACGTTTGAGACGCGCACGATAGATCCGATCGTTTTGTTTTGCAAAGCATGCAAGAACAGCGTGTATTTACCTTTGATTTGATGTTGCGTTGATGTTAGAAGAAGCTTAGTATGATAATTTTCGTTGGTCCATATTATTGGAGAATTTTCTAGAATTACTTGTTTGCTATCGATCGAAGCGTGTAGATAGGCCTGGTGGTAGCTACGAGAATCTTCTAACCTAAATAAAGTTATATGACGTCAGTCAGGGCATAGTTCTGGTGACGAATTTTATTCTGATTGGCTGATATTGCGTCACGCTGGAATGTTCGAACCTTCTCTACAGTATAAAGAGACTATAATTTTACATGTAAGTGCCGCACTGTTTCAAAGAGAGAGTTGAACAAGTGAAAGTGAAAAAAAGCTATTGAGCGATTGTATGCAGTTGTTGATGTACGCTGAATAAAGTTGGAAAACTTCATACGACGACTCCTGCCTTGTTGCTGAGTGAACAGGTTGCGTGGATAAACGAACCTGAGTTACACTTATGAGGATTCAAGCATCGGGGCTGAAACAACTACTGATAAAAAAACAACAACAGTGTAACAGAGAGACAGACAGACAGACAGAGGCAGAGAGGTGAGTTACAAACGGGGTCAGCTGGGTCAGACTCCGATGGGTAAAAAGAAGTGTTAAACGTAAAGTTGAAAACGTGGCCAGAGTAAAAAGACTTTGTGGGTTCAATGGCATGGAAGAATCTCCTGGACCTGATCTTAGAAGGAAAAAAAAAGAAAAACAAGAAGGCAAGCCATTCAAACGTATTTCCACACACTGGTACTCAACATGTGAAAATGAGTGCTACTTTTTGTGGTGATGTTATGATGTGGATTTTTATCTAAAGAAGCCAAATGAAAGCATGGAATGAAGGGCGACTATCTGAAATATTTGCCACTGAATAATAGGTCTGTATACTAAAAATCAACTAAATAATTTTAGCCGTTTTGGAGATATTGAGCAAACGTGTTTAACAACAACAACAACAACAACAAAGGTGACCCTAGCAACCGTAACCTTTGTGAAAGGGCAATTATGAAGGTACGGGGGGAGGAGGAAGATTGGTGGGGTGGAGGGGAGAGTGGAGACGGAGTGGGGGGGGAGACTGGATCTGTCCACTGCGTAGGTAAAGTTCTTTTGGAGTTTAGTCAAAATACGTTCAGTGATTTTTTGACAGACTGACCCATGGGCAGTCAGACCGACCCAACCGCCCATCTTCATTTAGCTCGTTCTGAATCCCGAGTATTTCAAAGGCATTCCCAGATATCTACAAATGAAAAAATAAAAAGTAGAGGTGAACGAGGAGTTGAAGCAGAAAAAAAATAGCACCAGTTAATATAAAAGTGTGAATTGGTTCAATACAGTGAATCGGGTCAAATATACATTGCAAGAAGAAGAGAAATTGAAGAAGAGAAGGAGTAGAAACTGAAGAAGAAAACGGCGACGACGACGACGACGACGACGAAGAAGAAGAAGAAGAAGAAGAAGAAGAAGAAGAAGAAGAAGAAGAAGAAGAAGAAGACGAACGAAGAAGAAGAAGACGAATGAAGATGGAATCGGAAGAATAAGAAGAAGAAAGAGCAGGACGAGAAGGAGGATGAAGAGAAAGAGGAGAAGACTCGTTAAAAAAAATCAGAAAAAAAATAAGAAGGAAATAGAAAGAAATATTAAAACGAGAAACTCCAGTTTTTTTTAAAAAAAATCCTCTAGGTTGAATGGACAGGTCTTGAGCCGGATCCGAAGAAGGGTGTCAGGAGTGACAGAAGAGCCAGCCGACACAGGATGGAGGAAGAAATTATCTGACACATGCCGCTGACACCTTAAAACTCGACCCATCGCCTCTATTCCCTCTTCCCTCCCACACCCGCAGACCATACTCTCCCCCCCCCCCCAATACCTTAACACGCAAGCTTGTTCACCGCCCTCACCTCAGTCAGATCACCTCCTACACACTTGCCATCACACAAGGATAGCCAAGTATTATACGCGCCTACACGGGCAACATAGACACACATCGATACGCTACATAAATCATAGTCATTCCCACATTTGTATAGTATTTAGTCGTACTTGAAAAGCGCTTTTCCAGCTCAAGAGCTGCTCAAGGCGCTGGCCGACACAGGATCTAACTCAAGTCTCCTCCAAGGCGCCCACTTGCAACCTTTGGGCGCACAGTCTGACGCCCAGACGACTGAGCACAATCTTGGGCGACCGGGGATGGGGAGTAGGCTGGCCTCGTTGGCCCAGTGGGTTAATCGCCAGTTTCCTATGCCGAGGGTCGCGGGTTCGATTCTCGCAAGGGGCGAACTTATGTGACTTAGGTAGGAGACTATTCAGGTCACCGAGGGTTTTCTCCGGGTACTCCAGTTTCCTCCCTCCCTTCAATAATGGTACTGGAGGATGTCAATCTAAAATTTCACAAATTAAACTTCGACTTGCTTTTCGTCTTCTAATAGCGATTTGATCTTACACCATTATGTTTGAGCGATGAATATATGTTTGTAGGGTATGTAGGAGTGTCGGTGTAACATGTGAGTGTATATGTTGGTTACAGATCGCCGCGCTTTGAGTCTGATTTAGAAATGAAGCGCGTATAGCATCCAGTATTATTATTATTATTATTATTATTATTATTATTATTATTATTATTATTATTATTATTATTATTATTATTATTATTATTATTATTATTATGAGGGACCTAATGCGTGCTAGACATCGGTTTGAGTAGGGGCGCAGTGTATTTGTTTAAGCTTATTTTAAAAAATGATTATTACTCCAGGCTGTCAACGGGCTTTCCAATCTTGCCACTGTAGATTGTTCAAACCTATAAAGGGAACAGTGAAAGCCACAGTTGAAAACCTGTCTTTCCTTTATAGGCAAGACGCTTCACTGCGGCAACAGTACCCCCGTTGGAGTGCCGGGGGTTTTCAGTATAAATAGTATCCCCACTTTATGGAAATTTAGTGCTTTAAATTCCCACTGTCGCTGTCTTCCTCATTTACTCTTTCCTATTCCTGCTCTGTCCTTCACTCTGCTATACTATCTTCTTCTTCGCTAGATCAATGACCTACCTTTTTTCTTGAAAACTCTTCCTGGACAAGACTCCTTGTTTGTGTATGAGGTCTGTTGTATCAGCTTGGGAGTGTTGGACGCTTTCTGCCGGGTGGTCACTAGGGCTTCCTATGAATGTACTATTTAGCACTATAGGCATTTTATATGTATGTGTTTGGTTGATGATTTATAATGATGTTTGTATTCTATTTTGTTTTTGTAACCGGGGTGTTCGCGTAGTTGAGGTCAACCCTCAGCCGTCCCCCGCGTGGGATGTCTTTATTGTAAAGTGACTGGCCGGTGGAGGGCATTCAATTTTCCCACTGGGGTTGTTTCAGCAGATCTTTTATGCGGATCGGGGGTTGTCCGGTCCTGATTTGGCTCGGAAGAGTCCGCTGGACCTAAAGCAACAATAAATCAATCAATCAATCAATCAAACGGGCTTTCAACCATTATCTGTACAGGCTGCAATATTATCGCCTGACATTCGAGTACACTGCGAACACCACTGAGCCAACTGAGCTCTCCTCATACACCTAAACACCCACGCGTGCTCACTTCATCCCCTTACTAAGTCTCTGAACCCTTTTTGTTGGCCAATACGGATCCGTGCGACAGGAAACAGGCAAAGGTTGTGTAGGCTTACATGTAAAAAACTAAAGTACGCGTCTTTTGAAGTTGTGGACATTTTCTTTGTCCTGACAGGGTCACATGCATATCCCCATTATCACCGAAGAAGAAGAAGAAGAAGAAGAAGAAGAAGCGTAGGGAAAATCTCGAAGAAATCTCGCTCGAGAAGAGAGGCGACGCGACGCGATGGGGGAAACGAAGTCCATCTTGGACATAATCCTTTCTGGTTAGATTCGATTCTCCAAAGGTCAACGGAATAATTGAAAAAGAAAAAAAAAATTAACGGTGCATCCTGCTCTCTACTGAATGAGATTTTTATGTTCTGGAATTTTTCCAAACCCTTACCACCCCAGACTAAACGGATATTTTTAATATCCCACTTAAGCAAACCGTACAGCTACTCCACGGGTTATATATATATATATATATATATATATATATATATATATATATATATATATATATATATATATATATATATATATATATATATATATATATATATATATATATACAAACCTCCTCTGATGAGATCTTTGGTAAAGATCGAAACGCGTCAGGAGAACCAGGCTTTATGAATGCAATTCTACTGCTTATTGAGCTCTTGTAGCTCATTAAGAAGCACATGGAATTGAAAGTCACTATGTCTCACTTTTGTCCACCTTTGAGAGCAGGATAATTATTTTTCTTGTTTAAATTAAATTAACTTGCCTCCCTTGGCTTGTTTTTATTCCTTGTTCCTTAATGGTTGCTATACGGTGCTAGCCATTTGGAGAGAATTTATATTAAATTTTACAATTATATATATATATATATATATATATATATATATATATATATATATATATATATATATATATATATATATATATATATATATATATATATATATATATATATATATATTATCCTGATATAACCAGTCACTTCCTCCGTCTCTTCTCCCTCGTTCCAACCCCACAGTGAAAAAAAAACAAATCCTCAAGAAAAAAAATAATAATGATAATAAAAATGGGAAGAACAAAAAAAAAACAAAAAAAAAAGCGACCACAAACATGGTCTAGCGACATCATTTTCTTTCATTACCCCCACTCGCAACCCTCTTCTTCTGGAGGCAGAGCTGTGCCCAATCTTAATCAGTCAGACTTTGGAAAGTTTCATTTACAGTAGCCGCATTTTGGTGTTCGAAGCCATCCCTTCTTCTATTGACTCTCTCGTGCTTGAACATTACATACATCAAGGTTTATTTAAAATAATTTTTTTAAAGATGTATTTTTTTCAGATCTTTTATTTCTTGCTTTCTTTCTGTAGGCTATAGGAAAATGACGGCAATATCAAAAGCAAGATGGTGTAGATAACTGAAATTACTGAAAAAGAAATGCCTCGTGACGGGTTTTTTTCTCCGTTCTATTAGGAAACTAGCAGGAAAAAAAAAGATGGAAGGGGGAGAGTGATAGAAGGATGTAGAATAGGAATTATAGGGTAAGAAGAAGAAGAAGAAGAAGAAGAAGAAGAAGAAGAAGAAGAAGAAGAAGAAGAAGAAGACGTAGATGTAGATGAAGAAGACGTAGATGTAGATGAAGAAGAAGATGTAGATGTAGATTAAGAAGAAGAAGAAGAAGAAGAAGAAGAAGAAGAAGAAGAAGAAGAAGAAGAAGAAGATGATGATGATGATGATGATGATGATGATGATGATGATGATGATGATGATGATGATGATGATGATGATGAAGAAGAAGAAGAAGAAGAAGTAGAAGAAGAAGAAGAAGAAGAAGAAGAAGAAGAAGAAGAAGAAGAAGAAGAAGAAGAAGAAGAAGAAGAAGAAGAAATAATTAAACGAGATCTGCGCGGGAGGTCACTCTACATGACATTTAAAAATCTTTTTTTTTCTCTCTCTCTCTTTCTCTTCCCTTTCTAACTGCTGATTCACTTTTAATTAATTTTCTCGTTTGTTCTGCTTTTTTCTGCTTTCTTGGTTTCGTAACACAGAATTACTGACGAATGCAAAATTTGCAAAACGATCCCAGCAAATAAGTATTGCGTGGGAGGAAAGGAACTCCATGAAAAAAAAGGGGGTAACTGCAAACCGGCAGAGGAAGAGAGAGCGAGAAAAAAATAGAGAGGGAGAGACAGAGGGAGAAAGACATACAGACAGGTAGACGCAGAAAGAGAGACAGGGAGAGACAGAGTGAGACAGACAGGTAGACGCACGCAGAGAGACAGACAGACAGGTAGACAGAAAGAAACAGAGAGACAGGTAGACGCAGAAAGAAAGAGTGGGACCGACAATCAGACAGATAGAGGTACAGAAAGAAAGGAAGATAGGGGTGGGGGATTGCGAGGGATGGAGAGAGAGAATGGCGGGCGGGAGAGATTTCGAGGGTGGGAGAGCGAAAAAAGTTAAGGGGGGGAGAGAGGACAACAATGATGATGAAGGCGAAGGTGAGAGAGAAAAAACTGATGGACGAAAAAAAAGAAGAGGAAGAAGAAGAAAAAAAAGCTGACAGGAAGTTCAAGAAGTGGTATTTTTGTTAAAGAAAAGTACACGACAGAACAGAACAAAATAACCAAAAACTAAACTAACCAAAGTTAACAGCGGCATAATAAAGATAATAAACCTGTGGAGTTAGCTACGACGACCAACAAGCTTCTGACGGTGAAAATGCACGTAAGTCACTCTAGCGAGCATTATCGAGTACTTCCTGAAGTTATCGAGTAGTCTTTCAGCTCATCTGGCTAATACAAACTGCGGGCTTGACGTCAGGCGCTGCCCTTTGGGGCCTCCTCCTACCACCACCTCTGCCTCTAAAGTAACGCGTCATTTGGAGGTTGATTTGTCGTCAGCTTGTCTTGTTATTGTTGTAGTTGTTGTGCTTCTTCTTCTACTGGATGAGAGTATATACCGAGTCTGCACACTCATGGATTCCTTAACTGCACAAACTTTAACGATCCTGACAGCCATGTTCTAGACGGACGAATGTCAGATACACAACAACAACAACAACAAAAACAACCAACCAAAACCTTGAACCTTTAACCCACCCAAATGTGTCCATTTTGAGAGAACAAAAATATTACCTCCCAAATCCAAATCATCGTCTGCTTGTCAAAAGCAAGCCTATAACCTCCGCTTTGATAATCTTTCGTAGAGTTTTGTCGTCTTCCCCTCTCTACTGGAGTAAGCTCCCCTTCTTCTTCCACCTCTTCAACAGCAAGGACTTCATCCTCCTCCTCCATTTCGTCTTCAAAATCTAATTAATATCCTTGAAGTGGGTAGGGGAGGAGGGGATTGACTTTAATGATACAATATGTTTACGTCCCAACACCCACCCATCCTCTCACTATTTTCAACAGACCTGTCGACATAATATTTGTTTGAGTCACACAAACTGCTGTCAATGTGGTCTTCTTCTTCTTCTTCTTCTTCTTCTTCTTCTTCTTCTTCTTCTTCTTCTTCTTCTTCTTCTTCTTCTTCTTCTTCTTCTTCTATTCTTTTTTTATTTTAAAAAATCTCTCTCTCTCTCTCTCTCTCTCTCTCTCTCTCTCTCTCTCTCTCTCTCTCTCTCTCTCTTGATGCATCCTCTACACCGGTGTAGCAGGCAAGATTATATCCCGCCTCAAGTATACCCAGGGTATAAACTGGCCTAGCCCAGACTATGCCCCCGTATAAACTGGCCTAGCCCAGACTATACCCCTGGGTATTATCTGGCCTAGGCTCGTTTAACCCTCTCCTGCCCATTATAACCCCCCCCCACCCCCCCACTACGGAAGACCTTATCCTTCACGTTACTCTTTAATTTATGTGTTGTAATTGTTCTGATGCACTCAGATAGATAGATAGATAGATAGATAGATAGATAGATAGATAGATAGATAGATAGATAGATAGATAGATAGATAGATAGATAGATAGATAGACAGACAGATAGATAGATAGATAGATAGATAGATAGATAGATAGATAGATAGATAGATAGATAGATAGATAGATAGATAGATAGATAGATAGATAGATAGATAGATAGATAGATAGATAGATAGATAGATAGATAGATAGATAGATAGATAGATAGATAGATAGATAGATAGATAGATAGATAGATAGATAGATAGATAGATAGATAGATAGATAGATAGATAGATAGATAGATAGATAGATAGATAGATAGATAGATAGATAGATAGATAGATAGATAGATAGATAGATAGATAGATAGATAGATAGATAGATAGATAGATAGATAGATAGATAGATAGATAGATAGATAGATAGATAGATAGATAGATAGATAGATAGATAGATAGGGTTATGGTTAGGGTTAGGCAAGAAAAAGGCTGTTAGCTGAGTTCACACAGGTTTTGTTTTGGTTTTATTTTACACGCAAGCAAAAGGCTGTTACCTGAGAGTTGGTCACGCAAACGGTCATGTACAACAAACCCATGAGTGAAATCTCTTTAGGTGGGGGTATATTCCGGGCGCGAGGGGTATGACCTGGCCTAGGCTGATCTAAACCAAGGGGGTTAAACCCGCCTAGGCTACATTATACCCAGGGTATAAAGTAGCCAGGGGTATATTCCGGCCTGTTACACCGGGTTTGTTTACTGAACATTGTTCTGTTCAATACTTTCATACAGACTTTATTCGGTTCCTTCGTTTTGCTTTGTTTGTTGTGTACTCCCCTATCCATTTCTGGCGCAGTGTGAACATTGATTTGCTTCGTAACATTTTGGCGGTTTGTTTTCTCGTCCTCTCTAAAGGCCCGAATCTGTGTTAACACGTTTTGAATACTGCTTTGTTTACTTGCTTAATTTTGTATGTAGGCCCATCATATCCTCCTTGTTCTCTGTCTGTCTGTCTGTCTGTCTATGTATTTATGTATGTGTGTATGTATGTATGTATGTATGTATGTATGTATATGTATGCATGTACATGTAAGCTTATATATTTTTATCTCTCTCTCTCTCTCTCTCTCTCTCTCTCTCTCTCTCTTCTCTCTCTCTCTCTCTCTCTCTCTCTCTCTCTCTCCATCTCATCACCTTGATTAGTATGTTTACTTGCATTTTTTATATAATTGGTTAAAGAAGGTAATCATTTTGGATCTCTTTCTGCAATTTCCTCCTCCATAGTTGTAATTGTTGAGCAAGCCGGAAGACTATAGTGACAAATGCATGGAAACAGATGCTAGCTTTGTAGGTGTACAACTTTTCCTGCTTTAGCTGATTTTCAATGCAAGACCGTCAGTCGCCTTTCATTCTCACTGCAGCAGTAGTCTTTTCATTTTTTATTCAACAAAACGTGAATACAAGACAAAATGCTGAAATGAGGGTGTACAAAAGCTCAAATCTTTTAAAAGCCCGATTTCGAAGGTTTTTGTTTACTGTTCGCAAAAAGAAGTTTACCCTACATTTTGCAATGCTATTCCATTAAACAAATGATAAAGTGGGGTTTTGTGGGGTTTTTGTGTGTGTACTCAAACTAATCGTTAAAATTTGAATTTTTCATTTCGGTTCTGACAGGGAGTGGTTTCCCACTTTTTAACGGTACGTAAATACGATAGCCGTGTGACCGTGGACCCTATATTTCTGAGTGGACCACCCGTGTTTGGTGTCTAGGATACGGTGCAGGATCTAATTTCTCAACCTAAAACCAAACACCTTACGAGCAATTTTTTAACGGTTTCTGTCTCTTACCGGCTTAGGTAGATGCTATTTTTAGCCGCTCCAGAATGTTAGCTAGCAGATGCTATTAATAGACACACAAACAAAATACGGAATGTATTCATTTTACAAATAACTATACTTTGGAAAGAGTTCTTTTGGTTTTTTTTGGGTCAGCTTATTTTTTCAGGAGGGCAACACTCACTGTGAATAATATGTAAATAATAAAAGAATCTGTCGAGAGAGGGCGGTAAGAGTGGGTCCCTTTAAGTAAGTGATGATAGCTACTTCCCCAAACGGACGGGTGCTCGTGCTCTAACTACTCGCTGCGTGTACGCACGTCGGCCTATAGTGAGCGATGATAATCTATTTAGGCGGCGATACACGGTAAGACTAGATCATATGATACCCGCATATGACTACGGAAATTCCCGGATCGGTAGGAATTGTCCTCAAGTCTTATCGATAGAGCATGTTCTATTTTTTTACGGCGCGATACGACAGTGGAGGTCAGACAGCCAATCAAAACAGCTATTTGATTGAACTCCGAGGTGAAGGTCAAACCGCGACCTACAAACTGAAAAATGCAGACCTGTCGAAGCACCAAACAGGAATTTTGATTGAGTTGTACCATGAACATAGCTGCTTATGGGACACATCATTGCAGGTCTACAAAGACCAAGGGACCAGAAACCGCGCACTTTCATCAATACAGGCGCGGTTTCATGAAGCCTGCTAAATATTTTGCTGGATCGTAAGTGCAGCCGACAGTGTGATTTTTGTTGTCGTGTGACTCATGTCAATGAACGATATAAAAATAAAGAATCATATATTTGTGCAATGCATATTAATATTACTTAAAAAAAATGTAATGACGTTTTGAAAAACAACCGTCATCAATTTATCACGCGCTAACAACAATTGCTTTTGCAACTATTTAGATCTAGTTAGCCGTAGACTACGAGATGCCTTTACCGACAGGCTTATGACTCATACATACCGTGTATCAGCAAAGACATCAGATCTGCAGCGGCATATGCGGGTATCATAAGATCTAGTCTTACCGTGTATCGCTAGCTTTAAAGGTAACCAACCACACAGGAAAATGGTCAAAAATCTAATTTTGGACAGTTGGGAGAATTTAGTAAAATTGAGTCAATTGAAGTCTCTATTTTCACATTCTGTAACGGTTTTAGCACAAATCTTACAATAAGACCCTAAATTTATATATTTTATAACCCTACTATCAATAAAAAGAGTCGCTAGGTTGACGCTGAACCGCAAAAATTGGTTTGTTTGGGCCTTAGTTACGCCATGTTCTCGCAAAGGAATCCCAGCTTGCCGTATATAAGCTGACTCGTGATTACCTCCCCTCTTACGTTCGGGTATTTCCGTCAATGAATGACGTTCCACGGAATTACAAATTTGCATTTACCGACAGCACCGTTCAGAACATTTCTGTGCCAAATATGGAAAGGCTTCAACCGGATTGGCTTTGCGCGGTCATATGAGCAAACCGAGCTTGCTGATTGCTTGCTGAGATTGAGGCTTCTCTTTCGCTTCACTTCCGTTCGGAGTTTGAGAAAATATTACAGCAAGTTATGGAGAATTTTGAAAACAATTCAGCGTCTTTTAGGCGAAAACGAACTCCTTTGGGTGGTGGAAAACGTTCTCGCCGTAAACAGTGCCGAGATGCATCCAGTGCTCGTTGGAATGCGAAGAAAATGGACTTGACTACCGAAGGAGAAACTGAAAGTAGTGTTTTAGTCGACCGGCTAGAAGCACATGGTGAAAGTTTCCAGTCTCGGCGATTATATGCAGGCCAAAATGAACATGTCAACAACAACGAAGAGGAAAATAATGTATGTGGTGCCAGACGAAGACTTACTTACATGCAAAGACATTTAGATGTGGCACGAGATGACCCAGAGAGTGACAGACAACGATGTTTTTTTCGAGCTTGGAGCTCTGCGCTTGCTCTTTGCTTCAGTTGCCTGCAGCGAGTGTGCATCTGTCGGAAGCTTGCTTGTTGGTTGACTTTGGTGACAAAATGGGATTCTCCAGAGAAGTCCGAGTTTCATGCCAGGTATGTATTCGTTACATTCTCTCTCTCTCTCTCTCTCTCTCTCTCTCTCTCTCTCTCTCTCTCTCTCTCTCTCTCTCTCTCTCTCTCTCTCCTCTGTCTGTTTCTATTTTATTCTTTCTTATGCATTTTATTTTGTGCTTGGAGTTTGCCACATGCTTTTTTGTATATTGTTATATACCATTGATACATTTTGATGTCTGTTCCAGGATTGCCTCTTCACGATCCAGCAGTATTCCTGCGCACGACATGATGGGAACAACACAGTCACCACAGGGTTTGACGTCAACACTGCCATGGTTGTTGCATTCAACCTCGCCATCATGGCTAGTTTCTATCTCTAAAAATCATATTGTGTGTGAATTGTGCTCAGCATCTGTACATTGCTGCATTTTTCTTCATGTTCTAGAAAACCAGCAGCAGCGGCGGCAGCAGCAGACTGTTTACTCTTCAGGAGTGGACTTTCTGTAGTGACTTTTTGTGCAGTGATTTACGTTTACCTGCCCTTTAAATGTCTTTTGTGACCTCAGGATTATAATTCCATGTTCTGGGTTTTATGCACACCAATTTTCACTAAAATCCATTAGTGCGCAGGGCCCAAAAATGCTGAGGCACCTTAAATGAACTCTCTCTCTCTCCCTCTCTCTCTCCTTCCCTCTCTCACTCCCTCTCTACCTCCCTCTCTATCTCCCTTTCTCTCCATTTCTCTCTCCCTCTCTCCCTGTCTCTCTCATCCTCCCTCCCTTGTCTCTTATTCGTTAGCAAGTGTCTGATTTTATTTTGTATGAAGCCGGATGCTTAGAATGAATGCGTGAGTACTGCGCTTTTAAACTGATATTGTTCATTGGGAAAAAGCGCTATATAAATATCCTTATTATTATTATTATTATTATTATTATTATTATTATTATTATTATTATTATTATTATTATTATTATTATTATTATTTAGGGTCACGGGAATCGGTCTTTGACTTTGTAATATAGGTTCTTCCGAGTAAACTGTCCTGACGTAGTCCTGCCAGGACAGACAGACGACTTTCCGATGCAACTTTATAGGTGCATCTTCTAATATTCCGCGGTTTGAAACAACACAATACATCCAAGTGCACCCACCTTAATGTCAGGACACGCTCCGGTCTCCGGTTAAGAACAAAACTATTTTTGTCGGTTAAACTACAGATACACAGGTGGGTCCAGGTGAATGTCACAGCACTTGATCCGCGGTTTGGAACAAAACGCTTTCATGTGTGTGTGTGTGTGTGTGTTTGTGTTTGTGTGTATGTGTGTGAACGATAGAAATAGGAACAATCCAGGTTAATGTAAACACGTATGATCCTGGCCTGGGTTTATCAAAGCCAAATTTCTGAGTGCAAAATTTACAGCAACCGACCTCGCAGGGATTAAGGTGTTTGTGGTCTCTTCCGCCCTCCTAATTCCGCCCGTGTGAAGGACAGTTCACGGGATGTGGGTGTTGCACCAGTGATGACAATGGTGAGGAGAGCATTAGCATACAAATCAGGCCTCGCCATCAGCATCCAAAGAGTGGAATTCCTTCACACTGCTTCCTACCTCTGGATAGCTTGGGTCACGCCATTGTCCTTTGTCTACACACACAGAGTATCACGAACCAGCCAGCAACATCCACATTGTGGAGCGTATCCGTGGAGTATAAAAGACTCTTTCGTCTTGAAACTGCCCAAAGTGTTCATTATCTACTCTTCGACACTGATTATGCAGCGACCACTGGAGTGTGCGCATAAATACATGTAAAGCTGAATGGATGCATAGCTTACTGGTGGAGGTTTTTGCACATTTTTAACAGTTGTATATCTTTTTAATTTGTGGTCCTGAAATTTTACCTTGCCTTTTAACTTTGAACCAACCATGTACCATAGGAGCTCTTCATTTTAACAATTCCCTTAATATCATGGTCACCTCTACGCAATGGTTTGGAGACCTTAATTTTAACAATGAATGAATGAATAAGCTTACTGGTCATCATCTCACAAGCGTGCATTAAACGATTGGGAAAACCAAGGTGAAATCTTGGTCAAGAATTCCCGCTTTGAAGACCTTCAGATACTGCTGTTTGAGCGGACCGGGAAGCTTCCTATAACAACAAAAGAAGATGGCAAGACATTCAAATGTGCTTTCAGACACTCGCACACGTAGCTGAAAATCAGCATTTTGCCGTGGCGATGTTGTGACAGCTTTATTCGAAAGAAACAAAATGACAGCATGAAATAATAGGCCAATATCTGAACTATCTGCAAACAAATTTTAAATAAAAAAATTAATGTGTTTTGAACAAACACTTTACATTCGGTGCGACTGGCTGACCACTGGACTGCCACGGAATGACGGTGAAGTCAAAATCCGTTTAGCGATTGTTGATAGACCGACCGACAGGCCGACAGAGACCGACCAACCGTTCTGATTCCCGATTATTTCAAAGTAATTCCAGATAGTATCTGGAAAAACAAAACAAAACACACAAACAAAACTGGTGACCTCTAGAACGACGTAGAAGCCAAAAGAATGTAAATAAATATTTCAAGGATATGTCTCTGTGCAGCGGATGTCAGCGCTCTTGGTTTTTTAAGCGACGGTGTCTTTGTTACCAAGAAAAATAAATGATTGCCTGATGGAGCAGTTGGTAAGTCGCCAGCTTCCGATGTCGAAGGTCGCGGATCCGATTCCCCTTTCGGGAATTAGTAGTAGTAGTAGTAGTAGTAGTAGTAGTAGTAGTAGTTGTAGTAGTTGTTGTTGTATAGTAGTAGTAGTAGTAGTAGTAGTAGTAGTAGTAGTAATAGTAGTAGTAGTAGTAGTAGTAGTAGTAGTAGTAGTAGTAGTAGTAGTACGTATGTTTATATATACATGTAAATTCTCACAGATTTTACGTTAAAGCCTTCCGCCTAATTTGCAGTATTGACGACGTACGTGGTCTTACCCGCGTCATAGACAATAGGTGAGTAAAGGTCACCAGCTATTAGGGAACTTTGGATCGACCAACAAAACTTGGTTCGTAGTGATCCCTTTCGCTTCCGGTTATGCAATCGGGAAATCCTTACGAACCTTTCTTCGTGCCTGAGGTTCTGAAGCGCCTTTAGTTGCAGACGAAATTTTGTTCGTCCTTATCCAAGGGAGGTAAATGCCATCGTAACTCTCTAATTTGCGGATGTTGTTTTCCACTTAAACGCAAGTCTTTAGATTTGTTTCATCACGGACTAAAACAGACACTTTTTCCAAAGAAAGTTTAGTTCAAGTTTGAGATAGAGCACTGATAATTTTTTCTTCTCCTTTTTTATTAAAACACAAATTCGAGAGCTTTTATAACCCCAACTTGTGGTCATTGCCTACGCTAGGCTACTAACTAGCCCGTTAACAGCACCATTTTTTCAAGTCAAGTCAAGTCAAGTCAAGTCAAGTCAATGCATTCTTTATTTCTCAGAAAGAAAAATGTGGGTTGTCGCTTTGCAAGACAAGACAAGATTTTATAATGGCAATAAACACAGTGACAGAAATGGAATAGCAAAGTACACCTATTTTAATGAATCAACAACAACAACAACAGATGGTGAGAGAATACAGTCAAAGCATTTATTCAAGCTTGCGTTTATAGCAATTGACCCGATATATGCACACAAAAAAACATAAAAAAAAAACAAAATAAAACAGAAACTTACATGAGAATCACGATTTGTTAAAATGATGACAATTCTTCATTTTCACTCATGTAAGTTTTCTGCGTAATGCAAATGAGGAGGTCGTGAACTTCCTGAAGTGCAAAAGTTATGACGAAGACTGGGGTGTGCCTACGAAAAAAGAACTACGAACCAAGTTTCTGTGCTTCCCAAAGCTCTCTCTATTAGCCTAATACTCCACACGTTCACAGGCAAGGACCTGTGTAGCTACCAGTTGCCCGTTAACACCTTAAAACCCAAGGTTCACGCTTTAACGCGTGAACTAACGCAATTAATTCTTATTGACGCTGTCGCACATTTTCAGCGTACCGGCCTCACACCCTCCCGCCCACCCTAGTGTTATCCATTAAAACTTAACCTAATTAATGTGTGTAATTGGCTTCCTTACATGGCTTACTTTAGAGCTGACTTTGTAGCAAACATGTTTTCACCATCTTCCACGTCTACTTGTTCGTTGTTGTTGCTGTTGTTTTATTTTTCAGCGTTTCAGGTCATTAACATTAGCCTACTTAATGTCATGCCATAACTTTCATTCAACGGACATACTTGAAAAACAACTAACAACTCATTATCATCATCACCACCTCCACCCCCACCACCACCATCATCATCAGCATCATCATCATCAATATCGTCACTATCGTCGTCATCGTCGTCGCCAACATCGGCGTCGTCACCAGCTGCTACAGCTGTGCGGTGGCGGTGTTTACGATAGCAACAACGATCGTGACGCTGCTGCTGATGATGATGTGAGGAGAAGAAGGAGGAAATGTTGATAGCCTGATGATGATGATGATGATGATGATGATGATGATGATATTGATGATGATGATTTTGATAATGATGTTGATGATCATAATGCCTCAATTCACTGGCGTAGTGTAGAGCTCTTCTATGAAAACAAAGCGGCAAACTCTGTTTAAAACATCACAGGATGATGAACGGAAAAAAAGGGTAAAAACACACGCACGCACGCATACACAAACACACACACACTCACTCACGATCACATATTTACACACGCACCTAAACATACATACATACATACATACACACACAAAACACACACCACGACCGGGTTCAGACTAAGGTCTTGGAACGGGAAGCGGGTGTCACAACGATGTGTTGAATCATCAGACACAGATCGACGGTGCGAAAGCAAACATTCTTTGTTGTCGTTGACAGCCCCGTTCATTGTCCTAGCTAACTGAAAAGCCTGTCAGCACCACCAGCTCCAGCGCCATAGTGCCACCATCATATTTAACTCTTTTCCAGTCAGATTTTCATTTCCTTGTTGCTTAAGAAACAGTGTTCACTTAATGGGAGAAAATGCTTGGGTATCACCTTTTCATTACAGTATGTTGACTGTTCAATTATCAGTGGCAGTTAGATATTCGATATTCAATGTTTATAGGGTCCAGCAAGCCGCCAAGAGCCGAATCAGGAGCACACAAAACTAAGCAAAATAAGAGTAAATTGCTAACATTTAAATGTGACAAAAGATGTAAATAAAATCAGTCTTACTAATAAATTTTAACCAAGGCAAGGCAAGGCAAATTTTATTCCAGAAAAAATACATTAAGGGCACATGGACATGGTTAAAATAATATACACAAACATGCATAATAATTAATTAACATTTTAGATTACAAAAAAAAAATTAACTTTTTATTTATACAGCGGGATAGCGTGGGGGGGGGGGGGGGGAGTGGGGGGGCGGAAAGGTGGCAGGGGGAGGTATTGAGTGGGGAAAAGAAGAAAAAAGAACTTGATTGGGGACAACAACTATGAATCATAACTAGCAATACAATTCAGCCTAAACACATCAATGACAAACTACTGAAATAATTTTTATTACACATAACCTGTCAACATCAGAACTATATTAATTTTTGACATGGGATAAAAACGTGACATTTGTTTAATTATTAATGTCATTAGACTTACAAGCTTTAATAATTATGACCTTTTGTTAGATGACAATAATTCTTGAAATTTGATGGCATTGGGATATCTATAATGAAATATAGAATATATAACCAAGAATATAAACAAGACGACATGACGTGTATGCGATAAAACAAAGCAACATCGGGTAAAAATTTGAAACGGGTGTTTACTATTGCAAACTTTAAACATCTCATTAAAAGGTATCGAACCAAAATATCTTCCTCTTTCATCAACCAGATCAGCACATCTGGGATCCAGTTTTCTTCGATCACTGCTTCCAGAATGTGATCGCGTGGTGTTCGTCATGGGATGAAATAAAGGGAAGAAATACGTCATTGTGTGTGACCAGAGTGGAAATGACGTAAACATTTAGTTTTAAAAAAAACTACAAAAACAAAAAAAAGACGTACACGTCATATGTGGAAGTTTGTTGTTTCATCTTAGTGACGCAACATACGCGCTTGATAAAATATTTCAAAATTACATAAATATCACAAAATGTACAATAAGGATGCATTGCCTTCGGGAACAGTTTAATATAGACAAGAAATCGACCATTCTTGAAAATGAAACGGAATTTATAGTTATTACACCTGAAAAGCAAATAAGTATAAAATACTCGAAAGACAATGTATGTAAACAAAACTTTCCTGTACTAGTACGGGATAAACATACGGGAAATGTAACTTTGAAGAAACTTCCTGTATCAAGTAAATTTCCATTTCAAGGTTTTGTAGGTAGTGTTGCTTCTGTTAGTAAACTGCGTTCTGGAGACTGGTATGTTCATTGTGTTTCTCAGCAACAACAAGACAAGTTATTATCACTGTCTGACATCGGGGGTGCACATGTAAAGTGTGTTATTCCAACTGAAACAACTGAAGGAGTAGTATTTGGACTAAGCAATACACACACTCTAAAGAACAATGAAAACATCATCAAATACAAGAATATCATTGCGAAAAAATCAAGTCACACCATAACAAGAATAGTGTTTGCATCAAACCAATTGCCTGCAACATTGACACACAATGACAAAACTTTTAAGGTACATCCATATTGTCCTCCAGTTCCACGGTGCACAAGATGCCAGCGATTAAACCATACCTTGAAACATTGCTGTGCAAAACAAAGATGTTGCAGATGCGGAGGATATCACGCAAGGCAAAACTGCAACGCCTCCAAGCCTCACTGTGTAAACTGTGGAGGTGAGCACTCAGCTGCCTATCGTGGATGCGACAAAAAGGTGCTACTCAAAAATGCTCTCACAGAAAGATCAAAATGCTCAATGAGCATACAAGAGGCTATTAAGAACGTACAGCAGAAACGTCCTGAAAAAGAAATTAAAAAAACATATGCTCAAATAGCTGCACAACAAACTGCAACCTCAACACCATCTTTTACAGAGTTTTTGGAAAAAGTAGCTGTCCCAATAATTAGTGAGCAAGAAACAAACATCGACAGACTTTTTGCAATCTACAAAACACTTTTTCAACATAAATCAACAACAGCAAGCATTGTACACTCTGAAAGAGAGAAGGCAGAGCAGCTGATCAAACTGTGTAAACACAATGTACGACAGGTGTCAGATGCGATAACAAGTGAGGAATCATCACCAGAGACAGTGTCCTGTTCTACTCCTTGTGACACATTTGTCGAATATCCGGATGTTTCTAAACTGAACATGAGATCTGTCAGTGACATCACCAGTACTCCGTTTGAAAGGCTAAAGCATAGTAAAGTTGCCAAAGATACTAA
Source organism: Oncomelania hupensis (assembly GCA_036898135.1). NCBI lineage: Eukaryota > Metazoa > Mollusca > Gastropoda > Littorinimorpha > Pomatiopsidae > Oncomelania > Oncomelania hupensis. The sequence goes on along the minus strand of CM072511.1, from coordinate 143,441,246 downwards.
ACAACTCATAATAGGAGACTCCGTCATTAGAGGCATCAGAATGGAAGAAGTTGCTGTTGAAGGCGTCAAAGGTCAGCTAGTCTGCATTCCTGGTATAAAAATTGAAGACATTGTACAATGGTTGGATGATGTACCTGCAAATGGAAAAATAGAATCTGTCATTATTCATGCAGGTATCAACAGCTGCAAAACAAAAAACATTAACATGAAGGACTGGCTAAAGATGATAAAAGTAGTCAAGACAACATTCCCTGCAGCAAACATTTGTTTGTCATCTATAGTACCCCCAAGAGGTCAGCTGAGAAAGAAGAGTGATGCCTCCAACGCTGCACTGAGAGCAGCATGTGTCAAAGAAAATGTACACTTTGTGGACAACAGTGTATCCTTTCTCACAAAAACGGGGGCTACAAACCGTTCCTTTTACAGAGACTGCATTCATCTGAATCAAAAAGGAATGAAGTTAATGTCACTGATGTTCAGAAATATTTTGTCATAATTGAACAACATTCATTTAAAAAAAAAACAATCTTAAATTTATGATCGATGATAAATTTAGTATTGTTCAGTGGAATTGCAGATCTATATCCACAAATGTACACTCTTTACAACAATATGTAGTAACAAACCAACATCATGTTCTTGCACTGCAGTCATTGAATGTAAAACTTCCTAAGATCGAAGGCTACTTTTTTCCGCCGGTAACACCATTTACTAAACAGAATACAAAAGTTAGCGTTGCGATATACATTAGGAAAGATTTGGATTACGTCACATGCAAGTCTCCCATTCCAAAAGATTTAAATGATGTGTATTCAGTAGCTGTGAAAGTAAAAATACATGATCAAATGTATGTTAATATCACGTCTGTTTATTATCCATTAGGACCAGATGATTTTAATACTGAATGGTTACAATCAATTGATACAAATGAAAATTGGATTATAGTTGGTGATTTCAATGCTCATTCAACACTTTGGGATAAAGGATGTAATTATAATACAAATAATCGTTTTATTGAAAATATCATTACTTCTGGTCTTATATTGTTAAATGATGGTAAAATAACAAGGATTCCTGACATAGCAACCCACCAACCTTCTGCCATTGATCTAACGTTTGTATCGCCTGATTTGGCAATAGACAGTATATGGGAAGTGGACTCTGATTCATTAGGTAGTGACCATCTTCCAGTTGTAACTGTAATAAATGAAAAGCCAGAGGTACAAATAGAAGATGATATTATACCAAAATATATTTATACTCGTGCAGATTGGAATCAGTATCAAATGCATTTATTGTACTCTGAAGATGACTTTCTACAAAATGAAGATATTAATGAAATTTGTACAGGTTTTACAAAAACAATATTGTCTGCAGCTAATAAGTCTATACCTATTAAGAGAAATTCTGTAAAGAAAAAACACAGTGGTAATATTTGGTGGAATCAAGCATGTGCAGATGCAGTTAAGGAAAAAAAGAATACATTTAAGAATTGGATAAAATGTAGATCTGTTTCCGCACATAGGCACATGAAATGTGCAAAAATTAATTGTAATAAAATTATAGCATCAGTAAAGAAACAGTATTGGGAAGATTTTTGTAAAAAAGAAATATCAAATACATGTAATGTCAATAATGTTTGGAAAAAAGTTAAAGAAATGAAAAATGGCTTTCAGCTTCCTAAGTGTCCCATAAAAATAACTAACAAACTATTTTCTTCTCCAAAGGAGAAATCTGAAGAATTTGGAAAACTTTTTGCAAATGCAAGCAATACTAGTAGCCTAATTAGAGATGAGTTCGAAAAAAGAAAACATGAAGAAAAATCTGAACATTATAAAGAACCTAATTCAGATAATTCTTTATTTATGAATTCTAGTATATCAATAACAGAGATTACAGATGCTTTAAATTATTTTGGCACTAAAAAATCTGCAGTTGGTCCAGATGGGTTATCATACATTTTGCTAAAACACATGCCTTTAAAATGGATACAACATTTTCTTACTATTATTAATAAATGTTGGGAAAATAATGTGTTGCCTGATATTTGGAAAACATCAATAATTATTCCACTTTTAAAAACAGGGAAAAATCGACACGAATCCTCAAGTTATCGCCCCATTGCATTAACATCGCATGCTGGTAAAATTATGGAAAAAATTATAATGAATAGATTATCATATTATTGTGAAAAAAATAAAGTAATTCCAGAAAATCAGGCTGGTTTTAAAAAAGGCAGATCAACAGTAGACCATTTAGTGAAATTAACAACACACATTAAGAAACAATTCGCTAGAAGGAAAAATATATTAGCTACATTTTTTGACGTTAAAAAGGCTTATGATCGAGTTTGGCATGCTCGACTTTTATACAAATTAAAAAATATAGGGCTTTCTGGAAATATTTTTCAATATATTAAAGAGTTTTTGCATGGAAGAAAAATAATGGCCAAAGTAGGTCACTCTTATTCTTCTACATATAACATTAACATGGGTATACCACAAGGCTCTATAATTTCACCTCTTTTATTCACTATTTTGTTAAATGACTTACCTCAATTTGTAAGTAATAAAATTCATCTAGTTCAATATGCCGACGATATTGCCATATGGGTAAATGTATCTTTAAAAAGGAAAACTTCTATATATGAAATAAAACATATTCAAAAGATATATCAAAATGAACTGAACAATATTGATATTTACATGAAGGATAATGGATTGGAATTATCAGAAGAAAAAACAAACATGATCTTGTTTAATAATGGGATTAACCCCAAATGTTTGCCAAAATTTTATATTGGTATCAAAGAATTGAAATATGTACAGGAAATAAAATTTCTCGGGGTATATTTTACATCTAAATTAAGTTGGAAAAACCATATACATTATTTGTTGGAAAAGGCCGTTAAAAGTTTAAATTTAATAAAGATTATAAGCTTTCAAAAATGGGGACGTGATACTAAAACTCTTATTCATCTTGTGTGCATGCTTGTCAGATCTAAATTAACGTATGGTCAAGAGGTATATTTTTCAGCACCAAAATATTTACTGAAACAACTCCAGAGTATGGACAGTAAAGCAATTAAAATTGTTATGGGTATTCCAGTACATACAAAAACTGACGATGCTTATAAAGCAGCTGGAGTATTACCATTAAATGAGTGGAGAAAATTATCATGCGCTAAATATATAATTAGAGCCTCTGCTGTAGAAAATTTCACTGACACAGAACTAGAAGTAAGATCTGATTTAGATTATCCAAAAAGAGCACAGGGTATCAGTTACTTACAAACAATAGCATCTTATACCAATGAACTTTTACAGGGGTCAAATTTATTTCCTAAATCAATCTCTAAACAAATACCACAAATGCCTATACCAATCTGGGAATTTAAGCGAGCAAACTTTGATTTTGAATATACTGCTCTACGGAAAAAAGAAAATGGATTATTGTTAGCAACAGAAGCTTATGAACATATAGATAAAAAATATTATTCTTATTTGCAAATTTATACTGATGGTTCTGTTTTAGATACAGGCCAAACCGGGGCTGGTTATGTTATACCTGCTTTAAAAATTAGTGAATCCTTGTATTTAGGTAAAGATCGCTCAATTTATACTGCAGAACTTACCGCAATTCTTATGGCATTACATAAAATCTTGAGTCAACAAAAGACCTTTTTTAATATCTTATTATGTGTAGACTCCAAATCTGTTCTTCAGAGTCTGGACTCTAATATTTTTAAAAGCAGAGGTGATATTATATATGAAATAAAATATCTTATACATTGCTTAATTATCAATGGCACAAATGTTCAATTTTGTTGGATACCATCTCATTGTGGTTTAGATAATAATGATTGGGCTGACAGGAAAGCAAAAGAAGGGGCGAAAAATCAACACAACGTTAGCCATATTGACATCCCCTTATCAACAAAAGAAATTTATAGTATAATTGAAAAGAAATAAAAAATAATTTTCCTTTAAAAATAATATATAGTGATAATTCACAGTATCCTCGAACAATAACCTCTTTAGCACATCGTCTTGCTTTAAATTCTTGGAGGACAAAATATTGCAAGGATATTGTTTGCATTTGCAATGAAAATTTAACTATAAATCATATCATTCATGATTGCAGTGTAATAACACAATATATTCCACAGAACATTCATAATGTTCAAAATAAAAATAGTAAATATTGGATAACCATCGCTAAATCTATAATTTATAGTCCTGTAGGACATTTGTTATAAAAATTGCAAGTTTATTCTGATTACTTCGTATATGACAATCTCACAAAATTGACTTTTCTGTCAATGCACATTTCGCAAGTTTGACTTGTTCCATAGTAAGTTTATTTTATTTAATTTAATTTTTTTAAAGAGTTTTAAAATATTGTTTGAATACTTAATGTTTATTTAATTTTATTTCATGTTATGTTACTTTACCATTTTGTTTAAATGTTATTTCCTTTCCCCCATCCATGTAGCGCATATCCTTTTCCCCCACCTTCCTTTTATTTTCTTGTCTAAAATCACTTCGGTGAATAGACGTTAAATGAAATAAACAAACAAACAAACAGATCAGCACATTCAGACATAAAATGGCGGACGGAAAAGTATTTATCACATGCAAAGCACCACGGTGGATCTTCTCCTTTTAAAAAGAAACTATGGGTGACATAAGTATGCCCAATATGAAGGCGAGCCAAAACAGTAATCTTCTTTGCGAGTAGGCGCAAAATTAGGCAAAGAAGGAGACAAATCTGGATGAATTTGAAATAATTTGTATTTGATTTGATAAGACCTTTCGGTCTGCCAGAGCCGTTTACAATAAGAGCCAGTCATACAACGCAGGTCAGAGTATGGAACAAATAGGAAAATCTTTGAAGGGAAATCTTTGTCCACTGCAATATTGCCGCGGATGCCCATGAGACTAGGTACCCACATAAAAACTATCTTTTTACCCTCAGAAACAAGTTGTGTGTGGAAGTCATGGATCTCTGATAGAAAAAGGTGCGATATCTTTCTCGTGGAAAGAGCCTGAAGTGCTGACATTGAATCAGACATGAATAAAAATGAAGATCTTTTGGATTGATAAACCTGTTTTAAAGCTAAATGAACTGCCCTGAGCTCAGCTGTATAAGCAGAACAAAAATCAGGTATATGCTGTTGCAAAGGCTGGTCGAGGTGTCTTCTAGAGACCGACGCAGCGGCAAACTGAGTCTCCTTTCTTTGACCCGTCCGTAAAAGGTTTTTCATATTCCTTAATACAATGAACATTGTTCTAGAAAAAGTTGCTTATAAACAGCTTCAGAAGTTTAGGTCTTTTTTTGAAGGAGGTGAGATTGAAGTTGATAATGGGGTTGATCAGCAGCTGCTGCATTATCATCGCCATTAGCAGCAGCAGCAGAATCACCAGTAACGTGCATCGTCATCGACATTTATTTTATTTATTTTATTTATTTAATCGTTCTTATATAGCGCTTTTCCAGCTCAAGAGCTGCTCAAGGCGCTGGCCGATACAGGATCTAACTCAAACCGCCCGAGACGCCCACCCGCAGCCTTTGGGCGCTTGGTCGGACGCCCGGACAACTGAGCACAATCCTGGGCAGCCAGGGATGGGGGAGAAGGACCTAGGTGCATGCTGGGTGTTTTCTTGTCACCGGCACTCACCCGTCTAGGACATGAGCGTCAGGATCTTTAAAGTCCGTTATGATGGAATGTATGCGACACAGACTAGACCTCGGTTTATACTCTCATCCGAAGGAGTAGGAAAACAGGAGTAAAGTGTCTTTCCCAGGGACACAACACAATGGCCCGGCCAGGGCTCGAACCCGGGACCTTCCGATCCGCAAGCCGAAGCACTACCATTAGACCACAGTGCCTCCTGTCATCATTACTATCATCGTCATCTCCCAGCCATTCCTTTTCCACTCTCACCTTCCAGTCATCTCCCCTTTTTTTTCCCTGCTCCTCATGAATAACTGACAGATACAACAATCACTTTGAAAATTGTTCGCTATATTATTAACATCATCGTCATTTCTCTTCTCTGCCACACGCACCCGTATTTTAACACTTTTCGTATTTTCAGTTATTTCCGCTTCATCCTTCTTATGATGATCCTCCTCCTCCTCCTCCTCCTCATCATCATCATCATCGTCATCATCATCATCATCATCATCATCATCATCATCATCATCATCATCATCATCATCATCATCATCATCATCATCACTATTATCATCATTATCATCCTCGTCTTCACCCCCACCATCACTTTCAACATCATCATCATCATCATCATCATCATCATCATCATCATCATCATCATCATCATCATCATTATCACGTGTGGCGTTGTTCCGTAGGATGCGGACAGTAATATTATTCATAATGCCCTTTGGGTTGCGGACTCTGTGCACGGTCAAGGTAACCTCCTAGGCATCGATCTGTGATGGTCGTGTGGCTAAAGATTAGCCTAGCATCAAAGGTGTCAGCAGGAAATGGCCAGCCTTGATGGACAACGGGAATCTGCGTGATGGCCTGTTGAAATATCTCATTAGTGAATCTTTATGGTGACGGTTCTAGCTTTCTGATTCTGGCTGCATGATTTGAAGCTTTTTGCCTTCTCAGAATCAAATAGTGAAGTGAGTCACTTGAATGCCAATGCTCTTGTTAGTATCATCCCCTTCCTTCGCCTGAGGGCGACCCTAATGCAGTCGTTCAGCTAAAGGAATAATAAAGGAAACTAATAAGCCACTGTCCCAATGAAATGCTCACATGAATAATGAATGACAGCGTCCCAAAGGCTCAGTGATTTCCATTGGACAGTGAAGGTGGCGGGCTCTGGAATAGCTTCTTCTACTCTGTATAGAAAAAGGCCACAGTATATTTGCCTGCATGAACATACATTATTGTACGCGCGTGCATGCCATTCATGTCTGTGCACTGTGAGTCTCCACCTATCAGTTCGTGTGTGTCTTTACGTGCCTATACCTGCCTGTGTGGACTGTCCTTGAACTCTTCGTTGAGGTTATTCGATTTTATTAGTAGGAAAAACGTAGAGTGTAATACCGTATCACAATGTCTATGTTGTTTGTTTTACGGTCTCCCGAACTCCTTGCTGTGCTTGGCTGGACAGTTCAGTTGCTCCTTAATGAGGCATTCAGTGGTCAGTCTGCTCGTCACGCTGATTGCGTCCCAATGGGACAGAGAGGACACTAACGAAGAGCAGCAACGGCTGGACACGTCTTACCAGGCCTGGCGCATACATCACACCTCTGGGCACAGCTTTCTCACATCGGCAGTGATTACTCAGAGCGTCGCATTGATTTTTTTCCCCCCAATGCCGACCTTGGAAAAACAATTATTATTTTGTCAGACTGACTGTCCCATTCTTTCTCAGCTACTATAGGCCTATATATATGCGACGCTCTAAGTATCTCTAATACACACACATACAAGCCTAATCTTGCCTGCCAACCGACGCTCCACCCTCTCACACATGAAGTAATAATATTTCTGCCCAAACACACCTACTAATAATAATATTTACGCACGCATACACAGAGGAGTAACAGAAAGAGAGAGAGAGAGAGAAAGAGAGAGAGAGAGAGAGAGAGAGAGAGAGAGAGAGAGAGAGAGAGAAGGTAAGATAATTTTATTTTGCAAGGGTAAACAAGTAAGCGCTGATTTAACATCTTGCCCTTGGGGCTTATAACAATAACTATTAACTACAACAAAGTAATGTTATAACATTAACATCATGGAACAATAACAAATTAATAAGGTAATCATTAGATAATATTATTTTCAAAAAAATTATCGTTGTTAATATCCATTCGCAACAATTAATGTTCGTTTAATTTTTGTGTGTGTGTTTTCAAAGAGATATCCTACTAAATGATGTAAATGTAAACGCTGAAGATTATTCCACAAAGTGGAACCGGAATAAGCAAGACTAATTTTGAAGAGATCAATTCTTGGAATAGGAGTACTTCCTAAAAAGCTGTCAACATGTATTTTGTACCGCTTTTCAGGGGAAGCAACTCTCATTGACCTACTTTCGGTTTATTTAGGATAGCTGTCAACATGTATTGTGTACCGCATTTCAGGGGAAGCAACTACTTTCGGTTTATTTAGGGATAATGCCTATTGAAACATTTAATTTTGTAGACCTATCCTATCCTATCCCGTAACTCTGAGGTCGTTGGGGCACCACAGATGATCGTTTAACCAGCATACTCCATCTTCCTGTGTCCTCAGCAACCCTGATGGTTTCGCTCAACGTCAAGCCAGTCCATTCTCGAATGTTGTCCTCCCACCTCTTTTTCGGTCTCCCTCTTCTTATACCTCCTTGCACTGTGCCTTGCAGGATGGTCTTTGCAAAGCCTGATGATCTGGTGACGTGGCCATACCATCGGAGTTCCCGTTTCTTCACCACTGTGAGCAGGTCATCGTGTTGTCCAATGGCTTGTGTGATGGTCTGACGGACTTCGTCGTTGATGATGTGCTGGGTATAGGAAATGCCCAGAAGTCTTCTGTAGCACCTCATTTCCGTGCTTTGTATTCTTCGTTGTAGATCTGCTGTGAGGGTCCATGTTTCGCAAGCGTATAGGATAGATTCTGTAGACGATCTGGCAAAAAGAGAAAGGTAGGAAGGTGCATTGCCAGATAGGATACTGTGCATGAAAACCCATGTATTAAATTTTAGTCTGTCGGCAAGAGGTAGAATATTAGTCCGTTTATAATCAAACGGAGTGATTTTTTTGTTTATCTATCATATTCTATCCCATAACTCTAAGGTCGTTGCGGCACCATGGATGATCGTTTAACCAGCGCACTCCATTTTTCTCTGTTCTCAGCAAACCTTATGGCTTCGTTCAGTGTCAAACCAGTCCATTCTCGAATGTTGTCCTCCCACCTCTTGTTATGTCTCCCTCTTTTTCTGTCTCTTTGCACCGTGCTTTGCAGGATGGATTTTGCAAGGCCTAATGCTCTGGTGACGTGGCCCCAACATCGGAGTTTCAGTTTCTTCATCACTGTGAGCATGTCATCATGTTGTCCAATGGCTTGTGTGATGGTCTGTCGGACTTCGTTATTGGTTATGTGCTGGGTATAAGAATGCCCAGAAGTCTGATGTAGCACCTCATCTCCATGCTTTGCATTCTTCGTTGTAGATCTGCTGTGAGGGTCCATGTTTCGCAAGCGTATATGAAGATGGAGATGACAAGGGAGCGCAGCAGCCTCACCTTAGAAACTTAGACTGATACTCCTGTCTTTCCAAATGGGCTTCAACCTTGTCAGGGCAGCAGTTGTTTGTGCGATCCTGGAGAGGACTTCCTGTCGGGACCCATTGTCTAATACAATGGCTCCTAAATAGTTGAAGCAATGCACTGTGTTGAGGGATTGGCCTTGGAGTTTGATGCCCATGTTGATGCCTTTGGTGTTGTTAGTCATCATTTTGGTCTTCTCTGCACATTTCCATTGCATAGGCTCTGGAGGTGGTGTCAAGTGGTTCAAGTTCTTGTTCCTCTCCAGCCAATCCATCAATGTCATCCGCAAAACGGAGGTTGGAGATTGCTCTACCCTCTATGCTGACTGTGCCTTCGTGATCCGCAAGGGCATCTGACATGATGCGCTCTAGGAAGATGTTGAAGAGTGTTGGAGAGAGTAGGCATCCTTGACTCACTCCGATGGTTGTTCTGAACCAGTTCCCGATGGAGCTGTTGTGGAGGACTGCACTGGTAGCCTTGTCATACAGAGATTTGATGACTTCAATAATTGTAGGGCTGATGTTATACACTTTCATTTTTTGTTTAAGAATAACTTACTTGTTTTATTGTACGGTTGTGAATTCTAAGGAGAGTCTTCATTGCATTTCCACTAGCAGAATCCCAAATAGTAGAGGAATAATCAATAAATGGTTGAATATGACCGGAATAAAACAGTTTACGAGATTCTAGGTTCTAAAAGTCTTGCGGTACTCCAGCTGTAACAATTTCAAATTGTGACTTTAGGCTATTTACATTAACACATTTTTCTCTGTCAGAAATAAATTATTGTAAATTTCAAGTTATTTAGAATGAGTGCCATATATTTGTAGTTTACGTAAAAGAAGTTCGTGGTCTATTACATCAAAAACGTTTGCGAAGTCAACAAATGATGTTGCAGAAAATTTCTATTATTAATATTATTTAGCCATTTTTCTTTCATAGATGTAAGAGCTGTGTGACAAGAATGTTTAGCTCTGAAACCAGATTGATTTTTATGTAAGTAAAATGATCAAGAATATTATTTTTTAAAATGTTTTTCAAGAGGCTAAGAGAGAGAGAGAGAGAGAGAGAGAGAGAGAGAGAGAGAGAGAGAGAGAGAGAGAGAGAGAGAGAGAGAAAGAGAGAGAGAGAGAGAGAGAGAGAGCGAGTAGAAAGAATCGGAATAGGCCTATAGTTGATGGGTCAGTGCTGTCACCATTCTTGAAAAGGGGTATAACTTTAGCTTTATTTTTACATTATAGAAAAATATGATTTGTCTACGCATAAGTTGTATATATACGTTAAAGTGTCAGTACTAAATGAAGCAGACAATTTTAATATTTTACTATCCAATTCATCAACCCAGCTTGAATTTGTTTGCTTGAAGGTTCTCAAGGGAGTTACAGAACAATCTATAAGCGGAAAATCTATCACTTTCATTTATATGGCAGAATGTATTCGGCCATATAAATGGGATTTGCAATCGATTAAACGTTGCTTAAAGACACGCAAAAAATCTTTTATAAAACCAACACCCTGCTGTTGCAAAACAAAACCATACCCATTTTGAAGAGCGAGAGAGAGAAATGGGGTGTTGGGTTGGGGGGAGTACGATAGTGGCTCGAAGAAGCTGTGACAAAACTCTTTCCATTTACCGATATCTAGCTAAAGGACATCATACTCACTTTCTTCATTTCCATTTCCTTATTCTTTCTCTTTGTCCTCTTGGTCTTCTACTTTTCCTTCTCCTCTTCCTTCTGGTCCTCTTCCTCCTCGTCTTCTTCTTCTTCTTCTTTCCCTTCCGCGTCCTCTTCTACTTCTCGCTTTACTTTATGTACTTTGTAGAATCCTTTGTACATTTGTCGTCCCTACTTTGGGGCACAATTGAAGAAGAACGAATGGCAAAGAAGCTTTGCCTTTCCTTCTTCTAAACTTAGATTCTTCAGTATATGTGTGCACGGCTTTCGGCGAGAAGGCCCGAAGTTCTCTGCTTCCCGTCTTTTTTGGACGTGTGTGTTCCAAACTTCCGGTTGCTGAATGGCGTACATGTTTTGATAGTGATATTTTGACCCTGTTGACAAGTCCGCCAAACGTCGCCCTCAGTGCAGTTGCTGCTGTTTCGCCGTAAACTAAAAGAAATAAGTAAAAAAAACAACGATAGATTAAATATATACACTACTAAAGTTACAAATGTATCATGAAAATGTCCATGATAAGAAATTACTACAATCTACATCTCTACCTTGCCTCGCAAGTTTTGGCCTAGGGAAGCACGGTGGCCTAATGGTAGAGCTTTGGCTTGCGGATCTGAAGGTCCCGGGTTAGAGCCAAGGCCGGGGCATTGTGTTTTTACTCTCATTTCCTACTCCTTCGGCTGAGAGTATAAACCGAGGTCTAGTCTGTGTCGCATGCATTCCATCATAACGGACTTTAAAGATCCTGACGCTCATGCCCTAGACGGGTGAGTGCGGTAACAAGAACACACCCAGCATGCACATTGTGGAATCATTTTCCTCGAATACGTGGTATCCACAGTATTACGAAGAAGAAGAAGCGACAATGAGTGAATGACACCTCAATGGCGGTCTCTCCGATAGCGGCTATTTGGACAATCGAAAACATCAGGTTTCACATTTCAAAAACCGATGAAGAACATTAAATCTAGTACTTACACTTTTCTTCTTCGATAGTACATAGAAATGTAGAAAAGGAAAAAGTATCTACATGCCTCAACAAGGTCATCTAATTGGTCCATGGTTTGTACTTCCACATGATGCGGACATAAGACTTTCTGCAACCGGAAGTATCGAACACAAGGGCAAAACCACGTGACTTGGCTGCGAACTCCCTTAGTCATGAAAGAAGGAGATGTGTTTCCACGTGTTTGTACTTCCATGTTCTAAAGAACACATCTGGCGGGATTAATGTGATAAGGGTCAAAATGCACAAAAGAGGCATTATGAGCATACTTCTTTAAAACCACCCACTGCAGACGACATCAAACACCGAAATAGGTCTATCTGATTTCATTTCATTGGAGTTGATGCTGCTGAGGGGTCCTCTGCTGCGGATATTGTTGCCGATGCCTTTTGTGGTTGCCATTGTTTTTATTGAATTGTACTGTAAACCGTACTGTGGTATTTCCGGGCCATGACGGGTTATTTTATCCCCGTTGTGTGGCGTGCTTCTGCACTGCGGCTATTGTGCGTTTAATGATGGGTGTGAGCTGGAGGCTGTGGTGAGGAGGGGAGGGGGCTTCGTGGTGGACGATAATGCCAATAACGCACGAAAGAGGGTTTGCATGCCAACATCAAAGCTGATTAGAATTATGTATGTAGGGTAATATGGACTACATTACATGTACGCATGAGGCGCATTAAAACTTTGCGTTATAGTACAGAAAGGAGTTAAATCACAATGGCAAGCCATTCAAACGTATTTCCAGTCAGCCCCGCACATAGCTCAACAATGAGCATTTTTCAAAAGTAACGTTTTGGCAGTGTTGGGACTTTTTATCCTAATGAAGCAAAAGGAAAACGCTGAACTATGGGCCACTATCTGAACTATCTGCAAGGAGAACATTTTCAAAATCGTATAAGAAAATGTTTTAAGTACAGCGCAAAAAAACGTGTTTAAGCATTAGACATTTACGTCGGAGACAGTACAAACACAAAGTATGACCCAAAATGCTTAGCCAGTAGTTTTCACGTGTCTGCTGAGTAATTTCGGTGTAATTATTCTTGAGATTAGGCAACATTTATGTTTTGAAGAAACAAGTCAACTTCGATGCGACAGACCGACCGACTGACCGGCAACCGGATTGCTACTGAAGGATGGCCCATGATTTAAAATACATGTACACCAAAACTCAACAAAATCGCTTGGGTCATGTGTTATTATTATTTATTTTTTTAAGATAGGAAGCCAAACGTGTTTAGCAACGAAATTAGTCCAGTGACCTGGACCTTTGCGGTAGAGCAAATATGATAGCTCTGGAGGCAGGCCACTAATCTAGGTAATGTTCCTAAAAGGTTTGGTCAAAATCCGTTCCGTGGTTCATGAAATATGGCGTTCAACGCACCAACGGACCGACAGACTGACTTTTGACTCGTTCCTATCGTTCCAGATAAGTCTAGAAATACAACAAGGATGGACAACACATAGCGGAAAAAAAAGAATTTCGCTAATAGCTCCATCAGAAGTAGTTAAGTTACAAACAAAACTCAGAGGTACATGACAAATTTACGTCATGCGTTATGTAAAATGTAAAAGAATTGTAGTATAACTAAAAGTCCACGAACCACTTTATCCAAGGTGGGATTAAGTGGGAAATGAGCTTGAGGGCAGAGACATATTGCCCTGCATATTTCATGACGTGGGCTTTAAGACGCTATTCGACGTACACCGAACGACGGGGAAAACAAAGTGCCAGAGGCAATGCTTAGAAATTGGGGTTTTTCTGAGCAGCAAGAGAGATCAATCGATACACTACTCGGCGTTGTCTTACATGCATGGTTGTTTTATATTATTTTCAGTACAATAGAGAGAGAGACTGATTGAGAATTTTTTTTTCAGTTTGACTTCGTATAACATGGTAGTTGCTAGTCATTCTGCCCGATGATGACGGGTGATGACGATGATCACAGAGTTCTCATAAAGCGGAAACATCCACATCACTTTAACAAGCTCAGAGGTCTGGATGCCTTACACGCCTTTGGTTAATCTGACTGTGACTCTAACGTGCCGAAGTTTGTCTGTTGGTTATTTTAGTGCAGAGAAAGCAGAATAACATAAGCTTATCGCTTACGCCAAAGAACATCCGCATCGGTTAAGTCTACACCCCGACCTCCTACCATGAAGATGACCAGGTAGAGCAGCTTTATGCCAAACTGGAAGAAACGATCAAGAATTTCCCCCCAAAAGGACATTTTGATAGTATAGGGCGATTGGAATGCTAAAATTGGCCAAAATGCGTACGACCATTGGGTAGGAACCTTTAGGACAATTGGCATTGGCGAGACAAACGATAGAGGACTGAAGGTCCTAGAATTCGCAAAAAGCCACAGAGTCACCATTGCGAACACTCACTTCCCACACAAGCGGTCACGAAGAACAAAATAGCATGTTCCAAACCGTCAGGTCCATAATTAGATCGACTACCTTCTGGCGCCATACCGTTTCAAGTCGAGCATCAATAAGGCAGAGACCCGGACGTACCCAGGAGCAAACATCGGAAGTGATCATGACCCAGTGCTGTTCGTAATGAAGCTGAAGTTACGAGAAAGCTTCCAGGCAGCCAACCCCAGAATTACGATTAACTTGGATAAACCTGCAGACCCTGAAGTGGAAGAAGTTTTTGAAGCTCAGCTGGTCGGAAGATTTGCAGCACTGGACCTGACTGCGACATAAACGACCCAAGAGACAGCTTCAGCGAAGCAGTCCGAGAAACAGCAGAAGAGATTCTGGGGCGTCAGAAAAAGAAGATCCAACCCTGGATCACTGACGAAGTACTTGACCTCTGTGATAAGCGCGAAAAATCAAAGCATCCCAATCCGCAGGCAACTGAAGAATAACGAAAAGCTAACCGATTGGTACGGAAGAAGATTATAGGGGCAAAAAAGAACTGGATCACCATTCATTGCGGTCAATCACAACAAAACATGGAGAGAAGAAACAGCAAAGAGGCATTCAACATCCTCAAAAAGCTGAGAAAACCCCAACAGAACAAGACTTCTTGTCTTGACTTGAGAGCCACGATGGGGAACTCCTGAAGAGAGCACAGCCGTTCTAACACGATGAACTGATTATTACCAGGAGCTCTATAACCACCCCAAAAAACTAAATCTGTTGACCACTAGAAATCTGGCAGCAACTCCAAAGCCGCTGCCAATACTGAAACAAGAAATAGACCAGGCAGTCCACAGTACGAAGATTTGAAAAGCTCCAGGTCCTGGAAACATTGCAGCAGAAATGCTGAAGCATGGCGGGGAGGAGATGACGCGAGTCTTATTGGCCATCTGCCAAAATATCTGGGAAAAGAAAGAGTGGCCACTCGAGTGGACTCGGTCACTAATAATTTCACTCCCCCAAAGGGAAACATGAAACAGTGGAAGAATTACAGGATAATCAGCCTTATTAGCCATCCCAGCAAAACCATGCTGAAAGTTACATTGAACAGACTGAAGAGCCAGGCAGAAGACATACTCGCAAAAGAGCAGGCAGGTTTCAGACCAGAAAGGAGCACAGTTGAACAAATATGCAACTGCCGCATCATGTTTAAAAAACACATTCCACACCAATAGAAACTGTACCACAACTTCATCGATTTCAAAAAGGCCTTTGCTAGAGGTTGGCACGAATGTTTGTGGCACGTCCTGCTGCGCATCAATATTGAAGAAGGCTTGGTCCAAACAATAGAAGCACTTTACAAAAATGCCAGCAGCGCAGTTCTACTTATTAGACAGACTGGAAGAAGCCTTCCAGACCACAGTGGGTGTTCGGCAAAGCTGCATACTGTCTCCTCTCCTCTTCAACATATTTCTTGAAAACATCATGGCAGAAACTCTCCAGAACTTCCAAACTGCCATCCCCATTGGAGGAAGACCCTTGCTCAATCTGCGCTTTGCTGATGACATTGACCTAATGGGAGACAGCAATCAGGAACTCCAAGACCTGACAGACAGGCTTATGGCATGGAAGTCAGCTCAGAAAAGAGCAAGGTGCTAGTGAACAGTCTCGGCAACATCAGCACCAAAATCACCATAAACTGCTCCATCATAACAAAGGACGGCGATTCCTCCACAGAGGTCAAGACCAGACTGGCAGCGGTCATGTCAATCTTGGCAGGCTTGAACAAGATCTGGAAGAGCATAAATATTCATTTCTGCACCAAGGCAAAACTCATCAGGTCTCTGGTCTTGGCCGTTCTGCTGTACAGCTGCGAAAGCTGGATATTAAAGGCAGAATTGGAAAAATGCATCTAGCCATTTTAAATAAAATGTTATCGCAGACTGCTGCATATCACCTGGCATGGACGCAAGACGAATGACCACGTCAAAAACCTGGTCACGTCACTTGCAGACCCTCCATAACCACTCCTTGCCATTGTGAAGAGGAGGAAGCTGGCGTGGCTTGGCCATGTCACGAGGCATGACACCCTAGGAGGCAGGTGCAGAGGACGACAAAGAAAGAGCTGGACAGCTGATGACAAATCATGGACGGCTCTAGACATGCCGCGCCTCCTGACAATAGCTGCAAACAGATCGAAGTGGGGCAACTCTCTTCGTCGGCATCCCAGACCCTCATGTCTCCCCAACGGCCTGCCCGGCTGCGGGACTAAACTGAACTATCGCTTGCAGATGACGAATGGTTAGTAGATCCTCACCCTCCTTGTCCTCGATGGCGCTGCACTCCGGCTGTCGTGCTTTCGCGCTAAGAGAACGAACCCGCATTTCACTT
Source organism: Oncomelania hupensis (assembly GCA_036898135.1). Lineage (NCBI taxonomy): Eukaryota > Metazoa > Mollusca > Gastropoda > Littorinimorpha > Pomatiopsidae > Oncomelania > Oncomelania hupensis. The sequence goes on along the minus strand of CM072511.1, from coordinate 143,424,524 downwards.
GCATGGATAGATGCATTGCTCCAAAATTTAAAAAAAAAACTGGAATCAATCCCTTTCTGCATCGTAGGCCTAAACGTGTGTAGAAACCCAATTGTCATTGAAATATTAAGTATTAAATAATAAGTATAAAAATTATCGTTAATAAGCTAGGTGCACGATATACACGTAATAACTGCCGCAGTAAGTCGAAAGTGTTACGTTCTCATGAATTCATATATATGACACGTATCAGAACCTTTTCGCTCAATACTAATAGTATTAGGTACATTCTACCCGACTTGGACAGCGATGCATTTGTTCGACCGGCATGCACGTCATTGTGGAGGAAAATGCCGCAGATGCCGGTCTGTGGACAATACTTACTTTGCACTGATTTGTTAATGATGGTGTATGAATAAATTCATAAAATTAGCGAGATCTACTGTGGGTCCGCAATGGGTCATAGAAATATTAAATATTTATTTAAATAAAGACTATCGTTTATCGACCCCCAGTGGGGGTGCCGGGCGTTTCTGTATAAATATTATCCCCATTTTGTGGAAATGTAATGCTTTAAATTACCAATGTTTCTGTCATTCTCATTTGTTCTTTGTCGTTCCTACACTGTTTATCAATTTACTGTCTTCTTCGCCAGACCAGTGGCATACCTTTTTTTTCTTAAAAAACTATCCCCAATCTCCTCATTTGTGTATAGGGTCTGTTAGGTCAGCTTGGGGCTATTGGACGCTTTCTGCCAAATAGTCACTAGGGCTTTTTATGGTATTATATAGCGATGGATGCAATGTATTTGTAGGCCTATATGTTTTGTTAATACTTTACATTGATGTTTATACTCTAGTTTGTTTTTGTAAACGGAGGGTCGATGATGTAAAGCATCAGCGTCCCTTGCATGGAATGCCTTTATTGTAAAGTGACCGGCTGGTGGAGTGCCTTCATTGTTACCGTTAGATTTATTTCAGCAGATCTTTTATGTGGGTAGAGCTATTAGGGGGTGAGTTCTCTTTCAACCAAGTTGTGGTCCTGATTCGGCTCTTTGCAGTCCGCTGGGCCCTATAAAAATGACTTACTAACTAATCGCTTATCCAAAATATAATAAGCTATATTCAAGACATGCATGTAGTAACTGCCGCAGTAAGTCAAAAATGTTACGTTCATATACATGACATGTACCAGAACCTTTTCGATCGATACTAATAGTATTAGATAGGTACATTCTACCCGTCTGGGACAGCGATGCTTTGTTCGATGGGTCAGGGTAATCCAAAGGGAATACTAAATGAATGAATGCGCATTGAAGTTGAACGTCCACACGTACACCCACCCTTGGCGATATGGCAGACGGAAACAACAACAACAACAACAACTACAACAACAAAGGATGGCATAACGCGCCTTTTCTTCAGTCGAACTCAAAACGCGGCGATCCGAAGAAATCGCTATTAAAAAAGTCGGAATAGAAATATATCTTTACATTTTTGTAATTTTTAGATTGACGGGCATCCAATACATTTATTGAAAGGCGGGAGGAAACCTGAGCACCCGGAGAAAGCCCCCAGTGTCTTGAAAAAGACTCGTACCTAAGTCACGTAAATTCGAAACCGCGACCTTCGGCATAGAAAACCAGTTCACTGACAACTGAGCTACACATCACACTAAATAATTTTCATGTTTTCATGTGTAGTGGAAAGGGAGGCGACTGGTTGAGGCTTGGGAGAGAAATTGTCTACCTTGAATTTCTTGGTTAGACTAGCCTTGGGTGGCTCCTGCTTTGCAGAATCTTTTGGGGATGCCATTGGGTTATGCAGGACAAGGCAGCGAATTTGCAGAAGAGTGCTTGGGCACTAGTAGCCTGCAACCCGGTACTACTACAACCACTCTTCACCGCCTCGCAGGGCAAATATTTTTATGTCCCTCTTTTGAGGGATAAAATGAAGATAACAGCTCGGGTGGAGCAATGTTCTCAAGGTCGTGGCCGAGAGACGGGAGTCAAATACTCCGCTCGGCTACACATGCATGATTGAGAAAGGTTGTATGAATACGAATAAGAAATAAATTGTGCACTGTGTTATTCAATATCTGCAATTTTAAAACTCTGCTACGCTATTGCGCAATGCCAGCGCAAACGCTTTCATACCGACATAGGGATACGCATGCCTCTACTTTCGAAAGTCGCATTTTGTAGACTCAACATAGTATACGAAACTAAGGTGAAATAACCTCTGATATTTTCATTTTAGACATTTGCAACATTCGTCTGGCATTGACTACTACTGTTGTTTCAAGAGAGTGGGCTTCTAACGTGGAAGGGGACGCTAAAAGTGTTTCTAGTGGAAAACAGTGGTGAAGAGGAAAATGATGAAGGTAATGCGTTATTCAAGCGCTGTAGATACACGCTACAATTAGATGGAGATAAAGCTGTTTTCCACACCAATCAGGGAAAGGTCTATTATTGAATTGTTGCCTCCCCTAAAATGTTTGTAGCTTTCTCTGTGGGAATCTGATGTGCAAATTTGGGGGGGGGAAAGAGGGAGGTGTATTTTTTATATACATTGGTAAATAGCAAAGATAATTCTATCAAACTTGGATATTGGTTAGTCCATTATAATTTCTTTATGGACCTAAACTTTCAGGTCTCTACTACAGTTCTTGTTTTTTTTTTAAATTTTTGTTACTCATACACATTAACCAGTACTGAATAATAAAAGGGGAAGCAATCCGTGCTAGTATAGAATGAACCTGCAGCACTTGCAGAGAATATGAAAAAAACAAAAAAACATGCATATCTAAAGCATGCACAGTCACGGGACTGCAGAAAAGCTTATACGTGTACATGTGTGCATTCCGGTATAACGAAAACCCTCAACCCCCCCCCCCTGCCCCTACTCCCCATTCCCCTAAATCTTTCTTCTCTCTCTCACTCTCTCTCTCTCTCCCTCCCTCTCTTTCTCTCTCTCTCTCCCTCCCTCTCTCTCTCCCTCTCTCTTGTTTTTTCTCTTTAATTAGAGAAAATTTTACAAGAACTAATCAATACTGTAAGAGCGCTATTTAAAAAAAAAAACAATCTATTTTATTTTTGGAAAATCATATATTTAAGCATCAAATATGTCGAACTCTAAGAAATCTCCAAAGAAACCCACCACAAAAATTAATTAACTATGATGTGGCGCAAAGCGGATGTTCCTTATGTTGTTGGCATGCGTTGGAGAGCACTCCTACAGAAGAAGCAGAAGAAGAAAAAGAAGAAGAAGAAGAAGATTGAATTTGATAGAGAAGGAGATATAATATGACGAAGACAGACGAAGAAGACAAAGTAAAGAAGAAGAAGAAGAAGAAGAAGAAGAAGAAGAAGAAGAAGAAGAAGAAGAAGAAGAAGAAGAAGAAGAAGAAGAAGAAGAAGAAGAAGATTGAATTTGATAGAGAAGGAGATATAATATGACGAAGACAGACGAATAAGACAAAGTAAAGAAGAAGAAGAAGAAGAAGAAGAAGAAGAAGAAGAAGAAGAAGAAGAAGAAGAAGAAGAAGAAGAAGAAGAAGAATAAGATTGAATTTGATAGAGAAGGAGATATAATATGACGAAAACAGACGAAGAAGACAAAGCAAAAATAACTCCAAACCTTGGGCTTTGTTTTAAAAAGTAAAATAAGGTAAAAAGGAAGGTAAAGAATAAAAAGAAAAGACAAAGTGATGAATAGATGAAATGAAGGATGAAAGAAATTTAAAAAAAAAGGAAGAACATGAATACAAAGATGAAGCAAATTATTGATTTTATGCTTCACAGAATTTTCGAAGAGCATGGAATTTGAGGTTAAATGTGCTATTACTTCCCCTGTTATTGTATAGTTATACATAATGTTAGGGGCCGGAGGGAAAGGGGTGGGGGTGAGTGGGTGAAAGAGTAGATCAGCAGTGTGATGGTTAGAGCACGCCCCTCTCTTTCAGTAAGATAAGCATCGTCGAGTCCGGTTGCGCGCTTGGATGGGTCTGTACGTCTGAACGGTAGAAAGAAACGTAACAGCGCATACTTAAGCTGATGCCATTCGCGTCACAGTTAATAATACTTTGAAAAGAGGTTCTTGAGTTATGGCTTACAACGGACCGACTGACCGACAGACCCATCGATTGATCGACACACAGACAGTCAGACATTTGGTTCATTCTGATTCTGATTCTGATTTCCGACTATTTCAAATTGTGTAGAGATATTATCAGAAAATACAATAACTTTACCTGAATAGTGCATTCTGATTTCCGACTATTTGAAATTGTACAGATATTATAAGAAAATGCCATTATCTTCCCTAAACACTGCATGTGCATGCATGACAGGCGATGAATCGACGAACAGGTTTGAGCCTAGAAGGACTAATACACGGATAACATAAAAGAAAGATCCTATCATAGCCTATCCTATCCCGTAACTCGGAGGTCGTTGGGGCACAACAGATGATCGTTTAACCAGCGTACTCCATCTTTCTCGGTCCTCAGCAACCCTGATGGCTTCGCTCAGCGTCAAGCCAGTCCATTAAAAAGAAAGATACTGTTCTTTATTCTGAAGACATAATTATGAACATAGGAAAGTGTGTTTCTTCTGTGTTTAAAGTAAGAGCAGTGATATGATCGAACTTACATGTAGAAGAGCTGAAAAGGAAGCAAGCAGCATTATTCTGAACCATTTGAAATGTGTTGATAGTGTGGGAAAACATACAGAAAAGAAATGCAGAAATCGAGTCGAGAGAGAACAAATACGCAGAGGAGAGTCTTAGTAGCAGGTAGCGTTTTCAGTGAGAAGGTGGCGGATAGAAGCGATGCGGCGAGTATTGAGACAAGTGCGGCAGATTCTAGCAACATGCTGATGGAAAGAGAGAGACTGATCAAGGGTCACACCTAGATTGCGGACAGTGGAGATTGATTGAAGAACAGTTGAGGTCAACGGATGACAGAGAAGAAGAATGATTTTGAAATTTTGAGGACCGATCAAGAACATCTGTCTTTTCTTCATTTAGCTTTAACTTATTTTGATCCATCCAAGCTTTTTTTTTTTTAGCTCAAAGACACAGGTGCGAGTAGATTGAATGAGGTTAGGGAGTTCAGAGACAGATCCAGGCTTGTATAGCTGACTGTCATCGGAAAAAACTATGATGTGACAGTGAGCGTCGGCTAACAATGGCAGAACAGGATGGGTATACAAGACAAAGATAATGGGGCCCAGGACTGAGCCTTGGGGAACACCATATTGAAGAGCAGATGCGGAAGAGGAGAGACTATTCATTGAGACATTTTGAAAGCGATCTGTAACATACGACTCGAACGAAAATAGTGCAGAACCAGAAATACCACAAGAGATTAAAATTTTGTAGACGGGACAGAAGAGTGGTATGATCAGTGGTGTCAAAGGCAGCTAAAAGATCTAATAGCGAGAGAAGAGTGATATCGTTGTTGTCAAAAGCAGTAAGTAAGTATTTTGTTGGCAATTTTCAACAAAGCCGTTTCCGTGCTGTGGCCAGAGCGGTAAGCGGACTGAAGGGGATATATGAGGTCGTTAGATTGAAAATGTTCAAGAAACTAAGCAAGGACGACTTTTACAGTGATTTTGAAAAGGAAAGAAAAGATTGGAGTCAGGACAGTAATTGTTTAAGTTTTCGGGATCAAGGGATATGGTTGTTTTTTTCTAGAGATGTTTCAGAACTACAGACTTGAAAGACAAAGGAAAAGAGCCAGACCGTTGCCAGAGAGTTGTTGATGACGTTTGTGAAGTGAGGGAGTAGAGTGTCCAGACCATGGCTGAGGAAAGAAGCAGAAACAGGATCTTGTTTGCAAGTTTTGATACCAGATTGCATAATGATGTTTTTTGACTGTGGTTTCTGTGACAACCTGAAAGGTAGTGAGCGGCGGACCCTGGACACAATCTGAAAACCTCACCCCCCCACCCACCCCCGCCCTCCCTTACCTTACCCTTGATCCGCCCCTGCATACGTGAGTCCTGCAACAACAAAGGCTATGCCACCACCACGTGACTGGCGAAGGAACGAAAGGGTACGGTGGCCGGGAAGAGCGATGTCACGGCACTTGGTTTCGTCTCCTGCGGGGTGGAACCACGTTTCACCTGACGGCGAGAACGTCGCCATCACGATCGTGGACGAAGTAGCAGAGGGGTCGACCGCTTCTTCTCCCTGGTACACAGAGCTTGAACGTTGAAGACACCCATAGTGAAAGACGCAGAACGAGATGTGTTCTTTTTCTCAGTCGTAATGCTGATGAGCATGTGAGATTTTTCTCTATTGCAGCCAGGGAGAGGAAAGGGACGTGTCTCGCGTTCACAAAAGGAAGTAGGCGTGGCATAGTAGCCATCGTCAGGTGGAAGGTAATTCGGTAGTAGGCCTAGAGGTGATGACGGTGATTGTACCAAGTGTTGGTGTGCCACCACGACACCAGCGACGACGAAAGCAGGTTGCGACCGATGTTGAGGTTTTTCAAGTGTGATATGAGTTCATGGTCAAAGTAAGCGGGTACTGCAAGAGCTTTCAGTTGGTCACGGGTGTGCTTGTACCTAGCAGGGCTTGTGCTTTTAGGCGTGAAACCTACGCTGTGATCCATGCAGACTGCATGTACCGAACACTGTTAGTTGAGGTGCACGTGCACCCCGCGGTGAAGGAACAATGGAGCCACATTGAAATGACTGAGTACCGCCAGTATCATTAACCAGAAAAAAACAGTACCTCGAAGCGGTGAGGAAATTAAAAAATCTGAGTGAGCCACATTAATGCACAATTATTTCAGACAATCACACAACAATGAAACCGTAAATACTCATAGAACATTCCACAATCCACAACAATTGACGGAGAGGGACGACCGTGCCTGTGGGACGGCCTAATGGCCGCCTGTCTTAATTGCAAAGTTCGTTGCAGTTCAAAAAACTTGTTTTTCGATGTTCTCAGATCCCGAACCTAGGTTGCTGAACATTTGGAACAAAATAAAAAAAGGTTCATAAACCTAGGTTCGGAATCTGAGAACATTTAAAACAAGTTTTTGAACCTCACCCAACCTTCCAAGAACCTTCCACTTAAAACAGGCCATAACCTTTTCCCGCCTATTACTACTACTACTACTACTACTACTACTACTACTACTACTACTACTACTACTACTACTGCTAACTGCAAAAGTTCGAAAAATAACTTCAACAACCTGTATCTAGAGAATTGAGGTTTTAGTGAATGTAGATGGACAGACAGAAATGAGCGTTTCTTTGGCAGTGGGTAAATTAGATCAGTTGCTCGAATATATAGCACCCATGTATAGCACACATGCCACTTCCCAGAGCTGCTTAAGGCACTGGCCGAAAGCAGGATCTACATCAGGCTTCCAATTTGTAGGTTTGGACAAGAGAGATCAATCGGGTTAAGGACTTGAAGGGACATCCTCTCTCTCTCTCTCTCTCTCTCTCTCTCTCTCTCTCTCTCTCTCTCTCTCTCTCCTGTGGAAGTGGAGCCTTGAGGGATGAAGCGATGGGTGTTTTTTTCCTCCCGTTCTGGAATGACTAATAAAATCAACGGTGCCGAGGTAATAATGAAATTCAGTTCTTCTGTCGCATGAAGTCAATTGAATCTAATTTACTACCACCAGTCGATTAACTGTACTCTCAATACTATTTCCTCTCTCTCTCTCTCTCTCTCTCTCTCTCTCTCTCTCTCTCTCTCTCTCTCTCTCTCTCTTTAAATTATTTAAAAGTACATTTTAGCGAATTTTGTTCTGAATTTTTAATTTCTTTTATTTTACAATTTTATTAAGGACTAGACGTAAGACAGGTCCATAGGACCTAATGCTGTTATCCTATTAAAGGTTTCGACTTCTTTCTTAGCGCGTGAAGTGTGTCCACGTGTGCGCACGTGCTCTCGTGCGCTCGCGTTGTGTTTATATCCAGCTGGGGTGCGAAACAGAATGCGACCAAAGGGATTTGTACGGTTATAATATCTTTCAAATAGGTTCTATAGTGCTGATAACTAGGCCTACTTCCACGCAAAGTGGGGACCGTATCTGGCGCTTAAGCACTTGGGCTAGGGAGTCTGGTTAATAATAATAATAATAATAATAATAATAATAATAATAATAATAATAATAATAACGGATTTTTATATAGCGGGTACTCCAGCCTATGACCAGACTCACCACGCTTTACATAGTCATTACATATAAATACATGCACTCGATAAAGCATCGCTTTTGCTACAATACACCAAAAGACAGAACAGTAAGGGTACGAACTATTTACGACTATGTACACAATTACAAAAAAAAAGACAGAAATAGACTATTTACAACTATGTACACAAATGACAGAAAAAACAGAAATAGAATAGCAAAAACCTATTCACAGCTATTTATATGCCCGGTTAGGCCCAAGAGAAAAAAACAGTATAAATATGTACAGCCGTGTATATATTTACGGATCAGACAGAGACAAAAGAGGAGAGAATGGCAGCGGGATACAAATCAGTCTGAATAATGCAGTTTGAAGAGGTGGGTTTTGAGGGACATTTTGAATGCTTGTGTTGATTGTATATTGCGGATATGGGAGGGAAGGGAATTCCACTGCTTAGGTGCGGAGTAGGCGAATGCACGTTGGCCGTATGTCTTAGTGCGGGTGACAGGAACCTTGAGTGTGCGAGTGTCAGCTGGTGATTAGGGTGAGCGCAAGGATACACACTGAGTGTCCGAAGGAATACGGATAGGACCTACGTCTCCACCGCAGAACTCTTTTATCAATAATATCACGTACTGTCCACTCCTTAGGCGACGATGCTCCATAATATTTATCTATTTACTTTCAATCAGACACATACACATCCAAACTTATATCTGTCATCAAAAATACTTTTCCTTTTAAAGCTTGGCATACATAGAGATTATAGTGTATTTCTATACTCAAGGCCTCCATGCCTTTTCTCAGACAGCAGAAGCTTGCTTACCCCCCAAGAGCAAACAGTCGCAGCCAGAGCAGATTCTCGAGCAGACCGCACTTGCTTTCACGCGATACACCGATACAGAGAGATCGTAGAAAGAGATACAGAAACAGGTACAGATACAGATCGTAGCAGAACACAGACCGGTGCATTCCACGGGTCCAGGGCCATGCTTTTGTGGAAGTCCAGAGTAAACATCAGTGTCGGCGCCACATAACAGGGTCAATAGCTCTTATGCTAAACTCACTCTGAGTATAAGAAACTGATGGGTGGAAATGTCGCCGTACTTGGGTGTCGTTTTTGACTTGTAGCCTACCTATTGGACTGAGATGCTGACATTTTTTACATTCTCATTTTTTGTTGTGTATCATTAATAATTATTAGTTTTATTCATTTATGTATGCTATTTAAACGTTCGTATATAGCGCGCTTCCAGCTCAAGAGCTGCTCAAGGGGCTGGTCAAATTCAAGCCGCCTGAGGCGCCCAATATTAATATATCACTGTATTTGCAATGCGTGATATGACAGAGGTGATGAACTCGGAATGTGATTGTGCCATCTGTCGTGAGAGGACTAGTTTTACTCTGCTTATTTTAATATTTAGCTTGGTTAGTCTATGTAATCTTAGAATGTTAATGTTAGGCAGCAGCAGACGATGGAAGTAATCAAGCGTAGCAATAGCATACTGCCGGCTACACACAGTGGTAGTGGACGGTCAGAGTGACGGTGATGATGATCGAGGTGATGGTTGTAGTAGACCAGAGTGTGGCAGATCCTGCCATGTAGTTATTTGTTTTAGAAGCGGTTATCCCTCTCCCCCCTCCTCTCTCTCTCTCTCTCTCTCTCTCTCCACTTCTCTCTCTCACTCTTTCCTTGCTCTCTCTCCTTCCCCTCTGCAACTCTAGACTTTCTCCTCCTGCGCATGAGAGTATAAACCGGGATGTTGTAGTGATGAGCAAGCTCTAAAATCTCACCTCTTCCAACTCTACTATCCTGACTAAATCCTTCATTCTATAGAACCTAGCCCCAACACATATTTGTTCTGCTTTTGGCTATGCTTGTGGATTTTGTTGTGACTGTGATGACTTGTTTGCAGAAGGTTAACTTTATGTATTGTCTGATTTTGCATGTGGGTTTTTCTCATTGTAAAATTTCTATTGCAATATTGTAAGATGTTTCATGTTTGTTTCTTTCTTTTCATCTTGTCTATAAAGGACAAGTAAAGGCGCTATATAAATGTCCATTATTATTATTATTATTATTATTATTATTATTATTATTATTATTATTATTATTATTATTATTATTATTATTATTATTATTATGTTGTCTTTGCACGCGGGCATTCCATTGCACGGACTACACAGATCCTGAGGTTCAAGTTCTAGACGGGTGAGAACCAGTTACAGTAACACGCCCGGCCATGCAAAGAGACAAATGAGCACGTCTTCTTCCCTCCCCCTATTTCCCCCTCTTCCCCTCCCACCACCACCCTTCATCCTGGACAGCGCTGCTCTGTGATTGCTGTGCTTTCGCTGACAAGAGACACAACTCGATTTTCGTTTGCAAGGGTGACGTATTTTATCCCAAATCTCTTTTTCCATCCACATAACCCTCCCCTCCACCCACCCCCCACTTCCCAAAACAAACACCCCAAAGGTATCTGCATCTGTGATATTTACACTGTATAGCAAGCCAGCGAAGGACGCTGTTGTAGTCAATACAACATTAGCAAGTGCAGGACACGATCTATCTTAACGCGCGTTCTGTAGGTGCTGGACTTCATTCATTATTCACTCAAGCTCACGCAGCACAAGCCGAACGTAATGTCCGGCCTCCACAGCGTTAACGGGCAAACCGAAGCAAGAGTTTCGGTCAACCCGCACGCATACCATTACAGTGGCCAAACGGAAAGGGTGTGCATGATGATAATGAGCTCAAGGGTTGAGAAAGGTACGATAGTGAGTCGTCGTCCAGCTTTCTCCCCAAACATTCTGACGTTTTTTAACAGATTTGGGGGATTTTATTTATCACACATGCGGGCTATGTTCGAGCTATCTTTTCAGTAAAAGCGTGGCAACCGCAGGAGAAACGCACCCCCAGGACAGACAAGTACTACAGCTTAGTGCCACTCAGGGAACTTCATACTCTTCTACTATTATCTGATCAGTATTAACATTAGATCAGGCTTTTATTTTCTTTTAAAGCGGTATTAACATTTTAAAAGCTAAAGGGTTGCCCGGTTGGAAAATCTTGATGACTCAAAATGGGTTTTGTGTGTACACTTTTATCTCGTGAAGCAGATTAAAGGCATTAGCAAATTGACACAGCCAGGAGTTTAGGATAAGATAAGATAATTTTATTTAACAAGGGTTAAAGAGTAAGCAATGGGTTTGCTTTTTTACATCTTGCCCTTGGGGCTTGTATAATTAATATAATAAAATAACTTTATAACACTGACATCAACAATATAATCAAAATCTGCGCGCGTGCACGCACACAGGCGCAAACAAACATACACGCACACTCATGCACACTCACACACACACAACTTATGTAAAACAATATAATGAAAGTTATGAATGTAGAACTCCTTCTAAGTAGCTTAGTAACTAATTTTAATATACACGCACACTCATGCACACTCACAAACACAACTTATGTAAAACAATCTAATGAAAATTATGAATGTAGAACTCCTTCTAAGTAGCTTAGTAACTAATTTTAATGTGCTCTGAAAGATGGTTTCTCAAGGATGTGTATTTAGTGACTGTTCTGCGGAGAACTTCTGGGAAATTATTCCATAAAGTGGAACCTGAACATGACAGACTGGTTTTAAGGCCAGGCACGGGGGTGCGACAGATCAATTCTTAGGGGAAGAAAAAGAATAAGTGGGGGAGATAAAGAGAGAGAGAGAAAGAGAGAGAGAGAAGAAGAAAGAAAGAGAGAGAGAGAGAGAGAGAGAGAGAGAGAGAGAGAGAGAGAGAGAGAGAGAGAGAGAGAGAACGAACAAAGGGTTTATTGCATTTAGGCATTAATCCCATTTTTCAGGGGTGGGGGATGGGGTAACAATAAGGTAGTTTTTTAATTTTTTTTTTAAATCGAGAACAACGAGAAGCGAAGACTAACAAACAAACAAACAAACAAAAACACCCAAAACCGTGACATGGAATGCTTCATTTCGTGTAATGTCAGTCACATTATTATGCCCTGCAGGCAGTGCTTGGTGTTGAGAGAGAGAGAGAGAGAGAGAGAGAGAGAGAGAGAGAGAGAGAGAGAGAGAGAGAGAGAGAGAGAGAGAGAGAGAGAGAGAGAGAGAGAGAGAGAGAGAGAGAGAGAGAGAGAGAGAGAGAGAGAGAGAGAGAGAGAGAGAGAGAGAGAGAGAGAGAGAGAGAGAGAGAGAGAGCAGAATACATTTTATTATCTCAGTACCCTTTCTGGTTCGTTGCCTCAGGATCTGATATTTTCAGGACAAGCGCACTTTTTACTTCGAAAACTCGCGACCAACCTCTTCTAACGTGCTTTGCTGTGATTGTGATGACTTGTTTGCAGAAAGTTAACTTTATGTATTTTGTTTGATTTTGTGTGTTTGATTTTATTTTATTTTTTCTCATTGTATAATTTCTAATGCAATATTGTAAGTTGTTTCATGTTTGTTTCTTTCCTTTCATGTAAAGCGCTATGCGCTTGTCTATAAAAAGACAAGTAATAGCGCTATATAAATGTCCATTATTATTATTATTATTATTATTAACAGCGACAAGTGTTCCACGTTCATGTTCCTTGAGCTGAGCTTTGTACCAGTTAGTTGCGGACAGTAAGCTATACATGGACCTCGGTTTGGTTCGGTCTAAATTATACAAGTACTGCGTGTTACAATTGTGACGCGAACGATAATTAGGCCCCAGAAATGTCTGTTTACGGTAACATAGGGGAAAAAAATAGGGTCGGTAGGTCGGCTTTTTCTTTTTTATTTATTTATTTTTTTAAACCTTTCCCACTTTGGGTGCGATTTTGTGTGTGTGTGTCCCTTTTCAATTTTTTGGGTTCAGACAATCCCCCAAAAAAGTTTAGGGTCGGGCAAAAAACTTAGGGTCGGGATACCGTAAACAGACTTTTTGGGGGCCTTATAATTATCGTGTTTAGGCACAAGGCGTACTACGATATCATGTATTTACCTTTGATTTGGTTCTATGTTGTTGCTAGGAAAGCCTTGCATAATTGTTTGTTTGTTCCGTCGGTCGATATTGCTGTAGCAATATTGAGACCTGTCTGTTCACGACTGAAAGAAGATTCCAGTAACAGATTGTGATGATTGCATTTTCGAAGGTTGTAGAGCTTTCTATGACGTAAGACAATGCGTAATTCCGGTGACGAGTTTTAGTTTCATTGCGTCATTTTGAACTTCCTGTATTTTTTGTGGGCTTTTTTCGACATCGTTAAGTAGCGCTGTCCGCAGCGTGTCTAGATGGTGTTTTGGGGAAAGAGAATTTGAATCCAGATGTTGATGCTCTCTGCGTCTTTGGCTAAAATAAATTTGGACAATTTTATAACGACGATTCTTGCCTTGTTACTTAGAGAACGGGCTGCGTGAATACAAATTCGAGTTACACTAGATTCAAGCATCGGGGTTGAATCGCCCGTGTAACACTGCGAAACAAACAAAGACAACGTAAGCTACGTCAGTAAAGCATAATTAATGATATCTATTTTATGGACTGCATGCATAGGCAGAATAAATAAACGCATAAATAAAAACAATAAATAAAATGAATACAAAATAAATTAATAAAAATTAAAACAACAAGGAGAAAAGAAAAGCAAGGATCTGAAAAAAGAACATAAAGAGAGGCAAACAGGCAGACTAAAATATATAGCAAAACCGGAGAGAGCGAGGGAGAGGGGAGAGAGAGGGACAGACAGAGACAGACAGACAGAAAGACATACAAAGACAGAAAGAGTACGAATTAAAAAAAGAAAACAACGACAAACAAGTACTGGACACTAACGCTGTCTATTATACCATCGCAGATAAATACAGACATAAATAAATAAATAAATTCATTAATAAGAGAACGAGTCCTTATGCCAGCAGGGTGCGATGCACCAACGTTTTGTTCAAAGGGCCTCGTCTATCACCTGTTCTTTGTCCGCTTTAGACGTGTGGTGAATGGAGCGCAGGCTAGCAGCACATGTGCAGTCAAGCAGTAGTCATTTTAGAGAACCATCATCTCAGGCAGGGTGGCGAGGTGATGACGTGAAGCAGGCGTAAACCAAATATTAAATAAATTCATCCACCCAATTCAGAGACAATGCGCCCACAGACAGACAGACACACACATACACAAACACACTCACACCCTCGCGCGCGCACACACACACACACATTGACACATGCTGACAATCGCATCTATTATATCGTGTACACAGTTAGAAAAAGTGTTATAATTATTTTATTCGATGTATTTTAGATGTTAAGATGATGGTGTTCCAATGTTAGGTCACATTGTTTAATCAGTATTAGTTCTTATGGGTTTGTTTTTCCTGCTGTATTCTTTTTCTTCATTTATTTATTTATTTATTTATTTATTAATTAATTATTATTATTATTATTATTATTATTATTATTATTATTATTATTATTATTATTATTATTATTATTATTATTATTATTTATGATTTATTTCTTTGTATTTCCTCTTTCCACATTATCATTTATATTATTATTCTGCTTCTTTGTTTTATAGTCTAAAATCACATAATTTGTGAACAGACTTTAAAATAAATTGATTGAATTGAATTGAACACAAACACACACGCACACACATACACACACGCAGAATGAAAGGCCAATCGAATCGATTCCAGTATGTATATTCATATGTAATGCGTCAGGACGTAAAAAGGTGGACAGAGGACGAACACGAGGGGGCAGTAGGAAAATAAGAAAAAAAGGAAAGAAGAATGATATAATGGCCTGGCACATTTGTTGTGCTATCGCGACCTTTTACAAATAAAATAAACACCCTGTTGTCCTACAATTCGCGCGTTATTTTCCTGTACTTCGCGTGTCCTTCACCAACTTTGGAATAGATAAACAAAACAAACAAACAAATAGAGTAAATAAATCTATCTCTTTCCGCCTCAACGCTTAAAACACAATATTTCATCTCCAGGCACATTTTAAACCCCAAAAGAATCTCCAATTAAGCCTTTTTTTTACGCCGAATAAGACATTGCGTAACACGACTCTCTCTCTCTCTCTCTCTCTCTCTCTCTCTCTCTCTCTCTCTCTCTCCCTCTCTCTCTCTCTCCCTCGCTCTCTCTCTCTCTCTCTGGGAACAAAGAGTAACATTTTAAAGTGAGTATGAAGGAATTGTTTTCAAACGTTTGTACTAGATCGTATGATCATTTAAGAATCGTCCAGTCCGCATTATTGATTCAAAATATTTCCCCATATTATAAGCCTACCAGTGCAGTCTCCCACAACAGCGCCATCGGAAACTGGTTCAGAACAACAATCGGTGTGCGTCAAGGATGCCTACTCTCTCCAACACTCTTCAACATCTTCCTAGAGCGCATCATGTCAGATGCCCTTGCAGATCACGAAGGCACAGTCAGCATATGGGGTAGAGCAATCTTGATGGATTGGCTGGAGAGGAACAAGAACTTGAACAGCTGGTACAAAGGCTTGACACCACATCCAGAGCCTATGGTGTCACGTCATCCGAATGGGATCAGTGACTTCAGCTCAAACAGCGAGTGAGGGGATTCAAACTCAAACTAAAATACTAGCACAAATACCAGATGAAGAGTTACACTCTTTTATTTAACACATATACACACAGGAATATGAGAAATCTAACCCTACCTCAACCCTTAATCGGTTCCCACAACCCCAACAATTACCTCCCTTGACTAATCCGTAACCCCTTTAACATTGGACCCAAAGTGGCAGCCCAAGCAAAGATACAACAATATGAAAATAAAGATGAAATATTACAGCAAAGGGCTTATGTATACAATAAAAGAAATTAATTTAATTAATATCAAACCCTTTACATAAACCAGCACAATTATTCGTTATTCATTACATTACATGGTTATTGCATTAGGTCCAGCGGACTCTTTCGTTATTCAATACAAAGCTTAATACTATAATCTGGAATCAGCAACAAACATCATTTGCTTTTCCCCTCTGAGTTCCAGAAAATCACCACATTGTTTCACAACTTACACAGTATATAAGCTTAACCAGTCTGATCACGACCTTCAACGAATTCTGTGAAAATCACAATGTTCACTAAGCGTTAAATTTATTTATGTGCGTGTAATGTTGTATGTCGTGTAAGTGTGAAGTCCTGAGTACTGCAACCCTAGGCAGCAGCGGTCATGCGAGCAAGCGGGTGGCCGTCTCAAGGTAGTCGCGCCCGGGTGGCAAAGGTCACGCAGCGTCTTAGCTTCTCGGACCGGTCCAGAACATCGTTGAACCACAGCACGGCACCATACAACACCAGATGGAAGCAACAGCAAACATCCTATCCTATCCTATCCTGTCCCGTAACCCGAAGGTCGTAGGGACACCACAGATGATCGTTTAACCAGCATTCTCCATCTTTCTCTGTCCTCAGCATCCCTTATGGCTTCGCTCAGTGTCAAACCAGTCCATTCTCGAATGTTGTCCTCCCACCTCTTTTTCGTTCTCCCTCTTCTTCTACCTCCTTGCACTGTGCCTTGCAGAGTAGTCTTTGCAAGGCCTGATGATCTGGTGACGTGGCCATACCATCGGAGTTTCCGTTTCTTCACCACTGTGGGTTCGGGCATTAAATAGAATAGACCCAACGTTTCCCGGCGTGTCGTAAGAGGCGACTAACAGGGGTGATGTTAGCACGGCATCACTGGGCAAAAGTCTTCTACACAGAAGTCACCGGCCAGGGCGGAGGAACCTCACGTTACTACAGGTTCAACGACCATGTGCTCAGGGCCAAGGCGAGCCACACTGTATTCGTGGATTTCGGCTGTGGCCAACAGCCTGGAGAGGATTGGGCACCGCCAGGTCTTTTTTTGCCCAAGACACACTACATGATGACACAACAGCAAACAACACGCAGGCAAACAGCAAAGCAGGCCCAATCTGGTCAACATAATAACCAACCTTACTGGGCTATCCATTTACAATGTAAACATAACATGGGAAATAACTCCTTCCACCGTCCGCCATCTTGACCTGTTTATTTATGCATTACAACAAATCACAATTCTTCTATAATTTATATAATTCCACACAAACACGATGCTATACAAATGCATATTATAATTCCATTCCTAAACCACAATTTTGATTCATCCTCTCACTCATATTCATCACCCCTCTATCATATTATTCATACATCATCACCATTGACCTCGTTTTAGCTACAACCTCAACGACATCATTTTATTATACAATTCCAACATGAAAATCATATGAAAATAATATTTATCAAAATACCCCTTTCTTTCTCATCCATCATCATTCATCCTCGTACGCATGCTCAGAGTGTATAGCCACTGAAAGAATTGGGATACTGGGCACCACTCACCTTCAGTTCTCGGCCTGTGACAGTACAGAAACACACACCACACAACACAACACAACACAACACAACACAACACAACACAACACAACACAACACAACACAACACAACACAACACAACACAACACAACACAACACACAGTCTGTACGAGAGTCGATGGTTCGTTACTGCTGCTCTAACTTATGATCCCAGGGCATCCTAGTATTGGCGAAATACCTAGGCCTTGGGCGGTATCTAACACAAGAGCACAGTCATACCCTTAGGAAAATACTCTACACCTATCACACAGAACTGGTGGCAGTAATATTTCTCCTATAACTACAGCATACTGGTTATTCTTGCCTTTCTTAAGGAACAAGACTTCGGGTAGTTTTAACACAAACACAACCCTTATAAACGGACTCTACAGCTATTCTATAATAGTGGCAGTCAAAAATATCCAAACACAGTCCGATCACAGTTAGTACCAACTTGACTCTGTGCCCTCAACCGCTTCTCCCAGTCCACAATTCAAGGCACAGAACTCTGTTCAGGCTTCTAGTAGCTATCGAGCTTACGTAAAAAACGAGATACTTACAAAACTCTCATACACTACGCAATACAAAGCGCTGACCCAATACTTTTCGCACAGCACTCTCATAGATATGAAACTGTAAACTATATACAACCTGAAACACACAATATATTTAGCATGTAACAACCTCGTGTCGTCACATATGGAATGGAAATAAGTGCAGAGAAGACCAAACTAATGTCCAACAATACCAAAGCCAGCAACATGAACATCCAAGTCCAAGGTCAATCCCTCAACACAGTGCATAGCTTCAAATATCTAGGAGCCATTGTATCAGACAATGGGTCTAGACAGGAAGTCCTGTCCAGGATCGCACAAACAACTTTTGCCCTGGCAAGCTTGAAGCCCATGTGGAAAGACAGGACCATCAGTCTACATTCCAAGGTAAGGCTGTTGCGCTCCCTTGTCATCTCCATCTTCCTATACGCTTGCGAAACATGGACCCTAGCTCACAGCAGGTTTACAGTGAAGAATACAAATCATGGAGATGAGGTGATACAGAAGACTTCAGGGCATTTCCTATACCAAGCACATCACCAACGACGAATTCCGACAGACCAACACAAGCCATTGGACAACATGATGACATGCTCACAGTGGTGAAGAATCGGAAACTCCGATAGTATTGCCACGTCACATGAGCATCATGCCTTGCAAAAACAGTCCTAGCTGCAAAGCACGGTGCAAGGAGGCAGAAGAAGACGGAGACAGAAAAAAGATGGGAGGTCAACATTCGAGAATGAACTGGTTTGATACTGAACGATGCCATGAGGGTTGCTGAGAACAGAGAAAGATCGAGTAAGCGGGTTAAACGATCATATGTGGAGCCGCAACGACATTTGAGTTACGGGATTAGATAGAAAAGGATAGGCAGCGTAAGAAAACAAGCTTGCAACTGCCTTCTTTCATATTCTATCCTATCCCGTAACTCAAAGGTCGTTGACGTCATCAAAGTTTGACGGAAATCAGCCCCGGAAAAAAACATTCGTTCGGGTGTTAATGACGCCACTATAGAATGGTTAAACTTAATGTACAGTCACTAGTGCTGCGCATACTATATGTTACGTTGAAACGCGAACAAAGTATGTCGGAAACGCGCACGATAGATCTAATCGTTTCGTTTTGCAAAGTATTCAATAATGGAGTTTATTTACCTTTGATTTGAGTTTGCATTGTTGTTAGGAGAGGCTTTGAATAACGTTGATGATTTGCGTTAGTCGATATTACTGGAGAATTTTCTGGATCTGCGTGTTTACTCTCGATAGAAATTTCCCGATACATGTCGAAGCAAGAGGACGTGGAAGGAGAAGAAATATGTATGACGTAAGACAGTAATGACGAAGTTAGAAGGTTAAATTGCGTCATACGAGATTGATCCAGGTTATTCGGGAGTATCAAGAGACTATTTAAGTGCCGCGCTGTTTCAAAAATAGGAGAGTGATTGTTGTTGATAGTGAACTTGGAAAGTAAAAGTTGAAAGTGGAAAGGCGATTGAGCGATTGTATGCAGTTGTTGATGTGTGCTGAATAAAAGTGGAAAACTTCATACGTCGACTCCGTGTCTTGTATGCTGCTTGAGCAGGCTGCGTGGATAAACGAATCTGAGTTACACCCTATCAGGAATTCAGCATTGGGGCTGAATCAGATACTGATAAAGAAGACATCATCATCAAACCGATTGTAACATTTTGGGGGTCAAGCCGCGATTCACGCCATAGCCAAGGGTTCAACTGCTACAACAAGCGAGTCAACGTTACGAGAGGCAGTCATCGAGGGTAGCCGCCATCAAGTTGCGTCGAGAGGGGCCAACATACTGGGACTACATCACCGATAGGTTCGGGTTGACTGCAAGGGCGTGTAGTCGCTGAAGAGTTGCTTCGTGAGCGAACAACAGATCGGGACTACGTGGCTGCCGTAAGACTACGTCGAGGGACAGTCTCGGAGCTACATCGCCAGTGTTACAGAGAGCGACGAGCGGACGTCGCGTCTACTTCAGCACAGGAACGTGTACATCAACACCAGCGTGGTGCAGCGTCGCATACGACGAGGACAGCGGGGCCTGCGTCAGCGAAGGCGACTAGTGGCAAGCATCAGCGCTACTGCAGAAAGCGTGCTGTTCTAGAACAGTCTAGAAAGGTACAGCACAGTCAAGAACTTTCCAGAAAAAGAACTCTCCAGTCAAGAATTTTCCAGAAAAGAATTTTCCAGAAAAGCATCAAGATGGCTGACTTCTGGCAGAAAGGGATTGAACTGCATCTAAAAGGCAAACAGCTGACGGAGTACGTCAAATCCCAGGAGAGAATACAAGAGAGAGAATTAGAAGAGAAGCGTCTGGAAATGGAAGATCAGCGTCGCCGAGAAGAACGAGAATTAGAAGAGAAGCGTCTGAAAATTGAACAGCAGCGGCAAGAAAAAGACAGAGAATTCGAGCTGAAGCGTCTTGAAGGCGAGCGTCAGTACCAGCTAGAGTTGGCGCGTATCCAAAACAATCAGCATGCGCCACAAGTTATCAGTGACAACAAAGCTTCAAAATTGCCAGCGTTTGTCGACGGGAAGGACCAGATCGACAGTTATTTGGCGAGATTTGAAAGGTTTGCCAAAAGCTCTAACTGGCAACCTCAAGACTGGGCGAATCGACTAAGTGCACTTCTGACGGGGCAAGCACTCGACGTCTACACTAGATTGTCGGACGATGACGCCAAAGACTACGACGTCTTGAAAGAGGCCCTATTGCAGTGCTACAACTTTACAGAGAAGGGCTACCGTAAACGCTTCCGTGAATGCCGGCCTAAGTCAGACGAGACGCCAAAGCAGTTTGTGGAGCGCCTGTCGTCATATCTACACAAGTGGGTGGAGTTATCAGGCGAAAGGAAGTCTTACGACAGTCTCCATGACCTGATCGTGAAGGAACAATTTCTCAATGCCTGTCACAAGGACCTAGCGACCCACTTAGAAGAACAAAAGCTGCAGACGCTTAAAGATGTGACTGAGGCTGCTGAAAGATATCTCATCGCTCATGGGAAGACCCTGGGGCCACCCAGCGCGACGAAACATTTTCAGAAGACTGGAAACCATGTGAACCAGATCCAGGGGAGCCAGACGAACGAGAAACAGACGGACTCCACGCCTCCTCCCAGACCACATAGCGGCTAACTGTCCTCAAAACAAAAGTAGCGGACAGCGGGGCAGTACGGACAATGCAGCGGTGGGCAACCGACAGAGACGTTTCTCCAATCAACGGCAAAACAGTAGATCTGACCATCAAGTGTGCGGCGGGAGCGTCATTTTTCCGAGTGAGACCAAGCGCACAGCTACCCCTGCCGACGTGCAAGAGTGCATGACCGATGGCCAACTTCTCCTTGCCAACGGAAAATCCATCCCCGTCGTCGCCAGCGCAGCTGTGACCGTCCAGAACATGCCAGTTTCCAAGGGACGCGTCGGAAATCATGAAGTGACTGTCTTAAGAGACTCTGGCTGCAGTGGGGTCATCGTCAGAGAAGATTTAATCGCCAAAGAACAGTCCACTGGCGATTCTAAATGGACACTTATGGCCGACAGCAAATGTGTGAGAGCGCCAGTTGCAAAGATTCAAGTCAGCACCCCTTTCTACATAGGCGAAGTCGAAGCGGTTTGCCTGAAGAAGCCGCTGTATGATTTGATGATCGGGAATATCGACGGCGCGAGACGACCCGACGACCCCGATCCAGAGTGGAAGTCCTGCCTCAACTCAACACGTCGAAGTTGTGGAGGAGGATCCATTGCCATTTCCCGATGGAGACCTTACAGAGCTGCTACGGGATAATGTGGCTACTCCGGCTCAGCCCTGCCGACCAGAGATCGTCGGTGCTGTTACTACCAGGGCCCAGGCCAAGAGAGACAAGACGTCTACGCCACTGAATGTCGCCGACAACTCTAAAGCTGCCATCGTGGACAGAGATAAGCTGATCCAGCTCCAGGAAGCTGATAGTACTTTAAACAAGTACAGGAACCGCCAAGACCACGTGACCAAAGGCAGTGGTACGGTCTATTTTGAGGTGAAGGCCAAGATCCTGTATCGAATCTTCCAGCACCCGAGGGTCAACGGAGGGAAACCACTACGTCAAGTCTTGGTACCGTTACCCCTAAGGCGCCAGGTGATGGAAGTAGCGCATGACTCAATCATGGGAGGTCACCTGGGTATCAAGAAGACGTCGGATAGAATCCAGGCGGTGTTCTTCTGGCCAGGACTTCATGCGGACGTCAGCCGTTTCTGCCGATCATGTGACATTTGCCAGAAGACCATACCTCGAGGAAGGGTCCCGAAAGTGCCTATGCAGAGGATGCCTCTGATCGACCGACCTTTCAAGAGGGTGGCCTTAGACTTAATCGGCGAAATAAGACCTCCGAGTGAAGAAGGTCATCGATGGGTACTGACTTTAGTGGACTATGCGACTCGGTACCCAGAAGCAGTGCCACTGAAGAAGATTGAGGTCTGTCAGAATTTCTTCAGGCACTCCAAGTCTACTGAACATGTCCACTAGTGCCACTGAAGAAGATTGACACTGAAACTGTAGCAGAGGCACTAGTGGACATGTTCAGTAGACTTGGAGTGCCTGAAGAAATTCTGACAGACCTCGGGACGCAGTTCGTCTATGACTGCATGAAGGAGGTCAACAGACTGCTGAGCATCCGGCATTTGACTACGACACCCTACCATCCAATGTGCAACGGGCTTGTCGAAAAGTTCAATGCTACGCTGAAGTCCACCCTGAAGAAACTGTGCAGCGAGCAGCCCAGACAATGGCATCGCTACATCAACGCCTTACTTTTCGCCTACAGAGAAGTACCGCAGGAGTCCACCGGCTTCTCTCCGTTCGAGCTGCTGTACGGAAGAACCATCCGAGGGCCGATGCACATCCTAAAAGAACTGGACGAAAGAAGTAGACACCCCAGGGGTGAAGAACAGCTACCAGTACGTGTTTGAGCTACGGGAGAAGCTGGAGCAGACTCTCGAGATAGCCAGAGAAAACCTGAAGAAGTCCCAGGACTGTGGAAAGCACTACTATGACCGTAGGGCTGTGAACAGGAAGTTTAAACCTGGCAACAAAGTGCTGGTGCTGCTACCTACTGATCACAATAAGTTGCTGATGCAGTGGAAAGGCCCGTACGAAGTGGAGACCGTGGTGGGGATCAACGACTACAAGGTGAAGGTCGGCCAGCATTCCAAGATATACCACGCCAACCTCCTTAAGCTGTACGTGGAAAGGCCATCAGAGACTGTGCATGTGGCAACAGCAGCTGAGATCGACAACAGCTTTGACAGCGAGGAACTGTTGGAACTGGGAGACTTCCACAGCAAAGAAGGCATCGATGATGTTAAGCTAGGACCAAGCTTGACGGAAGGTCAAAAGATGGAGCTCAAGGACCTTATGGGCGAATTTCCCCATAGCTTCAGTGATGTCCCAGGCTCTACGACTTTGGTCGAACATGAAGTCCACACCCAGACCTGGAAGGAGCATCTGCAGACCTTGAGGGAGCTGTTCCACCGTCTCGCAGAAGCCAACCTGACCGTGAGACCCAGCGAATGCATTCTGGGAGCTGACAACGTCGACTTCATCGGACGTTCGATGGAAGAAGGAGACAACGGAGGACGCACTGATTCCAGGGAAGCCCACGTGATCATCGTCTTTGACCCTGGGCCGATGACGACCGCAACTGACGAGGGCGTCGTTTCCTTGCGGATGAAAGAACATTGACTGTGTTGGTGAACTAAGAACATCGGTAATATCTAGACAGGCTTGAAGATGAAAAACATTGACTGTGTAGATAAACTGTGAACATTGACAGTACCCAGAAAGACTTGCAGATGAGAAACATTGACTCTGTGTGAATGAACTGTGAACATTGACAATATCCAGACAGATTTGAAGATGAAAACCATTGACTCTGTGTGAATGAACTGAGAACGTTGATAGTGTTCAGACAGTCTGAAATAAGTCTTAATTCTGTACTTTGTTTGTGCATTACGTTTCAACGTTGTTGAAAGAAATTGGGTAAATTTCTTCTTGAGTGGGGGGTTATGTTACGTTGAAACGCGAACGAAAGTATGTCGGAAACGCGCACGATAGATCTAATTGTTTCGTTTTGCAAAGTATTCAATAATGGAGTTTATTTACCTTTGATTTGAGTTTGCATTGTTGTTAGGAGAGGCTTTGTATAACGTTGATGATTTGCGTTAGTCGATATTACTGGAGAATTTTCTGGATCTGCGTGTTTACTCTCGATAGAAATTTCCCGATACATGTCGAAGCAAGAGGACGTGGAAGGAGAAGAAATATGTATGACGTAAGACAGTAATGACGAAGTTAGAAGGATTGGTTAAATTGCGTCATACGAGATTGATCCAGGTTATTCGGGAGTATCAAGAGACTATTTAAGTGCCGCGCTGTTTCAAAAATAGGAGAGTGATTGTTGTTGATAGTGAACTTGGAAAGTAAAAGTTGAAAGTGGAAAGACAATTGAGCGATTGTATGCAGTTGTTGATGTGTGCTGAATAAAAGTGGAAAACTTCATACGTCGACTCCGTGTCTTGTATGCTGCTTGAGCAGGCTGCGTGGATAAACGAATCTGAGTTACACCCTATCAGGAATTCAGCATTGGGGCTGAATCAGATACTGATAAAAAACACCAACATCGAATCGAGTGTAACACTATACATGTATCAAAGATCTCATTACCTATACCATCATAGTGCTATATTACTGTTAGACCAGTCAGGAGCCACTGTTTCTAACTGCCTGTATATTGACGACATCTACCACCACTATGACGTGGCCTATTGATTGTAGCGGACGATCTTTTAACAAGCTAGAACAACGGCATTTAGATTCAAAATTTCCAAATATCACATGAAAGGGACCCAAGACGAAGAATTTGTTTGTTTTGGGGCGGATAAACGGGATTACCATAAAGTTCGCTAATGATAAAGGGGGCTTTCTTGCCCAAACCCATTGCTAAAGTTTGATTTCTGTTTTCATTTTTGTTCCGACAGGAAATTTGTTAGTTATTCAATGCTTACAGGGCCCAGCGGACTGCAAAGAGCCGAATCAGGACCACAAAATCAAGACCACAGCTTCGCTGAAAGAGGACTCACCCCCGATCCGCATAAAAGAACTGCCGAAACAACCCACGCAAGGGACGCCGAGGCCACACTCCAATTCATCGAACCCCCGTTCACAAAAACAAAACAGAATACAAACATCACTACAAAACATCAACAAAACAACACATAAAATGCCCACACCACCAAACAACAATATCATAGGAAGCCCCAGCGAACACCTGGCAGAAAGCGTCCAATAGTCCCGAACTGATCCAACAGACCTCACACACGAACGAGGAGCTTTGTCCCGGAAGAGTTTTCAAGAAAAAAGGTACATGAATGATCTAGCGAAGAAGAAGATAGAAGATTGATAGAACAGAGTAGGAATGAGAAAGAACAAATGAGAAAGACAGCGACAGAGAGAATTTAAAGCACTAAATTTCCAGAAAGTGGGGATATTATTTATACAGAAGCCCACGGGACCGACAGGAAATGATTTTCCTTGTACTGTACACTGTAACGCTCTATTATCTCTTAGATGAGTTTTGTTTGTGCTATGAATAGGCACAAAAACTACGGACTTCATTGATTAAAAAATAAAAACCGCCAAAAAAAAGACCTATACTTTCCAAACAATTGCTTTTTTGTGGAAAATTTATGCTTAACAGTGGGCAACATTAACTGTGGATGTTAAACGGATCTATCGAGGAGACGTGGTGAATGTAATGTGGGTTCCTTTAAAAAAAAGTATTGCTATTACTAGTAGATAGTCTGGTGTTGGATTATACAGGGTGTTCCAAAAGTCTTGGGCACATTTTGACATTGAATATTTCCGAAACTATTAAGGATATAAAAACGCATCTGGTAAATTCAGAAAGCTTGTAATCTCAATTTTTACATGGAATGTTCAAAGATGTTCAATGTGAGCACCATTGGTCACACGACACACATCAAGCCGATAGTCAAATTCTTGCCAAATGCGTCCCAGCATTTTCTGGTTGAGTGAACGCCATTAATGGGTCTGAAAAGAAATAAAAAATCAACAGCTTTACAAAAAACTTAATGTAATTAGCTTTAAAATGGCACAACTTTGAGATTACTACCATTCATAGTAATTGAGATATGGGGACTTCAAATGTGCCCAAGACTTTTGGAACACCCTGTACATTTAACAACGAATTTCATACTCTCTGTATGTCCTATGACAATTTTGATGATGGGTTCACACTCTTTAAAACTGGTCGACTGTTAAAAACCGCTGTCACTAGCTGACGCTTCCGGTTTCCGACAATTCATCCATGTGAATTTTATGTAGTGTAGCGAGAGGAGGGAAATAAAAGGTCTCACGGGGATAGAATTGTCCCTTTTGTTGCTTGCTCGCTTTTGATGTGCGCTGAATATTGAAGCGAAATTTGTTTTGTCCTTGCTGCTGGAAAGGATACATTAATTTTATATTTTTACATCGATACTCGGTATTACATAAGAGATGGCTGGGTTTTTTTGTTTGTAGATATGCATCCGCTTCCCAAACCTCAAAAATACACCAGGAAATGAATGTTAGGTAAGTTATAATAACATAAAATGAAATAAACTGAAATAAAATAACATTAAATTAAATTCGAGTTGTTTTTATTCCATTCCCAGCTAGTGTTTTCTGCACTGGAATAATTATGGCGATTTATTCTATCTTTTCAATTTGTTCGTTATGATAACGTCTGTTACTCTTATTTACAGAAGTTTTTCCCTAACAGGAATAACATCATACCTTAAAAAGGCTGTGTGTGATCGAGATAAAACCTGGCCTTTGCAGAAAGCTCCTTCAGGGGCGTTAAGATGTTGACAGGTAAAAATGGGTTGCAGGCGGAATTTCGCTTATCAACTAGGATTTTTTTCTTTTTGGTTTTTATTTTCAATTATTAAAACGCCTGTTACTCCTATTCACAGACGATTTTTGCATTTAAACCAAGTGTTTTATGTTGGATTTTTCATTATTCTACGTACTATGTTGTTTTGTTTTGTTGTTGTTGTTGTTTTTTGCTGTTGTTGCTGTAATCTGGTTTTACATGTTATGTTTGCACCGGCAGATTCTCAACTCACGCGAAATATTAAACAAGCAGAACTAAGCAAAATATTCATGTATAAAACACGTGTTTTTTTTAAATTCCCAAGCTTATCTGGAAATACTTTGAAATAGTCGGGAATCGAAACGAGTAAGATGTCGGTCTGTCCGTCGGTCCGTTTGATTTTGAACACACTTCACAGGAACATTACCCAGGCCTCCCCTGATATTATATTTGTTCTGCCGCAAAGGTCAAGGTCACTGGAGTCGTTTTGTTGCTAAACACTGTTTTTCTCAATATCTCACAAACAGCTGAAGCGATTTTGTTGAGATTTGGATTTGCAGGTTCTTCAAATCATTTGCCATCCTTCAGTTGCCATCCGGTTGTCGGTCATTTTGGCCTTATTTCTAAAATAACTGAACCGCAATTTATCTTTTTTTGTGTGTGGAGACTTTATCTACTGCTAAGCATGTTAGATCGTTCATATTTGTACTTTCTCAAAGGTCGAGGTCATTGCTCTTCACCATTTGTTAAACGCGCAGTGCGTTGTAAGTCAACATGGGTTTAGCCGACTTTGTCATATTTGTTTGCTTGCAACCATTTGGATATTTTAACATAGTTCAGATAGTGTCCATATCATTCCACGTTTTTCGTTTGCTTCGTTAGGATAAGGCCGAGTCACAACACAGCCAAGAAAAATGAACACTGTTGAAAATGCTTATTTTTCGGCAATGTGCGTCTGAGTGTCTGGGAATACATTTGAATGGCTTGCCATCTGATCAGGGAGGCCGTACAGGAATCAGCTATACGGCATTGAAAGCTTCAGTTTTAGGTGGGTGGAGTAAAGTGTGGAGTCGGGGCTGGGTGAGAGCGGGTAGGTGGGCAAAGGGAAGTTTTTTTTGTGTTTGTTTGTTTTGTTTAGTTTTTTTCCCCGTGACAGAACCTGTGCGGTCGCATCTAAAGGACCTTTCAGACGTGAACATGTTTCGTCATTTTTCGTGGCAGGCAAATAACATGCTTGCTGCAGGCGCCCACGTAACCACATTTAAACTCATTTTGACCCTTGCGAGCAACCCTTTGACTCGGTAGAATAATTCCTATTTTATTTTGCTCGCTGCCGAAGGTGTGTTAGTTAGTTATTCATTGCTTACAGGGTCCAGTGGACTGCAAAGAGCCGAATCAGGACCACAAAATCAAGACCAAAGACCACAACTTCGCTGAAAGAGGACACACCCCTGATCCGCATAAACGATCTGCCGAAACAACCCTAAGGTAACACTGAAGACCCTCCACCAGCCAGTCACTTTACAATAAAGACATCCCACCCAGGGGACGCTGAGGCTATACTCTAATTTATTGGACCCCCGTTTACAAAAACAAAATAGAATACAAACATCATTATAAAATATTAACAAAACGCATACATATAAATTAACTACATTGCCAAATAATAACATCGTAGGAAGCCCTAGTGACTATTTGGCAGAAAGCATCCAATATTCCCAAGCGGATCCAACAGACCTCACACACAAATGAGGAGTTTTGCCCCGGAAGAGTTTTCAAGAAAAAAGGTAGGTGATTGGTCTAGCGAAGAAGAAGATAGTATAGTAAGTAGATAGAACAGAGTAGGAATGAGAAAGAACAAAGGAGAAAGACAGCGACAGAGGGAAGTCAAAGCACTAAAAATCCAGAAGGTGGGGATACTATTTATACTGAAACTCCCGGCACCCCCACGGAGGTCCGCAGGTGTGTCCGCTCTGACCAATCAGAATGCTCGTATGCAAAACGTCTCTATTAGGCAGCCAATGAAAAACAATGCCACTTTCATTTGCTGATTCAATCGGTACATTTACTCTTTTGACTCCTTATTTGCTTAAAATAATTGTTGCTGTAGTATTTGTGACCTAGTGGCGGTTTGGGAATAAAACCTGCTGCTTTTGCCTATTACAAGAACAACTTGCGTTTTTTATCGAAAATAACGGAAGCCATTTTATAACTATGCAGTTCAAGTCACACTGCATGCAATGCATTGCTGAGTACAGACGTTTTGCATCAGAGCATTCTGTTTGGTGTGAGCAGACACACCTTCGGCAGCGCGCAAAATAAAATAGGAATTATTCTACCGAGGCAAAGATTTGCGCGCAAGGGTCAAAATGAGTTCAAATGTGCTCACGTGGGGGTCTGCAACATTAACAAGCATGTTCTTTGCCTGCCACAAAAAATGACGAAACATGTTTACGTCTGAAAGCTCCTTTAGATGCGACTCATTAGAAAGGAGCGGTCGGGGTCTCAGGCTCTTCGAAAGCCGTGGATTAAATGTAGCACTTTCGTCCGACGTCCAGTTGCGTGTTGAGGGACATGTATCCCCGGCTTTTAAATGATCGTAGTGAATGCAGTGACAGGGATAGATGCTACACGTATTCCGGGCCTTAAGAATTCCATCCGATTTTCTGCTCGACTTCTGAAACATAATGCAATGTCCCGGAGGCCTCATCACAAAAGCCACATGCTAGGAATTGAAAGGATATAAAGCAGCAGTGTGGCATGGATGGTACAAGGATGAAAATAACATTTTAAAAATATATTTTTGCTAAGGCGGACAAACCAACTCTCTCTTTCTTCGGGATCAAATAAACTGGAGTGCCCGAAGTCTCAAAACAAGAGCTAAAGTGTCACGAACTGCAGGCGTAAAAAGTAATTAAAAAACCTATTGTTGGATCAACCTTAAAAATGGAAAGAAAATGTAGCTTGTCCTAGGATGGACATGAGCTCCGTCTGGCGGTCTCGCGCTGGTTAAAAAATGAAACGCAGCGCTTAAAAAAAAACTCCACACGAAAGTTACATCATCATCATCATCATCATCATCATCATCATCATCATCATCATCATCATCATCATCATCACCATCATCATCATCATCATCATCATTATCATCATCACCATCATCATCACCAGCAGCAGCTTCATCATCACTACTTCTCCAGCCCCTTCTCCACCTTGTTGTTGTTGTTCTATTTCTTCTTCTTTTTCTTCTTCCTCTCTTATTCTTCTTCTTCTTCCTTCTTCTTCTTCTCCTTTTTCTTCGTCGTTCTCGTCGTCGTTATCGTCGTACTCTATTTCTTCCTTCTTCTCCTCCTTATAATAATATAATAGTAATAAATTGGGTATTTGTATAGCTCGGTATCTCGTCTTTTTTGCAGGCAAGCTCACCGCGCTTGACACACATATTCACACACACACACACACACACACACACACACACACCCACACACCCACATGTGTGTGTGTAGAAACGACGTTGCGATGACTGTTGTGAAAAAAACAGACATTATTTTGATACACTTTTCATTTTCCTGACATTATTTTGACATTTTCAAATTTTTGAAGCATTCCATAACCCTAACCCAAACCCTAACCCTTAACCTAACCCTAAGCCTAAAACAGTTGTAACTCTACCGGAACCCTATTTTGACGTCAAAATAGGGCAGCCTTCCCAAAAAGTCAAAAGAAACCATGTGGAGTTTCATGAGTGTGTCACTGTAACGTCGTTTCTACATGCCCATACCCACACACACAGTTATTACAAGAAGCCTCTAGAACTTCTCTCTCTCTCTCTCTCTCTCTCTCTCTCTCTCTCTCTCTCTCTCTCTCTCTCTCTCTCTCTCTCTATCGGCTTCATGCATCATGTTCTTCATAACAACAGATCAACCTCCTCCCCCTTCAAAATGGACGGGAGGAGTAACAATCTTTTGTCCTGATTATGATCTTTCGTCTCTCATGGTCATATACTTTGTTATCTCTGTCGCAACTTCTTCCTTCTTTACAAAAAGAAAGAAAGAAAATCGGAAGAGAGTGTGGATCTTTGTCATCAGTGTTATCTCCCCTCCTCCTCCTTCTTCTCATCTTTTTCTTACCGCCTCCATTCTTTTTGCATTTTTATCCAGCGACACTTTAATCAATGAAAATGTTTTCTTGGAATGAAAGCGGTTCTTCTGGGAGCGTTTAAAGGAGCCTCTTGCCTGGTTTCAGGTTCTTGCCGTCAAAATCATTTGTCTAACAGGCTTTTCTATACTCGTTATCTGTCGGAAACTGCAGTTTGCAGTGCCCTACGCTGTTACATGCCCGTGGCTTTGTTAAAAACAGCAGCTTATGGCTTTGTTAAAAACTGCAGTTCGCTGTGCCATAGGCTGTTGCATGCCCGTGGCTTTGTTAAAAACTGCAGTTTGCAGAGCCTTAGCCTGTCGCATGCCCATGGCTTTGTTAAAAACTGCAGTTTGCAGAGCCCTAGCCTGTTGCATGCCCGTGGCTTTGTTAAAAACTGCAGTTTGCAGAGCCCTAGCCTGTCGCATGCCCATGGCTTTGTTAAAAACTGCAGTTTGCTGTGCCATAGGCTGTTGCATGCCCGTGGTTTGTTAAAAACTGCAACCGAGCAGGAAATAGGCGATGGAAAAGACACTTCGACGATTCAGGCTTTTTTCCAAACGAGGAATCAGCGCCGGTGAGGAGGTCTGAGTGAGAGAGAAGGAGAGAGACAGAGCGAGAGAGAGAGAGAGAGAGAGAGAGAGAGAGAGAGAGAGAGAGAGAGAGAGAGAGAGAGAGAGAAGAGCAGGAGGAGGAGTAGTGTTATGAGAATCATGTTGAACTTTTTGCTTTATACGCATGAACATTGTATCCAAAATTGATTGATTGATTGATTGATTGTTGCTTTAGGTCCAGCGGACTCTTCCGAGCCAAATCAGGACCGGACAACCCCCGATCCGCATTAAAGATCTGCTGAAACAACCCTAGTGGGAAAACTGAATGCCCTCCACCGGCCAGTCACTTTACAATAAAGACATCCCACGCAGGGGACGGCTGAGGCTTTACCGCAACTAATCGAACCCCCGGTTACGAAAACAAAATAGAATACAAACATCATTATAAATTCTCAACAAAACACATACATATAAAATGCCTATATTGCTAAATAATAACATCATAGGAAGCCCTAGTGACCACCCGGCAGAAAGCGTCCAATACTCCCAAGCTGATCCAACAGACCTCATACACAAACAAGGAGTCTTGTCCAGGAAGAGTTTTCAAGAAAAAAGGTAGGTCATTGATCTAGTGAAGAAGAAGATAGTATAGCAGAGTGATAGGACAGAGCTGGAATGGGAAAAAGCAAATGAGAAAGACAGCGACAGTGGGAATTTAAAGCACTAAATTTCCAGAAAGTGGGGATACTATATATCCAAAAACCAACACTAAAAATGCAGATGATGAAGAAGATGATGATGATTTTGATGATGATGATGATGATGATGATGATGATGATGATGATGATGATGATGATGATGATAAAGAAGAAGAAGAGAAGAGAAGAGAAGAGAAGAGAAGAGAAGAGAAGAGAAGAGAAGAGAAGAGAAGAGAAGACCATCTTCATTTTCGTATTTGTGTGTTTGAAGCAAAATCCATTATTTGTTTTCAAAAAGACGAGGGGGGTAGGAGGGGGGAGTTCGTTGGTCCGTTATCACTCTAAAATTATGTTTTCTTTTTCAACATAAACATTCCACAGTGCAAGAATAATTCTCTCTCTCTCTCTCTCCTCTCTCTCTCTCTCTCTCTCTCTCCCCCCCCCCCCCCCCTGATTATCTGTCTGTCTTTCTCTGTCTGTTTCTGCCTCTCTCTCTCTCGTTATACGTTATACTTCCAATTCTGATTCTCGCACACCCACACATTCCCTTGAACATTTGATCGTTAATTTTGTAATTCCTTCACTATAAACAACCTTCTTGAGCTTGAGGTTGAACCAATATAGCCTTCGGTTGAACTGTCAACTTAGGCTCTTCTTCTGTTATATCGTAAGAGAGCTTCAGCGGTTTAGCATTTAAGTTTTAGCCCATGAAGTTGTTATTCTTGGTGATTAAATAGCTTCCACTCCTTCTCGTCCTCGAGCTTCCTCAGTTGTTGATCTCAGGTTAAGAAAGGAGGACTAACCACCATCGAGTTCGACGAATTCCGGAGTATACATGCAATCAATGTACTGCTTTTGGTCTTCAACTAGTATTTCTACCGTTCCTTCATTTTGCAATCAATAGTTCATTTTTTTTCTTCTTTCGCTACCTACAATCCCCTCTCTATACAATCAATAG
Organism: Oncomelania hupensis; assembly: GCA_036898135.1. NCBI lineage: Eukaryota > Metazoa > Mollusca > Gastropoda > Littorinimorpha > Pomatiopsidae > Oncomelania > Oncomelania hupensis. The sequence goes on along the minus strand of CM072511.1, from coordinate 143,391,135 downwards.
TACCTCTTTGTATTCAACTATTGTAAATCACGTTTGCTTTCGCCTACTGTGTGCATCCTCATAATACAATCGTTAGTACACATTTGCGTTTCACCGACTTTGTCTTACTAATGTTTGCTATGCGTGCATTCAAACCTGTCAACATCTTTAGCCCATTGAAGGATTTTCTTTTTCTCCGAAGGCCTGCTTCGATCTCTATTCTTCCAAGTCGTTTACCCCATCACAACCTTTTCAAATGTACCACTTTGTTTCATGCTTCGTTATGCACTCAATGTTCAGATCCAGCCATTTCCCACCATTTTTGGTTTTAAAAGTCGTGATGCATTCAATAGATTTTGTATGTATTCAACTTGTCAGGGTCTTGAGAAAGTTTTGGTGTTTTTTTTTAATCCACTTGGAGATTTTTGTGTACCATGACGTCCTACTAACAATGACACGAAGAGAAAAATAAAATTGCTCGTAGTAGTTATTCAATCAATTTTCCTACCTTCATTTCCACCCCTTCCTTCCCCCTCCCCCTCCCCCATGTTATTCTTGGGATAAATTTACAATGCGTGATGTATGGGATGCCGATAGGGAACTTCCCTCTTTCTTAAGATTTTCCTTTGTCAGGGACAGATTGTCTTTTAAACCCTTTTTTCCATCGTTGTGATCGTACACTACAACTCATTTTGAGGAAGCACGTGGCAACGGTACGGATTTGTTTTTTAAATGTCACATTATGTCGCGTCCAGTGAAAAATTCGATCCATATAAGATTTCATAATGACTCGCAGCCAGACTAATTCCAAGGAGAAGGTTTTGTTTACTTTTGTCCAAAACGGGGTTTACTTTAAAATTCGCATTGTTATTACCTTAAAACAATAATAAAGCCGACTTTCGTTGTTCAAACCAATGTTAAAGTTAAGTTAAAGTTGGTCTTTTACACTTGTGTTCTGAGAGAAATTGTTTATTCGGATTAACGGCACACAGTACTATAACTGTGTCTATTTCTGAATGAGCCGAGCGGCTTCAAGAGTGCGTCTTTGGTGTCTAAGCTGATGTAGGGGTAGGGTCTATTAAATCAATCTGACACGAAAAATAAACTTATCGATAAACTTTGTTCCGGTTTCTGCCTCTATAAAATTTAACGAGGTTCACATTCAGTCTCGTATGCAAGAATATGCGATTAAAAGAAAACAAACAAGCAATAAGAGATAAGAGATTCTGATTAGAACGATCAGCACGAAGTGGACTTAATTTGTGAACGAACTAGTGGAACATAATTAATGCACAAGAACAAAGGAAGAGTTGCGAATGCGAAAGAACAACGCGCCCGATACGTCTGCGTTTATGTAACTCCTTTATTTTATGGAGAGGTTCAAGGTATAACGTTTAGTCAGGCTCTGAGCCCCAGCAGGTATTTTAGCCGAAGATAATTGATTTGGTAAAATGTAGATTGTGTTTTTTTTTTGTTTTTTTTTTGGGGGGGGGTGGGGGGTGGGAGGGGATTAGATAATTTATTTAAAGTTTTTTTTTTCACATTATGAAGAAGCAGAAGAAGAAGAAGACCAACAACAACAACAACAACTACAACAACAACAAGAGAAAAAGAAGAATTCTAGAAGGTCCGTATCTCTGTTGGGCTCCGTACTTTCATGTTAACTACAGTATAACAATTTCTTTGTAGTCCTGCCTTAATTTGGCCGCTCACTATTTATATCACTGTACTGTACATAGTTTACAGTCTTAACATTTTTTTTAAATTTCCTTAATTATTGATAGTGTTTGGTTTACTGGAGTGACTGAGAATGTTAATGTGAATGAATGGCGATGTTACATCTGATGTTTTATTTATTGACAACGATAGTGTCCTTGTCAAATTATCTTGTGTTAACATGGGGAACGATAAATCATCTTTGTATATTGTAGCTATATTTTTTATTTGTTTTAATTGTTTTCTTTATTTGTTTGTTTTTTGGGAGGTGGGGAAAGGGGGGTGGGGGTGGGTTGTATATGTGTAAGACGATAGAATTGAGAGCAAGGGATGCGGTGGGATGTCCCTCGGTATCCTCACATTGTTTGGATCCTCACATTCAACTCTGTAATCTACTTTAAAGGTAGTTCTGCGAAACATTGTCATGCGTCGTATTAGTGGACTTTTGTCGAATACAATACAATACAACACAATACAAGACAACACAATATAATACACTATCAAAACAACACAATACAATACAACACACCGCAATACAATACAATACAATACAACACACTACAATACAATACAACACAATACCACACAATACAATACCACACAATACAATACCACACAATACAACACATCTTTATCATCCCAAAAGGAATTACAGCAGGCGCAGAATCCCATTTTAAATTCATATACATTAAGAATACACAATAATCCCATTGTAAAGTCATATACATTAGGAATTCACCAAAATCCGCCTTCATCTACAACACACTAATCAAAAGCATGCTTCCAATTTTCTCCCTCTTTTTCTCCTACACACACCACAACACACAAACAGAAACACACACATACACACACACACACACGCACACACGCACATCACAGCTGAGCGAACCAAGCAGTTGATTGTCTTTTTATCAAAGGGTATCACAGAGCATATGTTAAGGGGTTATAAGACATTGAATTATTACAAGAAATAATAATAATAATAATAATTTATTTCATTTAAAATTCTACGCCTTTCCCTCAGGAGAAGCTCAAAGCGCAGTTACAGCCAGCCATAAATAAATACTCAAGGAACATAAAAGAATAAAAGCATCAAACACAAAACCAAACATCACAGTATTAAAATATAGTCAAACACACCCACTCACTCTATGTCTCCCACGCATACACACACACATACACACGCACCCATACACACACGCACAAACACACACACAATAAAATACAAAAGCATAATAAAATTGTCTATCTCTTTCACCACAGTATTAAAACATAGTCAAACACACCCACTCACTCTATATCTCCCACGCACACACACATACACTCAAACACACACACACACACACACAATAAAATACAAAGCACAATAAAATTGTCTATCTCTATCAGTATACGTGCATTTCACACAGAAACAGAAACGAGCAATTTACTTAAAAACGCCATGGAACAACTACTATGATCACCACAAAAAGACACCACAACACAACACCTGCACAGACACTCAAGCAGCCAAACACACCTGGGCCACAACGACGACGAAGATGAGGAAAACAGCGACGACGACGATGACGACGACACTGAGAAAGAAGATGACAACGACAGTGACGATGATATGATGCGGCTGATGACGACGATGATGATGATGACGACCATGATGATGACCATGATGACGACGATGATGAAGGTACGATGACCACAAAAAGAGGTTAAGGACGGCTGGTAGGCAGGAAGAAAACCATATTCCCTATCACAGACAAACATCACAATTATCATATCTATCGATAAAAATGTAAACATAATAAAACTTCATTTTGAAACACAGGTGCACTCTCCTTACAATACTTTCCAATCAAAACAGCCAATAAAACAAACGTCAAAATCAAATCAAGAAATCTTTATTCACCAAAAATTGCAGTGAAAATTTGCCGTGTCGCTTATAATATGCAATAATCACATGCTCACACACACATATATATACACACACACGCACACACAAACACACACAACGGGCAGGCTCACAGCTAAACAACGAATACACATATACACACGAGCAGTACAACTACATGAGGTCCTGCTTCGGTACTTAGCAGTCCGCTGGACCCTATAAACAATGATTAATAACATTTACATGCGACATAGGGCAAATTATTGTCATTCTTGGTTAATCTAGTTTCCCCGATAATGAATAGTCAATGTGTATCATTATGCAGCCGAGCGGAGTAATTGACTCCACGTCTCGGCCACCACCTTGAGAACGCCAGCCCAATCCGAACTGTATTTTTTAATTTTCCCTCGTAAGAGAGACATACAAATATTTGCCCTGCAAGGAGGTGAAGCGTTTTGATAGTAAACCGGCTTGCCGGCTACTAGTGCCATGACACTCTCTACAAGTCACTGCCATTGACTCGCATAAAATGCCTGCCGACAATGTAGTCCTGCTCACCACCAACAGCAGAAGACGAATGGTCAGGCGGGGAGAACATATGTCGTGTCGCATTGTCCAGCATAACCCAATGGCCATACTAAAGGATTCTGCACAGCAGGAGCCACCCAAGGCTAGACTAACCAACAAATGGAAGGTAGACAATCTCTCTCCCAAGCGTGAACCAGTCGCCTATCATTCCGCTATAATTTCTAGCCGTTTTGGAAGGCAGGCGGCTTTATTTTAGGAGACTGTCTTAGTTATCAGCTAGCTATTGCTGGAAATAACTTTAAAATCGCAGCTTGCTATAGACTGTCTGGTCTTAAAATAGTAGCCAGGAGTGGGCAAATGATGGATTATGTAAGATAAAGTGGAGTGAAAGAGCGTGAGAGAGAGATAAAGAGAGAGAGAGATGGGGGGAGGGTATTAAGGGGGTTGGTGGGTGTGTTATGTTTGAAGAGAAGAAGAAACCAAAGACAGAAAAAAGCATTGTCAAGACTAATAAAATGTCTCGGTTTTCCAGCATTGTGTTTTCACACATCAATAATATATATTAAAAAAATAAAATAAAATCGATGTTTGCATTGAGAAGAATAAACATGAAAGTTTAACATTTACACCCACCGTTACCGACACAGTAGACGGGGATAATAATCGCAGGGAAGAGAGAGTAGGGTCTAAATCATAACTGAACCACCAGAGCAATCATGGACAGCGAAAAATGGCTACGGTTGGTTGGTTTTGGTTGGTTTGTTTATTAATGTCTTGTTCACCAAAGATGATAAGACAAAAAAAAAAAGGGGGGGGGGAGGGGGGGAGGAAAAAAGTTAAACAAATATAGCTACTGGTGTATCAATTAAGATTTTTGCCACGACGGTACATAAATCTAAATCAAAGTCTGCTAGACTTGTTTTCCTGTCTAAGACTGGAATAAACAAGGGGGAAATAACATTGCAATCAAAAAGAATATGTTTAAGTGAGAAGGGCTGGTTACACACACATTCAATAGTTCTACAATATTTGGTCCGCACAGCATCTAGTAGTATTCTATATGACACAGAATAAATTACTCTTGAAGTTTTGTAAATCACTGCGGTATTGAACATTGCCTTGGTATTAAAGGATTGTGTCATATTCCTTTCAATTTGATTTTGCAATTCCTTGGATGATGGAAATATATCAAGGTATTTTGCATTAATATTTAGGGCTCCTTGCTTAGCTTTTCTGTCAACGATGTCATTATACACCAATCCACAGTGTGAAGGTACCCAGCAAAAGCTTATTTCTGTACCATTGACTCTGAGGCTATGTATAGCATGCTTGATCTCAATGATTAACTCTTTCCGTTCCTTGTGAACTTGAGATTGCAATGCCTGAAGTACAGACATAGAATCTACACAAAATACAAGCCTTAAAAAAATTATTTGTAAACTACTAATTTTACTAAGAGCCATTAAAATAGCAACTAATTCTGCAGCAAAAATTGATCTTCCAATTCCTAGATGAAAAGATTCTTCTATATGCAAATCCGGTATAATATAAGCAGCACCGGTGCTTCCTGAATCTAAAACAGATCCATCTGTGTAAATTTTTAAATGCTCTGAGTAATTTACACTTAAATGCATCCTAGCTTCAACTGCCACAACGTTTTCATTTTGTTTTTTGTTTTCATTGCAGTAATTTATGTCAAAGTGAGCAATTTCGATTTCCCATGGTGGTAAAGGCGAAAAAAGATCTTGTTCAACAATTTGAAGTACATTTACATTACAAAAACCAACAAAAAGGTCTTTAGTATAAGTTGCAAGGGTTTCATAGGCTTTTACTTTGTGTCCTTGCTTTGGAAATGATACATCTGACCGCAGAAATAACTCTTCAGTAGTACTGTTATGAACAAAGCTTGCTCTTACCATATACTTTGCACAAGACATTTTTCTATACTCATCAAGGGGCATGACAACCGCAAAAGTATAGGCTTTAGAAGTTTTAGTATGAATAGGAACACCTAATGCTAACTTTATTGCTTTACTATCTAAGCTGGTTAATTTTCTGAGGTATGTTTTAGGGGCAGAAAAATACACTTCTTGACCATAAATAAGTTTTGATCGGACTAACGAGCTAGCAAGATAAATTTATCTACATTTATCTTGTCCATCACGGAATTGGAATCTGGTTCATCGGGGTGCCAGGCGAATGCAGCATTGGAGTCCAACCTACACAGTTGTGGATTAAATACTTTACGTGTTTTAACTAACCGTTAACGCGTGCATCAATATTGATTTCCCCTGAAGAAATGGGCAGTAATATTGATCGATTTCTCTTCTTTGAGATGGTTAGTATTCACATCCGCGCGCGTCACACAACGAGCTCAACTTCCCTCCCACCAATCCCCAACACCCATCTCAAAGCTTAAGTCGGTTGCTGTAATGCTTTGCTCTGTCTGTTTATCTGCCTATCTGTCTCTGTCTCTTTCTCACTCCCTCTCGGCCTCATCCTCTTTCTGTCTTCTTCTTCTTCTCACTCCCTCTCGGCCTCATCCTCTTTCTGTCTTCTTCTTCTTCTTCTTCTTCTTCTTCTTCTTCTTCTTCTTCTTCTTCTTCTTCTTCTTCTTCTTCTTCTTCTTCTTCTTTTCTTCTTCTCCCTGTTTTTAATCTTGTTTTCTCTTCTTCTTCTTGTTCTTCTTGTTCTACCCGCGTTTGGGTGCCGGGGGTTTTCAGTATAAATAGTATCCCCACTTTATGGAAATTTAGTGCTTTAAATTCCCACTGTCGCTGTCTTCCTCATTTACTCTTTCCTATTCCTGCTCTGTCCTTCACTCTGCTATACTATCTTCTTCTTCGCTAGATCAATGACCTACCTTTTTTCTTGAAAACTCTTCATGGACAAGACTCCTTGTTTGTGTATGAGGTCTGTTGGATCAGCTTGGGAGTGTTGGACGCTTTCTGCCGGGTGGTCACTCGAGCTTCCTATGATTGTACTATTTAGCACTATAGGCATTTTATATGTATGTGTTTGGTTAATGATTTATAATGATGTTTGTATTCTATTTTGTTTTTGTAACCGGGGTGTTCGCGTAGTTGAGGTCAACCCTCAGCCGTCCCCCGCGTGGGATGTCTTTATTGTAAAGTGACTGGCCGGTGGAGGGCATTCAATTTTCCCACTGGGGTTGTTTCAGCAGATCTTTTATGCGGATCGGGGTTGTCCGGTCCTGATTTGGCTCGGAAGAGTCCGCTGGACCTAAAGCAACAATAAATCAATCAATCTTGAAAACTCTTCCGGGCCAAGACTCCTTATTTGTGTGTGAGGTCTGTTGGATCAGCTTGGGAATATTGGACGCTTTCTGCCAGGTGGTCACTAGGGCTTCCTATGATGTTATTATTTAGCAATGTAGGCATTCTATATGTATGTGTTTTGTTGATATTTTATAATGATGTCTGTATTCTATTTTGTTTTTGTAAACGGGGGTTCGATAAATTAGAGTATAGCCTCAGCGTCCCCTGCGTGGGATGTCTTTATTGTAAAGTGACTGGCTGGTGGAGTGCCTTCAGTTTTGCCACTAGGGTTGTTTCGGCAGATCTTCTATGCAGATCGGGGGTTGTCCGGTCCTGATTTGGCTCGGAAGAGTTCGCTGGACCTAAAGCAATAAAAATGTAATGTCTTCGTGTTCTTGTTCTTCTTGTTCTTGTTCTTGTTCTTGTTCTTGTTCTTCTTCTTCTTCTTCTTCTTTTCTTCTTCTTCTCTACTTCTCCCTATTTTTAATCTTGTTTTATCTTCTTCTTCTTATTCTTCTTCTTTTCTTCTTTTCCCTGTTTTTACTCTTCTTCTTCTTCTTCTTCTTCTTCCCGTCCTTAAGATTTTTTTCCTTTCTCGTCCTTCCTCTTCTTCTTCTCCCTGTCCTAAATTCTTTTCCCCTTTTCGTACTTCTAACTTTTTCTTCCTCTTGGTTTAAACAAATGTTTTATTCAAGGAAAAACATATAATTACAAACAATGATTTACAGGATAGGCAACAAGCAAGCTTATATAAGCCCACCCTGTATGACAAAATTCGACATAATAATTAAGTGACAGGCAACTGATAGTTGCATATAAATAAAGAATACAACAATTTAAAAAAAATTAATTAATTAAAGATAATAAGGTTGAGTCAATAATTACACGGACATACACGCATACACATAAATAAAAAAATAAATAATTAAATAAATAAATAAAAATAACAAATGGGAACGATGAATCAAATATTTAGCTAGAAATTAAATGCGTGGATGAAAAAGAAATGGACATTTTAAAACCAATAATTAAAAAGGAGACGTGTGTATGTGGTTTGTGTGTGTGTGTGTTTGTGTGTGTGTGTGTGTGTGAGAGAGAGAGAGAGAGAGAGAGAGAGAGAGAGAGAGATGGTTTGAGCTTCTTCTTCTTCTTCTTCTTCTTCTTCTTCTCTTTCTCCTCCTCCCTGTCCTTAAGTGTTTTTTTCCTTCTCGTCCTCCTCTTTCTTCTACTTCTTCTTTTCTCCATCTCTGCCAAACCCTGTACCACATAAGGTCAAATGGATAACCATGTCTTCAGACCTTTTAGGTCGTTGATGTTGGTCTCCAATGGAAAACGATGTCTCCAAAATTCCTGCTGGTGATGGCGTTCTTATAACTCTGAGAGCCAGGACCCCGCTAGTCTGGCTTGCAAGATACACAGCAACCCTACTGTGGTACTGTTTTGTCATGTTGACTTGAAAAAAGTTCCATACTGCCTTTGAAAATTTTGGGTTCGCGAGAGACTGCGAAGCTATGTTAAAAAGTAGTACAAACAAGTAGTGGTTAGGATCGACTATGATAATTGAAAGGTATCTTCGTTTTTTCCAGATTTATCTATCTGCAAATACTTTGATATAGTCGGTAGTCAAAAGAAATCCAATTTCCGTTTGTCCGTATGTCGGTGTACCTATCTATCCGTCGGTCTGTTGCACACCAAATCTCAAGAACCATTGAACGGATTTTGAACAAATTTCAGCGACAAGAAATCCACTGATCTATTATCAAATTTTTTATTTTGTTTGTTATGTCTTTCCATTGTGCTTCCGATTCCGCTCTTATCAGTCCGCTGGACCTTATAAACATTGACTATCCAATCTAATCTATGTCTTCCCATTTCCAACCCCAATCGCCCGTCTATGTTGGCTAAAAAGCCACCTGTTTTGAAATGAGAGTCTGAATAGACCTTGAACCTTCGACACTAAACCTCAGACAAGCCCAAAGCGTACGACATGCGTTTTGAACTAGGACAACTTTTATTTGGCATACTTTGTTAAGACTCCTCCGTGTGGCTATTGGGAAGACGTGTGTGCGTGTGATTGGAGTGCGCGAGAGAGATGAATGTGAATGAGTCGGCGGCTGCTGGGCGTGAAGTGGGATATTTTAATTTATGTATTATATATGCACATTTTTCAGCCCTTGTTTTTGTGAACAGAAACTGTACTTTTATACGCTGTCTGTTGTACGCTTCCGTTTGCATGCTCATTGTGATGTCATGTCTGTTGTATATTTTCTGTTTAGCATTGTGTGTGTGTGTGTGTGTGTGTGTGTGTGTGTGTGTGTGTGAGGTGGGTGTGTGTGAGTGTGTGTGTGAGGGTGTGTGTGTGCGTGAGGGTGTGGGTGTGCGTGAGGGTGTGTGTGAGTGTGTGTGTGTGTGAGGGTGCGCATGTTTACACGGCGTTATTTGGACAAACTAGTGCACATCTACATACGTTCTTTGGACAGACCTCCTTGTTGGGACGTCCATTTAGTGATCCGTTAGGGTTAGGGCTAGAGTTAGGGTTAGGGTTAAGGTTAGAACACTTAAAAGTACTTAAAAAGGGGGTCGTAGCACGACCCATTGTCCACACAACGTATGTGGCGTTTGAGGAAAGTCCAAATAACGGTGTCTGTGCATGTATGTGTGTGTGTGTGTGTGTGTGAGGTTGTGTGTGTGTGTGTGTGTGCGTGTGTGTGTGTGTGTGTGCGCGCGTTTGTGTGAAATTGTAGAAACGCCGTTATTTTGACAAACCGAAGTCACATAAGTTCGCCCTTTGCGGGAAACAAACCCGCGACCTTCGGCATAGGAAACCGGCGACTAATCCACTGGGCCATCGTATGTGTTGTTTTGATAGTACCTTTTCATATTTCAGTTTGTAAATAATAATAATAATAATAATAATAATAATAATAATAATAATAATAATAATAATAATAATAATAATAATAATAATAATAATAATAATAATAATAAATTGCATTTATACAACGCATTTTTCATTAGAATAACAACTCATTCGTACGCATCATCACAACATTCGCACTACATCATGTACAGCATCATTCAGAAAGTATTATTACTGTTCCGCAAGGGGCGAACGTATGTGACTTAGGTACGAGACTATTGAGGTCACCGAGGGTTTTCTCCGGGCACACCGGTTTCCTCCCTCCCTTCAATAATGGTACAGGATGCAGTCAATATAAAAAATTTCAAAAATACAAATTCGATTTTCTTCCGCCTTTCAATAGCGATCTTCCTGCCTTTACACCACCTGTTTGAGTGATGTATGTGTATTTGGTGTGTGTGAGGGTAAATGAGACAGGTGAGCGTGTATGTTGGTATAGATCGCCGCGCTTTGAGCCTTGGGGAAAGGCGCGTACATAGCATCCTGTATTATTATTATTATTATTATTATTATTATTATTATTATTATTATTATTATTATTATTATTATTATTATTATACTATTTACACAGAAAACGCCTAGCGAAACACGTGCGTTTTTAAGGAGCTCTTGAAGGAAACAAGGTCTGTACAATGTCTTAAACCGGCAGGCAGCGCATTCCAAACCGTGGGTGCTTGAAAACTAAAAGACCGTTCGCCAATTGTTTTAAGCCGACGCTTAGGCGTTTTCAACAGTTTTTCATTTGATGAGCGCAAAGAACGAGTTGTAGTGTAGGTACTAAGTACCTCAGTCAGACAGATATAGTGGAAGTGACTGGTCAGTAAAATACAGTAAACAAAGTTTTAAAGAAAAACACTTCCCATGTACTCCATATGCATCTAACTCACATACAGGTCTTGAAATGGAACAGTTTAAAGATGTTAAACCACTTTTTATGTTAAAGTTTTTATTCTACGTTAATGTTAGTATAATTTTACCGCTGAATGCAACCTTTTAATGTCTATACGTTATTCTTTCTTTTAATCTATGTTTTTGTATACATCTAATATTTGGCCACAAGTACTTGTACTTTGAGTGTTCATAGCCAATCAGCCTAAATTCAATAATATTTCTGCATATTTTTAAACCTGTTATGTTTACGTTTTACGACGCATTTTAAGTTAGCAATGCTTTTAGTTGCACAATATTCTTCCATATAATTATGGTAAACGTGATTTTTACCGCAAATATTGCTCATTTAGATATTTTGATTAAACCTGACCTGATCTAAGTGTTCAAGGTCATCATCGTCTGTTCAAGGTCAAGATCACATGATACTTCGTATGATTTACATGTTAAGTCATCTTGTTTAATGTTTAAAAATTTTAAAGTTACATCAATGTTCAGTATCTAGAAACAGTTCAGTACACTTGATCTGCATATACAGTGCACTGTTTAAGTCACTTATTTATCTTTTGAGCTTTTAATACCACCATATGTTTAAAATGTGTTTGAATAAACCAAGTTTTTAATATACGCTTTCTCAGATGTGAATTTGTGTCATATTTTCACTGCACAAATCAGACTAAGTTTTTTTGCATCGGAACCTTTTATGTTAGTTTTCAGGCTATAGATATTTTAAGACCAAAATGATGACCAACAACACTAATGGCATCAACATGGACATCAAAGTCCAAGGTCAATCCCTCAACACAGTGCATAGCTTCAAATGTTTAGGAACCATTGTATCAGACAATGGGTCCCGACAGGAAGTCATCCCCATGATCGCACAAACAATTGCTGCCTTCTATGATGTGCTCATGGGAGTTTTCGTAAATTGGTTATGTTACATCAGTACAACTTATGTTAATCTGATGAATACAAATTGATACAACAACAACAACAACAACAACAACAACTTCTCTCTTTCAACGTGTACTCTCCCGACTCCCTGTATAACAAGTCATGGCTAGTCCGCATCGGATTAGGAAAACATTTTGTACAACATATTTTGTTTGAATACCCAATTATTATGTCAAAATTAGAACAGGGTATTAATACCAAGGAATATGGCCAATATCATTTTATTTTATTTTATGTTTATTTTGTTTGTTTGTTGTCTACTATTACCTAGAGTGAACAGACGTCAAAACTGAACTCATCCCCTTAGCAGCTCCAACAATAATTCTGAAACCTTCTAGGTGTAGTTTTTCCAATGAGGCAGTCTGCGCATCTGTACAGTTATCTCAGATTATATCGCCATAATCCAAGTGAGGTAGAATAAAAGATGTGTACATATGCTCTATGGCGTTTCTGCCTAGTGTATATTTATACAACTTCAGGCACGCCAAGAAAAGTTTTTTTTTTTTAAATAATATAATTTATATGGGCATTTCCTATACCCAACACGCAGCACATCACCAACGACGCAGTCCCATAGACCATCACACAAGCCATTGGACAGCGCGATGACATGCTCACAGTGGTGAAGAAACGGAAACTCCGAAGGTATGGCAACGTCGCCAGAGCATCAGGCCATTCAAAGACCATACTGCAAGGCTCACTGCAAGGCTCGCTGCAAGGAGGCAGAAGAAGAGAGAGACAGAAAAAGAGGTGACCCTGTTAAATTCTCACATCATTGAGAGGAAAAAGCAGTCTCCGCTATAAAGTCAATTCCTTTCTGGTGACGTCATCACAGTGAAGTCATTAATTTGATTATGTTTGTATGGCTATTTTTGTCAAAGTTTCGGACAATAATACACGTTTTCTTGCGTGCTTGCCGAAGATATCAACAGTGAGACACTTTAAATTATAACAACGCCTTCCGGAAGGCAGTCTCAAACAGAGCTGACAGAGGGTGGGTAGCAAAAGGATGCCTACCCCCTCCCCCCGCTCCTTCCCCTACCCTTCCCTTCTCTTTCTCCCCAATACTCTCACCCCCAACATCCTCTCCGCCCCCACGCCGGTTTCAAACCCACTGATATGTTTAGATGTGGGAGGTAACTACAATTTGTTTGAATTAAATGTTGACGAAGCTGTACATGTTAATTAAATTCAACAGTCAATCCAGTCACAGTTATACACGTACACGGCAGCAGTTGTTTTGTGCGATCCTGGAGAGGACTTCCTTTCGGGACCCATTGTCTAAAAAATTGCTTCTTAATATTGGAAGCTATGCAATAGGTTGATGGATTGCCTTGGACTTTTATGTCCATGTTGATGCCATTGGCCATCATTTTGGTATTCTATACACTTATTTCCATTCCATAGGCTCCGGAGGTGGTGTCAAGCCTCTGTATCAGCTGTTAAATTCTTGTTCCTCTCCAGCCAATCCATCAATGTTATCCGCAAAACGGAGATTGGAGATTGCTCTACCCCATGTGGTGACTATGTGCCTTCGTGATCTGCAAGGGCATCTGACATGATGCGCTCTAGGAAGATGTTGAAGAGTGTTGGAGAGAGTAGGCATCCTTGACGCACACCGATTGTTGTTCTGGACCAGTTCTCGATGGCGCTGTTGTGGAGGACTGCACTGGTAGCCTTGTCATACAGGCTTTGGATGACTTCAATAACTTTAGGGCTGATGTACATTCTCGTGGTTGCCCACAGAACTGCATGCCAGACTCGGTCAAACGCTTTCTTGAAGTCTACAAACATATGATATAGATGTTATTGGTGCTGTAGGTATATCTTGCAGATTATTCTCAGGTTGAAACTCTGTTCAATGGTACTTCGCCCTTCCCTGAATCCTGCTTGTTCTTCAGCTATGATTTGTTCAGCTTGGGGTTTCAGCCTGTTGAGTATTATTTTCAGGAGGACCTTGACGGGATGGCTGATGAGGCTTATGGTGCGGTAATGTTTACACTACTTATGGTTTCCATTTTTGGGAAGAGTGATGATAAGCGACTGGGTCCATGGTGTAGGCCACTCCCCACTCTGCCGGATCTTGTTACAGATAATGGTGAGGGTGTCAATCATCGTTTTTCCTCCTGCTAGAGGCAATTCCGCCGGTATGTTGTCCACCCCCGCTGACTCCCCTTTCTTCGGTGATTGCACTGCTGCCTCAAACTTTTCTCGGAGAATTGGGAGGATTTCTTCCTCTTCTCTGTTCTCCGCAGAAGTCCAATGTGTGTATAATACAAGTCTATTAGTGCATCAACTTCTAATTTCTGTTTGAATGTTCAATTTTAAAAGACATATTTAAGGTAAATGAACATAACATAACTGAATATGGACATTCTGTAGACATGGTTCTGTTTCATCGAAATGTTACAGAATTTGTAAAATTATTGCAAGATCTCATGTTGGTAGACGTTTTCTTTTGTTTGAAATTATGTTTTTCAATACAGTGTTTTAAAAGTTTAATTTTCATCGTCTAATGTCACTAAAATGTGTGATCCTATCCTATCCTATCCCATCCCATAACTCGGAGGTCGTAGGGGCAGATGATCGTTTAACCAGCGTGTTGGAGAGAGTAGGCATCCCTGACGCACACCGATTGTTGTTCTGAACCAGTTTCCGATGGCGCTGTTGTGGAGGACTGCACTGGTAGCCTTGTCATACAGGCTTTTGATGATTTCAATAATTTTAGGGCTGATGTTGTACACTCTCATGGTTGCCTACAGAGCTGCGTGCCACACTCGTCAAACGCCTTTTTGAAGTCTACGAACACATGATATAGATGTTGTTGGTGCTGTATGTATTTCTCGCAGATTATTCTGAGGTTGAAAATCTGTTCAGTGGTACTTTGCCCTGCCCTAAATCCTGCTTGCTCTTCAGCAATTACTACTACTACTACTACTACTACTACTACTACTACTACTACTACTACTACTACTACTACTACTACTACTACTACTACTACTACTACAACTACTACTACTACTACTACTACTATTACTACTAGTATTATTATATATTAATAATAATAATAATAATTAATAATTACAGCCCCCAAGCTGAAATGTGTTAACAGACATCAAATGAAAGACTGATTGACGCATGCTATGCAGTATTCAAGAAGTCCACCGCAGAGTAGGATAACGCCGATAAACGCATCCACTGAAATAAACATTTTGAACTTGTTTGATTGTTAGCTTACGTGGGCCAGTTTCTGAAAGTACATTTGAAGGACTCGCCATCTTGTTTTCTATGAGGATGTATTCCTCTCACTTTTGACCAGCATGACCAATGGGTCCGGGTTGTTTGGCTTTCAACATGGCTTTCACGTGGCGCGCGTATTGTTTACAAGCACAACGCGTTCATGCCGCTTTGATTTAATAACAAACTGCGCACTTAGACCCGTGTTTACATTGTTTGACTGATGAGCTAAACTTGCAGCGGACTGTTTACGTTGCCATCCTCATCATCATAATAATATTTCCTTCTTCCTCTTCCTGACTTTCATCAATGTTCGTCGGCGTCGCCGTCGTCGGCTCTCTCTCTCTCTCTCTCTCTCTCTCTCTCTCTCTCTCTCTCTCTCTCTCTCTCTCTCTCTCTCGCTTCTCTCTCTTTCATTTTATTTATTTAATCCCTTTTATATAGTGTTTTTTTTCCAGCTCAAGAGCTGTTCAAGGAACTTTTTAACTCAAGTCGCCCGAGGCGCCTACCTGCCACCTAGACGACATTAAATTCCGTGCAATGGAATGCGTGCGTGCACAAATTAGACCTTAGTTTATACTCTCATCCTCCTTCGGATGAGAGCATAAACCGAGATCTAGTCTGTGTGTCGCATACATTCCATCATTACGGACTTTAAAGATCCTGACGGGTGAGTGCCGAGAACAAGAACACACCCAGCATGCACTTGGTCTTTCTTCCCCATCCCTGGCTGCCCAGGATTGCTGCCGTGATTTGACAAAACCGAGTAAGTCCACCTAAGGTCGAAAATGAGTTTTTTGCGCCATCAAACTTGCAAGAGAATGACGCATCTTACCTGTAAAAATCAAATCCGAACTATGTTTAGATTTGGAGATATCATAGAGTAAGTCCTTGTTAAAAATATTTTAAGTGGGGGAATAAACTGATAAAACCAAGCAAGTCCCCTGCGATTTTGTTTCGGCGATTCTCTGGCTGATGCTCGAGTTGGCATGATGACGTCATTTTCTACAATAACCTGACAAAGAAAAGTAAGTCCTCCCGACCAATGAGAAAGCGCCTTAAGATGAAGTGGACCAGTGAGAATCCATGTTATTGCTGCTGTGCAATATTATTTTCCTGTGAAAATGATGACGAAATTTCGGTCAGCAAAGGACGTGTTCGGCTTTTTGAAAAAGGGTTTTCTTCATGTACTTTCCTGCCCACCATGAAGGATCCTGTAGATCTTCCGCCTACGCGGCAACTTCCACGAGGTGTGGAAATAAACAAACAAACTATCCTATCCTATCCTATCCTGTCCCGTAACCATGAGGTCGTAGGGGCACCACAGATGATCGTTTAACCAGCATACTCCATCTCTCTCTGTCCTCAGCAGCCCTGATGGCTTCGCTCAGTGTCAAACCAGTCCATTCTCGAATGTTGTCCTCCCACCTCTTTTTCGGTCTCCCTCTTCTTCTACCTCCTTGCACTGTGCCTTGCAGAATAGTCTTTGCAAGGCCTGATGATCTGGTGACGTGGCCATACCATCGGAGTTTCCGTTTCTTCACCACTGTGAGCAGGTCATCGTGTTGTCAAATGGCTTGTGTGATGGTCTGTCGGACTTCGTCGTTGGTGATGTGTTGGGTATAGGAAATGCCCAGAAGTCTTCTGTAGCACCTCATCTCCATGCTTTGTATTCTTCGTTGTAGATCTGCTGTGAGGGTCCATGCTTCGCAAGCATATAGGAAGATGGAGATGACAAGGGAGCGCAGCAGTCTTACTTTGGAATGTAGAATGATGGTCCTGTCTTTCCAAATGGCTTCAACCTTGTCAGGGCAGCAGTTGTTTGTGCGATCCTGGAGAGGACTTCCTGTCGGGACCCATTGTCTGATACAATGGCTCCTAAATATTTGAAGCTTTGCACTGTGTTGAGGGATTGGCCTTGGACTTTGATGTCCGTGTTGATGCCATTGGTGTTGTTGGTCATCATTTCGGTCTTCTCTGCACTTATTTCAATTCCACAAGCTTTGGAGGTGGTGTCAAGCCTCTGTACCAGCTGTTCAAGTACTTGTTCCTCTCCAGCCAATCCATCAATGTCATCCGCAAAACGAAGATTGGAGATTGCTCTACCCCCTATGCTGACTGTGCCTTCGTGATCTGCAAGAGCATCTGACATGATGCACTCTAGGAAGATGTTGAAGGGTGTTGGAGAGAGTAGGCATCCTTGACGCACACCGATTGTTGTTCTGAACCAGTTCCCGATGGCGCTGTTGTGGAGGACTGCACTGGTAGCCTTGTCATACAGGTTTTTGATGACTTCAATAATTTTAGGTCTGATGTTGTACGCTTTCATTGTTGCCCATAGAGCTGCATGCCAGACTCGGTCAAACGTTTTCTTGAAGTCTATGAACACATGATGTTGGTGCTGTAGGTATTTCTCACAGATTATTCTGAGGTTGAAAATCTGTTCAGTGGTACTTCGCCCTGCCCTGAATCCTGCTTGTTCTTCAGCTATGATTTGTTCAGCTTGGGGTTTCAACCTGTTGAGTAATATTTTCAGGAGGACCTTGCTGGGATGGATGATGAGGCTGATGGTGCGGTAATTTTCACACTCCTGAAGGTTACATTTTTGGGGAAGAGTGATGACAAGCGACTGGGCCCATGGTATAGGCCACTCTCCACTCTTCCAGGTCTTGTTACAGATAATGGTGAGGGCATCAATCATCGCTTCTCCTCCTGCTTGTAGCAGTTCCGCGGGTATGTTGTCCACTCCCTCTGACTTCCCTTTCTTTAGCGATTGCACTGCTGCCTCAACTTCTTCCCGGAGAATTGGGAGGATTTCTTCTTCTCTGTTCTCGGGACATGCTAGAACGGATGGGTCTCCATTTGTTGTATGGTTGTAAAGGTCAGAGCAGTACTCTGTTCATCTGTCCAAGACTTCTTGTTCTTCTGTAAGGCATATGCCAGACTTGCTTTGGATCGTGGAGACTTTGGGCTGTTTGAAACTTGTCAGCCGCTTTACAGTCTGGTAGGCCTTCTTGCTGTTGTTTTTGTTCAGACTGTTCTCTATTTCCTGGCATTGATCTTCTATCCAGTTCTCCTTTGCTGTGCGCATGCCTTTTCGGATGTCATTGTTGATTTTTCGGTAGACATCAGCTCCCTGTGAGGTGTTCTTTTTTTTTTTTTTTAAATCTCTCTTCGTTTATCACACAGATCCAAAAGTTCAGGTGTGATCCACGGCTTCTTCTTTGGTCGGTGCTTGCCAAGGATCTCAGTGGCGGCATCTGTCACAGCTGAGTTGAAGGTGGTGGTCATGGTGTTGACATCTACTTCACCAGCCCCCAAAATGAGCAGTGGTGCAAATTTTCCTTCAATTGTGGCCTGAAATAGTTCTGCCACCTCCGGGTCTTGCAGTTTGTCCAGGGCGAACTTCAGTCTAGTGCAGTATTTACTCTCTTCAAGTGGAGCCGGAAAGACATCATCAAGAGATCGTGGTCACTTCCGATGTCTGCTCCTGGAAAAGTGCGTGTCCTGCCAATGTTGATGCTTGATCTGAAGCGTTTCTTGACCATGATGTAGTCTATTTGGTTGTGATGCTCCCCACTGGGACTGTGCCATGTCCATCGTCTGGAGTTTTTGTGGAGACCAAGCGTGTTTGCCAGTACCAGATTGTTGTATCTGGCAAACTCCAAGAATCTCAGACCCCTGTCATTTGTCTCGTTGTTGCAGTGGGGTCCACATGTGTCTCCCCAGTTGTGGTGCGCATCTTGGCCAACCTTGGCATTCCAGTCGCCTTGCACTATGACTATGTCCTTCTTCGGCACTTGGTCAAGGACCGCCTGTAGATTTTCATAAAAATCCTCCACTTCGCTGTCTTCATAGTCTGATGTTGGGGCATAGGTCTGGATGATGGTGATGTTGAGAGGGGCTGCTCTCAGGCGGATGGTAATGAGTCTACTGGGCGGCAACCCATGACAGTGGCTAGAATGTTCTTGTGGACCAAGAATCCAACGCCGTGTTCGTGCCTGTCATCTCTACCGCTGAAATAGAGCTTGTGGCCTTTGTCTGTCGTTGTTTCACCTAGGCCTTTCCAGCGCAGTTCGCTAATGCCTAGAACGTTCCATCGATAGTGGTCCAACTCGTGGGCCAGTTCTTCTAATTTTCCTTCCGCAGTTAGGGTCCTGACATTCCAGGTTCCTATGACGATGTTGTTTCTCGTGCGGATCTTGCTAAATTGTCCATCAGTAGCATACTTAACACCTCCGTCCTGGTGGCCAACGGAAGGCGCGGTCCTTGAGCCGGGCGACGACCTATCCGGTATGGAATTAGTGGATAGTGCCATTATGCATGTAGTGTGTCTTGGGCAAAAAAGGACCTGGCGGTGCCCAATCCTCTCCAGGCTGTTGGGCACAGCCGAAATCCACGAATACAGTGTGGCTCGCCTTGGCCCCGAGCACGTGGTCGTTGAACATGTAGCAACGTGAGGTTCCTCGCCCTGGCCGGTGACTTCTGTGTAGAAGACTTTCGCCCAGTGATGCCGTGCTAACATTACCCCTGTTAATCGCCTCTTACGACACGCCGGGAAACGTTGGGCCTATTCTATTCAGTGCCCGAACCCACAAACAAACAGCAACAAATATATTACAGACACACAAGGGCAACAAAATACAAGACATACACGTGGTGTAAAGGCAGGAAGATCGCTACAATAGGAAACTGAAAGGAAAATAGTTTTGTATTTTTAAAATTAAATTGGCTGCATCTAATATTATTTTGAAGGGAGAGCAAAAAAACCCATGACTCCTGCATACCAACCCAGGAATATTAAGTGAAGAATGGCTAAAAACAATAAACAGGCACACATATACACTCACTGTAACTGCCGCACCCACATCTTACAAAACCCAACTTATGTGACTCATCTCGTCAGACTTTTTAACAAAGAAACGAAACGGCCTATGGGACTTACTTGGTTTGGTGAATGTTGAAAACAAGGATTTACTTAATAATAAACTGACAAAACCAAGCGGATTTGACTTACTTGGTTTTGTGAATTTTTTTAACAAGGATTTAATTCAATAATAAACTGACAAAACCAAGCGGATGACTTGCTTGGTTTTGTCATGTTCTCAACAAAGATCTATCTCAAGAATAATCTGACAAAACAAAGCAAGTCCACAAATAGTCTTAAAACATCAAATCTATCAAACATTTCTTTAACATTCAAGGTATGCACTCTTAAATCGAGGAATTGCATTATAATATGCCCTTAAACTTCCAGAAACGATCGCGTAATATAGCGCAACACAAAACGTCGATTTTCTCGAAAGTAGGTTTTGTGGACTTGCTCGGTTTTGTCAGTTCACGGCAGATTGGGCTCAGTTTTCCGGGCGTCAGACCATGCGCCGAAAGGCTGCGGGTGGGCGTCTCGGGCGGTTTGAGTTAGATCCTGTATCGGCCAGCGCTTTGAGCGGCTCTCGAGTTGGTAAAGCGCTATATAAAAAGGGATTAAATTAAATTAAATTAAATTAAAGCGCAGGAGCGCAGTGTGTCGGCAGGCCTTAACGGACTTTGAACCACAGCCTGTGCAGGCTGCAATGTTATCTCGCCTGATATTCGAGTACACTGCATACACCACTGCATGAGCGAAATGCTCTCTCTCTCTCTCTCTCTCTCTCTCTCTCTCTCTCTCTCTCTCTCTCTCTCTCTCTCTCTCTCTCTCTCTCTCTCTCTCTCTCTCTCTCTCTCTCTCTCTCTCTCATGGATTGACATTAAGTTTTAATTATGTAGTTACTTAAATAGTGTTGTTTGGCAGCTATTTCAATGTCACTTCTGTTCTATTCTGTTCAATAATTTATCTCGGTTATTCTAATCGATTGAGACCAAGAGAATACGCTATACAAACAATGGTGGTCCATTACATAAAAACTCATTCGCACTGTCCCCTTGGCCTTCCGTATAGTAGTTTAGTTTCGTTTTGCTTTGTTATGTATAATAAAGTAATTCTTTCTCATCGGTTGAGTGCGTGTGGGCGCGCTTGCGCGTGTATGTGTGCGCGTGCGTTTACGTGCGCGCGCGACTGTGTGTCTGTTTATTCCATTGTGCGTGACATTCATAATCGAATTCTTTTTCCTTTCTGACAAGCATCAGCAGCGCGTGCAGGATATTGATAAACTAAGCGCTCCCTCGCGATCTGTTCTCCCGGCACTTGCCCGGCCGTTTGTTTGCCTCGTTGAGCTTGATTAGCAGAGAAGAATTATAATGTCTGATCACTACAATTATGGAACTCCCTTTGTAAAATATTGTTTTAACTTGTTTTTGTCTATGTTCTTTTTTTAAAATCACTTTTAGCTAAATAATCATTATTTAGAAGCATATTTCCTAAATGATCATTTGTTTACAAGCAATGCAAGATTTCTCTAAATAATTAATTGTCTCCGTAAATAACTTATTATTTAACTAAACAATATATTGCTTATGCAAATAAATCATGGTATAGGTAAACAAGGCATTGTTGCTAAATAAGGAATTATTTTTCTATGTAGTAAATTATTTAGCAGACTGTGTGAATTAATGTACTATTTATAAATTTTTAAGTAATGTTTGTTTACCTATATAATGCATTATTTAGCAGAATTTGCTAAATAATGTGTTATTTACAAGATGTTGTTAAACAATGTAATATTTACGTAAACAATTCATTGTTTAGGGACTGCAATTTTCATTATTTAGGTGATTCCAGTATTTGCTTGAAAACTTGGTTTTAAAATGTGACTGCTTTCTATAACTAAATGCAAGGTCTTTCCAAAGATTGTGTATCCAAAATTGGTGTTAATTACTTATTTGTCAACATAAATCATTCCACAAATTCGGAGATAAATCGTCTGTAACATCCCGAACACACACGAAAGGTCAAGGTCAGTTTTGTGCGGGGGTGTTCAGTATTTTTGTATCTCCGTCTGAGGAGGAAAAAACCCTTCCTTTTTGTATATATTTACCACTTACGCAGAGATAGATGTAGAAGAATTGGCAGTAGCAGGAGTATTGAATTGTTGAAAAAGTGGAATCAACCTTTTGTGCTATTTACCACCGTTAACTTTCTATGATATGTCCATGTTTATTTACTCTAAAGCAAATCCCGCCGTTGCAATTTTGTATTATGAGTACTGTTGTGAATATATAAACAAATAAAATGCAATAAAAC
Organism: Oncomelania hupensis; assembly: GCA_036898135.1. Taxonomy (NCBI): domain Eukaryota; kingdom Metazoa; phylum Mollusca; class Gastropoda; order Littorinimorpha; family Pomatiopsidae; genus Oncomelania; species Oncomelania hupensis. The sequence goes on along the minus strand of CM072511.1, from coordinate 143,368,570 downwards.
AGTTGTCTCATTTCAAAATCCCCAAACAGCGTAAAATCACGATCAGAGCAATCATACTTTAAAATGGACGGTGAAAATTGCCATATTTTTTGGTGGGACTGATACTCGTATATGCGAATTCCCCAAGTACTTAAAATTGCAGTCCCTAAACAATGAAATGTTTACCTAAATAATGCATTGTTTAGCAAATTTAGGTAAACAAATCATTATTAAGAAACAGTTCTAAATAATACATTATTTAACACAATCTGCTAAACAATGCATTATATAGGTAAATATTCCTGATTTACCAACAATACCTTATTTATTAGGGCTTGACGGTTTTACCTATACGTAACTGTATACAGGTTCGGAAACGCGACGGTACGGTATACCGGTGCATGTGTCCAAGGTCCGGTTTACTGGGAAATCTCGACAACATATAACGCGACAGTGTGCGACATCTTGCCCGCCCAGAGAGCGAGCCTAAAGCCCAAACACGTGGATAGGCAGGTGTTCTTGAAGAAGAACTTATAAGAACAGCAGCTTATCCACGTGTTTGAGCATGGTACCAGTCGCCAATCCTTCCGAACTCTTAGTTCTTTCCCGTTGAATGTTTTTGTTTTATTTTTATTTTGTGGTTTAAAGATTGTTGATGTTCTAAACAGTGATTTTTCATAATTTGTTTTGAAGGCAAAAACAAAGCTTCAGTTTCTATGGAAATGTGGTTCTTTGAAACTGTTTTAAAGTGTATGACAATCTTTCTTTTGCGTCGGTCACTACTGTCAGTGCCATATCCCATTTGATTGTAACACTTAAAATCGCAGTCTACCGGTACGAAATACCGATACGACCTAAAACTACCGCGGTAATACCGGTACGACTTTGACCCGCGGTATGCAACTCTATTATTTACATGTACCTATATCATTATTTATTTACCTAACAATATATTGTTTAGACGAATAATGTTAGTTACTGACAAAATATATTATTTAGAAAAATCTTACATTGTTTGTAAACAAATGATTATTTAGAACAAAAATGCTTATAAATAAAAATTATTTAGCTGAAATTGGTAAAAATAAATGGTTTACAAAAGGTCATACATCAATCAGTTCCACAAAGGTTTGGCTGCGAGTATTGCTTCTGACATAGGTGCCCGTATCGTGGAATGTAAGGGGAGTGTTGCTATCATATCCTATCCTATCATATCCTGTCCCGTAACCCGGAGGTCGTAGGGGCACCACAGATGATCGTTTAACCAGCATACTCCATCTTTCTCAGTCCTCTCAGCAGCCCTGATGGCTTCGCTCAGTGTCAAACCAGTCCATTCTCGAATGTTGTCCTCCCACCTCTTTTTCGGTCTCCCTCTTCTTCTAAGTTCTTGCACTGTGCCTTGCAGAATAGTCTTTGCAAGGCCTGATGATCTGTGACGTGGCCATACCATCGGAGTTTCCGTTTCTTCACCACTGTGAGCAGGTCATCGTGTTGTCCAATGGCTTGTTTGATGGTCTATCGCACTTCGTCGTTGGTGATGTGTTGGGCATAGGAAATGCCCAGAAGTCTTCTGTAGCACCTCATCTCCATGCTTTGTATTCTTCGTTGGAGATCTGCCGTGAAGGTCCATGCTTCACAAGCATATAGGAAGATGGAGATGACAAGGGAGCGCAGCAGTCTTACTTTGGAATGTAGACTGATGGTCCTGTCTTTCCAAATGGGCTTCAACCTTGTCAGGGCAGCAGTTGTTTGTGCGATCCTGGAGAGGACTTCCTGTCGGGACCCATTGTCTGATACAATGGCTCCTAAATATTTGAAGCTATGCACTGTGTTGAGGGATTGGCCTTGGACTTTGATGTCCGTGTAGATGCCATTGGTGTTGTTGGTCATCATTTTGGTCTTCTCTGCACTTATTTCCATTCCATAAGCTCTGGAGGTGGTATCAAGCCTCTGTACCAGCTGTTCAAGTTCTTGTTCCTCGCCAGCCAATCCATCAAGGAGTTAGGAGTGTTGCTACAGACCCACATTCCGGTGCAGGCACCTGTGGTTTGTTGCGTATATGGTTTCACGGTTATAATGTAAGGAAAAATTCTAGTTGTTGCCTGAAAATGAATGAAAATTAATATGAAAATAGAAATGTTGGGGCATGTTTTCGACTAACATAACAAATTATGTGTTTCTTTGATGCACGAGTTTCATGAACTATGTGCTCTTTTGTTGCTTACATAATAGTATCTGTTTTTGTGATGTCATCATGTAAAGTAAAATTTAGTTCTTTCTCCCTCCCCCCTCCTCTCTCTCTTTCTCTCTCTCTCTCTCTCTCTCTCTCTCTCTCTCTCTCTCTCTCTCTCTCAAATAACTTTGTTTTAATAGCAAAATAACTTTCGATTACTTATTTTTTCTTCTGAAATTAGATTTTGTTTAAAAAGTATGTTGCCTACCATAATAGCATCCATATCAGCTATTTTCGTCCACAGCCCTACGTTAACGCCGTTTCCTTTTATGTTTATTGATGAATGAATTGCGACGCGCGTGACTATTTTTGGTCATTCTGACGTCAGTGATTCACAGACCCTAGATTGGGATGAACAAAGCAAGAGGATGAGGTAGAAGATGATGAGGAAAACGAACAACAAGATGAAGTGTAATGCGGGTAGGTTGGATTAGGAGGAGGGATGAAGTGACGACCGGACGGATACAGTAGATCACTAAACCAAAACCTGCAGCATGCCGGTTAATCGTATTTCATCCCAGCTACGTGCATGGATGCCGCACGTTTGCTACAAATCCGCTGATAAAAATGTGTTTTGGGGGCCGAGCAAGATATTGACCACAACGAATAGGCTAATAAAAATGCCATTAAACATTTAGACTTAAAAAAAAAAATTTTGCCTCCGGGATCACAACACGCTTGGTGACACTGTCTAATGTCTGTTGCGGTGCAAGCACTGTTACAGCTGTTTCCTGTGTGGTAAGAAACAACCCCCCCTGTGAAATGTGGTCGTGGAGATGCTGTAACAAAATCTGCACAAACACAGCACACCGAGACTGTCGCTGTAACATACGACCCCCCCCCCCCCACCCCACCCCCCGAAGTGATATTTCAGGTGAAAAGGCCACAAGACATTGCTGAGGACTGATTTCACGTAAATAATTCTGATCGTTCAAAGACTTACTCAAAACCGAAGGGTTTAGTCCCATTGTCTTTTGTTGCTTGTTTTCTCGGGGTGGGGTAGGGGGGGTACTGGGTGACTCTGGAATTTACTCATATTGTTGGTGCCACTGTAATTAAATCAGTCATGTAGTTGTTTCCGCTGTATTTTACTCGTATTGTTGCCGCTGTATTTGACTTATATTGGTGGTGCCGTGGAATTTCACGAGGGCGCCTCTTTCAAATGACAGCGGTTTCGGAAGTTACGGTGCGTGCTTCAATGTTGTGAAAGGTAACGTAAACTTCAAAACATCCTTATCACCCATTACAAACTGTCCAATCTCTTGTATCCCCGTTCCAGTTCTTTCCACACATGAAGACTTTCCCTCCCGTTATTTTATTCTTCCCACCTACGACTCTCTCTCTCTCTCTCTCTCTCTCTCTCTCTCTCTCTCTCTCTCTCTCTCTCTCTCTCTTTCTCTCTCTCTCTCTCTCACTCACTCACTTCCTCCCCGGTCCCCGTTATTTTATTTAACTTTTTGTGCTAATGCATTTTTTTGGATAACATGTTTATTCTCAGTAAAATGTGTTTAACGAAAAAAATAACCCAGCGACCTTGATCTTTGCAGAAAAGCAAACATTATGGCACGGAAGTATTTTCAACTAACTAAACTATGAAGTTTGATCAAAATTCATATTGTGGTTCTTGAGATTATGGCGTGCAACGGACAGACCGACCAACCAACCAACTGACCCACGTTCTAGATACTTCCCGTATGGTCTCCACTATCTGGAAATACCAAAACGTCGTGACTTTTATGTTTTGGCAGTGACCAGGCCTACCGCTGTCAGTGTGACTCTAGTTTCGCATTTAGCATAGCACATTTAAACTTTGTAGAGTGTTGCTCCACTGACAGATGAGAGATGATGATCATTGCTGTTGAGGTGCGGACGTGCTTTATTAGTATTTTATGTACCTTGTGCATCCGTACCGCTCATCTAAAGCATTCTTTGTGTCATGTATACTATAACTATGAGTATGTCACTTGGCGAATAAATCTTGAATTGAATTGACGCAATAGGACGTAAAGCTTCGTTATTCCTATTCCTCCTTACTGACAAAAAATAAACTTACAACAACAACAATATTACATTACATAATTATTGCTTTAGGTCCAGCGGACTCTTCCGAGCCAAATCAGGACCAGACAACCCCTGATCCGCATAATAGATCTGCTGAAACAACCCTAGTGGTAAAACTGAAAGCTCTCTACCAGCCAGTCACTTTACAATAAAGACATCCCACGCAGGGGACGCTGAGGCTGTACTCTAATTTATCGAACCCCCGTTTACAAAAACAAAATAGCATACAAACATCGTTATAAATTATCAACAAAACACATACATATAAAATGCCTACATTGCTAAATAGTAACATCATAGGAAGCCCTAGTGATTACCTGGCAGAAAGCGTCCAATATTCCCAAGCTGATCCAACAGAACTCATACACAAATAAGGAGTCTTGTCCCGGAAGAGTTTTCAAGAAAAAAGGTAGGAGACTGGTCTAGCGAAAAAGAAGATAGTATAGCAGATTGATAGAACAGAGCAGGAATGAGAAAGAGCAAATGAGAAAGACAGCGACAGTGGGAATTTAAAGCACTAAATTTCCAGAAAGTGGGGATACTATTTATACTGAAACCCCCGGCACCCCAACGGGGGTACAACAACAACAAAAAAACTTTATAAAGAAAAACAAAAGTGTAGCTTTTTTAAATGAATACATTAAAAATTTTTTGTGTCTATTAAGGCCACAAAAAAGTCTGTTTACGGTATCCCAACCGATCTTCATTTTTTTGCCCCGCCCCTAAACGTTTGTTGGGGTATCGTCCGGTAAAAAATGTGAAACAAGCAAAAACAAAACCGCAACCAATGTGAACAAGGTTTACAAGTTTTTGTTTCCTATGTTACCGTAAACATACATATTATTTGGGGGATGGAGGGGGGGGGGGCGGCTTAAAGCAATCGCTAGGCAACATACTTGAGCTAAAAATAACATCTACCAACTGCAGCCCTGACAAGGTTGAAGCCCATTTGGAAAGACAGGACCATCAGTCTACATTCCAAAGTAAGACTGCTGCGCTCCCTTGTCATCTCCATCTTCTTATATGCTTGCGAAGCATGGACCCTCACGGCAGATCTACAACGAAGAATACAAAGCATGGAGATGAGGTGCTACAGAAGACTTATGGGCATTTCCTATACCCAACACATCACCAACGACCAAGTCCGATAGACCATCACACAAGCCATTGGAAAACACGAAGACCTGCTCACAGTGGTGAAGAAACGGAAACTCCGATGGTATGGCCACGTCACCAGATCATCAGGCCTTGCAAAGACCATTCTGCAAGGCACAGTGCAAGGAGGTAGAAGAAGAGGGAGACCGAAAAAAGGTGGGAGGACAACATTCGAGAATGGACTGGTTTGACACTGAGCGAAGCCATGGCCATCAGGGCTGATGAGGACAGAGAAAGATGGAGTATGCTGGTTAAACGATCATCTGTGGTGCCCCTACGACCTCCGGGTTACGGGACAGGATAGGATAGGATAGGAAAGACGATAAGAGACAGAACTTTAAAAAAAATTGTTCGGTAAGGTTTTTCGTTTTAGGTTGCTGAAATAGACCCTACGTTTTCATTGTGTTATGCGATTCCAATGCTAATGTTATGGTAAACCCATTTTCGCCAAAAAGTAAGCAAGGCCTTCGAATTAGGGCCTTTTAAAAGCTGATCTTGTTTATCCTGTCTGTTGGCTGAAGCGCCATGTCATGTCATAGGAGTGGTGCTCCGGAAATGTGCTGTTTGTCGTCCATTAGACGATTGGACCATTGTTTTGCCCTGCCACTAACACTGCGCCACACACAGGCACCGCGGGACATTTAGGGACAGAATATTAGCGATAAGCAAAGAGATGGGCGTCCCCTAATGAGGTTGGCTCTGAGAAAAAGGAGGTGATTTAAAACATTTGGTTGACTGCTGGTGACAAGGCAGCAAAGTCAAGTTATCAGCAAACAGCAATATGAACAAGACCAGAATAGGGTTGCACTCCGTGCCTGCCCTGGTCAGCAACTCTTAATGCTAGTCGTTAATTTTCACCGAGAACATTGTCGGATTTCACATACAGCCTTGCCATAACCCCTGAGCGCATCCAAATGTTTCCGTAAGTTCATTATTCACACGAACACAAGCGAGAACCGATTGATACATTGATCGGATTGCTTTTACGAATTTGCAGGAAGCACTATTACTATAAAACGTTGCAAGAAGAGTTTATTTCTTAATTGTGTCAAATGCCTTTCTCAAATCGATAAAAGCTACATACAGTTTGCCTCCCTTTTTGGTCAGATACTTCTCAGCAGCAGCATACAGTGTAAATGCATTGGTCTACAGTGGAGTACCCTCTTCGAAACCCTGCTTGTGCTTCGTTAATTTTATTATTTGCTTCGAGCCATGTATAAAGTCTATGACTTAGAATTGATGTATAACACTTCGCTAACAAGATAAGGAATAATATAAGATAAGACAACGTTATTATCTCTTTCAAGAAATTGCAATATATTTCTGGGTCACCTTTCTTATGAATAAGTACCGTGATACCTTATCCATAATGTGACCCTCCGCGACAGTTTCAGTTGATTCTCACCGACTAGTCTAGGTCTGATTTTTGTTATGTTTGTGTAAGTTTGGACGTTGATTATAATGGTAAAAACGTTTTAAAAAGACGAAAATATTTTATAATATAGTATTTTATTATACAAACATAGCCAAAATGTCGTTTTGAGAAAACACGCTTCGAATGTTGTATATGCATTATATATCAAAAGTCTTAAAAGTCCGTCAGTTTGTAATACACAACCATAATTGTGTAAATCGTAGCAATCTGACACAGTATCAAAGAATCCCTATTAAAAAGTGTGTACGAGTGACGAGTGAGGGAAATTCCGAGCCTGTCAGCTTGGTCACTTTCAAAATAAGGTTAGTCAAAAAGATCTTTTCGAAGATTAAAAACAAAAAAAATAATTTTCCCTACAATAGCATCTTCTTTTGCATCAATAATTCATCAATATTGCCGGCTACTAACTTCTGTTCGCACACCTGTTAAAAATCGCTAGTGGGAATCGCCATATTTTTATTTTTGTTTTGCTTTTTCGTCTTTGTTAACCAGAAGCTCATTATTTTCATAGCATTTATTAGCTGAATATTTTCAACTTTAAATCACCGGGAATGTTATTTTCTTGCTAAGGGTAAAACCATGCATGCCGTTATCATTGTGGAATACTTGATGCGGCCAAGACTCTAACTCGGTCCCGGGATAATTTGAGTTTGAGACCCCAGCTCTAGTCCATACCTCAGGATAGTGACCACTAGTGAATATGTCATTGAAGAGTTCGACCAAAAAGATGAATCACAGCGTCTCCACCACTCTTCAACATTTCAGATAGAATGCCGTCGAAACCACAATCTTTGCATGGCTTTAATTTAGCAATGACCTTCTTTACTTCATCAGCAATTCAGAATCAGCTACATCGAGAGAGACAGACAGCGATACAGACAGATGTCATGGGCGGGGGGATGTGAAAATGAATGTGTGTGTGTTTGTGTGTGTACGTGCGTGGGATCACGATGATAGTTCGGTGTTATCAAGAGTGTGTAACGGAGGGTTTTTTGTGTATTATAATCTAAATAAATATATGTATAACTACTTATGGTGTAATGAATGAGTGTGTGAGTGTGGCTGTCTGACGCTCAGTATAAGGTGTGTGTTCTATCTCTGTTTACTATACTCATACACTGCCACACACGTGCTTGCAGACAAAGACAAAGAATACACAGTTGTTTCTCTTTGCCCTCTGTTATGCTATTTCACACTCAATCATGAACATACACAATAAATCATCTTCACATACACTAAATTCACAGATACATTAAATCATACAATTATTTCTAGCATATAAATAAATTCACACATACGATAGTTAAGTGCCCATAATTAGTGTAATACTTCCACCCGGGCGCTTGGGTGAGTGCACGCAGATTACTCAGTAAGTTCACGCAGTTTCTGATATGAATGTACACAGTTTCTTTCAGAGTTCAACACTAGTAGAAGTCGTTGTCCCTTACTGAGGACGTCACTCGACTTTACTCTTTTGCATTAGCATCGACACAATTATTTTCACTTCGATGACTTGTAAATTCCAGAATGCACAGTTTCAGTTTACTGACCTACTTCACGGATCAAACACTCCCGGCGCGGTATTCACAGCCGACGCTGGGGTCACAGCCACACACTGAAGACGCTGCAGATGTCTTCGTGGCGTAGGTCCGGAAGTTTACTTCGGCACCGTTGTTGCAATTCTGCACCAGTGATGGTATCCGAAGGAGAGGCAAGGCAAAGATGGTGTCCACATCCGGTCAAGCCAGTGATGTCATGGGGACCAGATCCATCCGCCGCACATCAGGGGTTCTTTGCTCCGTAACCGCCCCGCTGTATACAACATGTACACAATCGTAAATTTTTGCTCCTATCCTTAAAGAGACTGTATGTCTTTATAGCTCACATTGAGCAAGGATCATTTCCCTTTGTAGAATGTCTCTACACGCCACCACAATCACTACAATCACTATTATCAGCATTCCTGTGACAATACCTAGTATAGCCACTTTACACACATTGCATAGGCTACACACAATGGACTATGAGCCAAATATTACAAACACAGCTCACCTCCATTTTATAACATATTTATACCCATTCATTCATCAATAGATACACAAATTACACAACTGAAATACGTTCCTATTTCAGCCCCATATCCACATATGAATGAATATAAAAATGGCATCATAATTACAAACTGAGTCACACATACATGTATACACATGATCAAATAAATATTGACATGAGTTATCGAACTTTGTTTTCAAACATGGGTTCTTCTGTACCCTAAAAGTACTACTTTACAAAAAGCCATATTCTTCCTTCTTCGTAAGAATAGCTTAGCAGTTCATTATAAATACCACTAATAGTAATAATAATAGTAAATACCTGTATTCTTTATACAGCAAAAGTAATTCCTAAAGAATCAGGTCTTTCTAGAACACCCACGTCCTGTCACTAAGGCTGATGTATAGTCTCTGCTCTAACAACAGTTCACAAACTATTCGAAAAATTATGCAGTGACGTCATACCGTCTTCTCACAGAAAAGTGTACGAACTGCGTCCGTTACAGAGTGGGACAGGGACCTTAAGAGCTCTTTTGCGGATTTCACATTGACCGAGGGCAATTTTCTGGTGTAAAGGTATATTTAGCATTTTGTATCCATTCACGTAATATGTTTAAAATTACTAAACGATGTAGCAAATAAATGTTCTTTTCTTTCGTAGCCTATAGCTAAGCTAAATTTCTAATTTTTATAAGCCAGGTTGACTGCAGCAGTAGCACCTAGTCTTAAATGTCTGACAAGGTTAACGTAATTCTAATGACCGTCAGAATCTAAATTCAAATGGAATAGATTTGCGTCTTATTAACTCTTCTTAACACCTCAGTTGGGAATAATTTTCTTTGGGCATAGCATTTGTTTCTGAACAACAGGCGTTATACTGGAAACGCAAAAGCAGTCTTCTTTCAAATTTCAATTTCTTTTGCTCCAACAATTAACACTTGATTAATGAGAATATTGACGTCTTTCTAAAGACCGTCAAAATCTAAATACAGATCCTTTGGCCCAGTTTCTGTACCTACAGAGAACCTATCGCTATATTCAAAGAGCTCATGGCCATGGACCGCATATAACATGTCTCTCAAAATAATTATTAAGACTGATCGATGCTTTAGACTGATGAGGGTGCCGGGAATTTCTGTATTAACAGTTAACAGTATCCCCACGTTTGGAAATGTTGTGACTTAAATTACCACTGTTTCTTTCATTCTCATTTATTCTTTCTATTCTGCTCTATCAATCTACTATCTTCTTCGCTAGATCCGTCTCCTACATTTTTTGTTAAAAACTCTCCCAAAACTCCTGATTTGTGTATGGGATTTGTTGGAACAACTTGGGGCTATTGGGCGATTTCTGCCTAATGGTCACTGGGGCTTTCTGTGTATTATTATTGAGCAATGTAGGCATTTTCTAGGTATGTGTTTTGTAATATTTTATAATGTTTATATTCTATTTTGCTTTTGTAGCCGGGGGTTCGATACATGTAACTTAGAGTAACGCCTCAGCTTCCCCTGCAAGGGATACCTTTATTGTAAAGTGACCGCCTGATGGAGTGCCTTCAGTGTTACCGTTAGAGTTGTTTCAGCAGATCTTTTATGCGGATCGGGGGCGAGTCCACTTTCAACCAAGTTGTGGTCCTGATTCGGCTCTTGGCAGTCCGCTGGACCCAATAAATAATGACTTAACTATCTAATAAACTAATCCATTTAATTAATAATTAATAATAATTAATAAGATAGGAAAACAAAATTTTGTAAAAATATTACTTGCATTTGTAATGAAAATATAACCATCCCACACTTAATATTACATTGTAAAGATATAAAGAAATATTTACCTAGCAGTTATGATAAATTAAATAGCACTCAAGACTTAGACTTAAAATCATATGTAAATATATCTAAAGCACTAATATATTCTCCAATTGGTCAATTCTTATAATAAAATAATAATAATAATAATAATAATAATAATAATAATAATAATAATAATAATAATAATAATAATAATAATAATAATAATAATAATAATAATAATAATGGAATCATGCGCCTATCATCACCAAACGCTTAAAAGGCATGATTGTCAATTGTATGCAAAGTATGAGGTAAAAAAAATTGATTACAAAGGACAACTTATACGTCAATCAAAAAAAGGCATAAGTTATAATGAAGATGTCATTTTCAAGATGGTATTCATTCACATGTTTTCCATTTATCATTGAAATTAAATTTATAAAATATACTGATTATTTGAAACGATCCATAGAGTTCAAATTTAAGTTTTAACAGAGGTTTCATCAAAAAAGTTTATGCTAAAAGAATTAGGTTAAAAAGTTATATTTTTCATTACTTATGTTTTATTCATAGATTAATCTGTAAGTATTTCGCAATTAATATATTTTAAAATGCATTCTTCGCGAAGATTGCAATAAGCATATATGTTGTCATATTGCTTTCTTATTCATTCGTACATCATAAACAAGCAATAACAATAGATTTCTTTTATATAATTATGTCGTTATATTAATTGTTGTTCATATTAACTTCTTTATTTTAATTTTAAGTTAATGTGTTTCTAATTTAATATGTTGTCTAATATCACAGATGTGAATAGACGTTAAATTAAATAAATAAATAAAAACTAATCCATTGGCACAGTTTTGCTTCCTTTTATGAAGCATAAATGAAATTAATAACTGGTGTTGCATCAATAGAATGAAATTAAATCCTAATAAAAGCAAAAGTATGCTTCTCACTACACGACAAAAACGCCAAAATGGATCTTTTCCCCTTAATCTAAACTTAGGGTCGTACAGTATTGAGCAAGTTCATGAACATAAGGTGCTAGGCATAATCATCGATGATGACTTTAGCTGGCGGTCACACGTTCACCATATCTGTAAAAAAAATTCTAAAAACCTCTTCCTCCTAAATAAACTTAGACATTTTGTTACGGCTGATGCATTAAAATCTTTTTTCTATGCCCACTGTATGTCTCATTTTAATTATGCATCGATTATTTGGTGTAATGCCAGTGACGCTCAAATTAAACATCTAAATAGTCTTCATAAAAGAGCAATCAAGATACTTTATAAATCTTATAATAATATAAATACAGATGCTACAACTAATGAAAAATATCAAGAACTCCGAATATTACCACTTCAAAAACAATTTATATTTAATACAGCTATCCTTATGTTCAAAATCACACACGGAGAAACACCTGCATATCTTGATACATTTTTTATTAAGCCAGTTGATGGGCATAGACTGTATAATTATAAACTACCCCTCCCTCGCATTGATTTATACAAAAATAGCCTATCGTTTAATGGAGCTAGTGTATGGAACTCTCTCCCTCTGGAGTGTAAAAATTGCGACACACTGTTTTCTTTCAAATGTAAAATATGTAGGCATCTGCAAAATTAATTATAAAAGTGATGTATAATAATATATATGACAACACAGTCATTCGTGTAATTATTAACCTATTTATTTATTCACTTTATTATTATTATTATTATTATTATTATTATTATTATTATTATTATTATTATTATTATTATTATTATTATTGTTATTATTATTATTATTATTATTATTATTATTATTGTTATTATTATTATTATTATTATTATTATTATTATTATTATTATTATTATTAATTTGCTGTGGAACTTGACTTGTCTTATTATTATTATTATTATTATTATTATTATTATTATTATTATTATTATTATTATTATTATTATTATAAGGGTGAAGGATATGGGGAAAAGGGTAGTTGCCTAAAATTGTTTAAAAATAATGATGAAGATGTTAGTGTGATTGTGTGTGCATGTGTGTTTGTGAGTGATGTGATTTCCAAGTTAAAGTTAAAGGTTAATTATTATTATGTTAATTTCTTAAGGGACAGATTGGAAGATTAGACTGTATCATTAGTCTAAAATCTTTATCCCTAATAAAAAAAAAAGTTTCAAAAAAAGTTTCAAAAAATGTTTCCTTAAATTAAAGATTTCTCTTTATAATTATAGTATTCTCCGCCTCATCAGTAGAGGCTGAGTAATGTTTTAAGTCAGTGACAATGTTGACGTCCTTTTAGCGACAGTTGAAATCTAAGTTCAGTTCCACTGGCATAGTTCTAGTGCTTTAGTTAAGAAGAATTCTCAATATATATTAGAGGCAATTGGACAGTTTTCCACACTTTGAATCTGTCTGAAATAAATAGGACGTTGACGTTTTTCTAAAAACCGACAAAATCTTATTTCGTCAGAAAGCCAGAATCTATATTCAGTTCCTATGACCTAGTTTTGCTGCCCTATGCAGACTTTTCAATGTATACTGGTAGTGCGTAGACAATTTTCCACATCCAATGTAATGCTTTTCCTAACAAGTAACATGGATTGATTAGAACGTTGGCGTGTTAATAACTATCATCGGAATCTAAATTCAGGTGGTTATGTTGTTACTGTCTTAAAGGAAACATCTTGCTATTAAGAAGAGGCATGGAGTTCAGAGCATCAGGCCTTGCAAAGACCATCCTGCAAGGCACGGTGCAAGGAAGCTGAAGAAGAGGGAGACAGAAAAAGACATAAGAGGACAACATTCAAGAATGGACTGGCTTGACCCTGAACGAAGCCATGAGGGTTGCTGAGGACAGAGAAATATGGAGTACGCTGATTAAACGATCGTCTGTACTGCCCCAACGACCCTCACGGGTTAGGATAGGATAGGATAGGATAGGATGGAGTTCTTCGCATCTGCAAAACAAAGTCAGTTCCAATTATTAACACTGACGTATGGTTTAAAGCTCATGACAGTGCTGACGTCATTTAGTCGACCGCCAGACTATTAACTCAATTTCGTTGGCATAGTTTTAATGCAATAAAGCAGACGTGCTACGCTAGAGATGCACGAGCAATTTTCCACAGTTTAAATGTGTGTGCTTAGAGAGGAAAAATGATTTATCTTAAGCTGATTACATCACTGATGTCTTCTGATCGATCGCATTGTTTCCTAACTTGGTTCCTCTGGCATTGAATGTCTATAAAAAGGCTTCTTCAATTAAATATATAATGCGGTAGCGAGTTTGTACGGTGGGTGTTCTATTTAAGATCAGATTGCTGACTTTTTTGGGTTAATAAGAAATGCATTGGCGGTGGTCAATAGTAACTACAGCGACCATACCATCGACTTGCTCCGGTGAGTGAAGTGACTACAATGACTCGTTGTCAGTTCATCCAACAATCACTTCGTATCCTTGGGCAATGCATTCTTTGCCTGTTCGTTCTCTTGTATAGCCTGAAGTTACAGACGCGTACGTCAGCCTTACAGACAGCTAAGTAAGTTGCTAGGGGATTGTCAGACATTGTTGGAGGAAGTAGTGTTGCTGACGTCACTGCACTCACATACCTAGTGTTGCCGACGTCACTGTAAACAAGAGGATGGATTAGTCCCGTTTTACGACCTTTGAACCAGTCTAGAAAAGTTCTCGACAACCGACTTTGTGTGAGAGCGTTTTGTCATTGCAACCACAGGCGGGGTGCCACACTGTCTAGATACTAGTACCAGGCCTATAGTTAGGGATGTACGAGTTCGAACTATCTGTGTGCCGTAACTTCCGATTTTGAACACTGGATGTCAAAGAGAGCCTGTGGAAAACAAATAAATGTTGACACATTGACTCTAACACGGGGATACAATGACTCTTGCGAGCCTCTGAGATGTCTTCGATGTGGGCGCCCTGAGAATGCAGCCAGCGTATGAAAACAGTGCGCGTTACAAGTTTGCAGCATCATCATCAGCAAAAGTGCAAGCATGGACACCCCACTACCTCCATATAATAGACGGTATTCACAACTTTCCGGCACCTCTCATAAAAACTCGTGGGTATCGCCATTATAAATTAAAACGAGGTTATATGAAACCAAGTTCCGGTTTGGCTTGTTTTGCTTTTATCAAAGCTTGATGCGTGACTTTTAAATATGGCAAATTGCCGAAAACGACGATTGTTAGAGCCAGAAAACGAGTGGGATAAGTATAAAAACGGTGGAGGAAGTTCATGCTCAGTGAAAGAATGCAAAAAACAATCGTAGAGGCATGTATTTGTGGCGACTTCGGAGGTGCGTCGATCATCGACAGAAAGTGAAACAGGACCTGAAAACTCTTGTAGTTTTCCATAGCTTCGCCGTCGCAACCTTCACAAAACACGAAGTAACTGACTATGTTAGGCTAGCGTTGTGGCCAAGTGGGCTAAGGCGGGACTAACTTGCCTTGTCCACAAGCCAGAAACCAATGGCGCCTGACAGGTGTGGGTTCAAGCCAGCATCTGGGCGTTATGTTTTTCCGAATATTTTTCAAAAATTCACAAATAATGTTAGGTAGGTAGGGTTTAGGCGCGCCACTGGCGATAGAAAGGGATAATAAACTGCAGCAAAAAAAATAAAAATATGTGAGGGTACGATACAGGTGGCCAGTGACACATGTTATTAATCTTGAATATTTGGAAATAACTCACTAAAACACGCGGAGAAAAAAAACGGAAGTATTTTTCATAGAGGGGATTCCCGTTGGTGCATAGGATAGCAGAAAAGTGGGGCCTCAGTTGACAACACTGCCGATGTAGTAGTACGGCGTTAGTTCATCTCACATATTCATTGAGCGCCAGTGTTCAGGGTAGCGACTTGACATGATTAGGCACCCTCCCTCCCTCAAGGCGATACATTTTCCCAAGGTTTATCTACTGGCGCCTTATCACTGTGTCTGCGACATTGTACTTTCGTGGTTGTAGGTTCCAGACATGTTGTCCACAACACCTTTTCACACCAGCTCAATGCCTATGTAAGCAGCACTGTTTTAGTGCCTCCACATTTTGCTGGCTGCGGGCTATTTATAGCTTGCCTGCACTCTCCCTTCCAGTGAAAGGAAATGAAAGGTTGTTGTTGTTGTTGTTTGTAGATTATAGTCACACGACACTTTCGCATATAGGTGACTACTGGACCGATTTATACTGACACCAGCGGGCCAGTTGTTGGTAAAGGGGAAAATAATATGATCACACGTTGACCAATCCGGGATTGATCACACGTTGACCAATGAAAGGTAGCATCGGCGAAGCTATTTATAGCTAGCCTGGCTGACTTAACCTCAAAACTAAAAAGCTTTGGTTGAGTCGGTGTGTTTTAGTTGGTTTCCGAAATAACGACAAATCCCCTCATAAGAAAACGGTGCCATATTATTGAAATATATCAATCGAAATAATAGTATATAATTGTTTTTCAGAATATGGTTACTTATAGCTAGTGATAAAAAGGGACAATAAAACATAAAACATTAAAACACACGCATGCAACTTGAGTTTTACACACACGTTTTGTTTCCCTTGTTTTCAGAACGGTTCTCCAAATTTCAGACTCTTTCAACATGCCTCCTACGGCAAAGTCTAGGAACATAGTGTTCTACAAAACCGAATCAGCTCATTGGACTTGAGAGTATTGATGAGTGGTAATTGGTTACATTGCCCCGATTATGCCCTTGAATAGGGTCGAGAGGAATTGTACGTAGATCTATGTGGACATTAAATTGGAGTTAAACAGAACAAATAACAGATAACTACGTTTGACTATGATGTTGCTAGTACGGTGAAGGTGGTGGTGTTAGTGATGACGATGCTGCTGCTGGTGCTGCTGCTGATGATGATGATGTCGTTGAAACCAAAGACAATGAATATTGCATGACTAACAGAGAAGAACGAGAATGAGAACAGAAAGAAATAACAAACGAAAGAAAGCGAAACAAAAATGGTAGTTTTAATGGTAGTTTAAAGAACAGCTGAAAATAGTGTACAGAAGTATCGTTTAACGCGACAGCCAACATCAACAACATTTACAGCATGCTAGCAATATTATTATACGTTTACAGACGAAGTAGCATCAACCACAAAATGCTGTAGGCTTGCTAGCAAAAGGAAACCTTCGTGAATATACGTAGTTCTCCTCCAACTCTTTGCACTCGACCCTTTTCTGAATGGAATGGAAACTATAGTGGCATCTGATGTCTGGACCATCAGTCCAAAGTTCAATGTCGTGGAATACATCAACACGTCTTTGTATACATACTAAGCGCCTTTTTGTATTTTAGTGTCAACTCACGGAAGGGACATCTGCGACGGATCCAGATTATAATGTGTGCGGATCAAGGCCTTGTAAGAGCACTATGTGCCATGCTACACGATTTGAGCAATACCATTTGAGAGCGCTGCTAAATGCGTTTTAAGCTAATTGGTTAGAGGATGTTCGAAGTATAAAGTTGATGCTTTTGGGAGGGGGGGGGGGGGTTCGTTAGAACTCTCTAGAATTGTGGGTGGATCGCATGCTTTGTGGCCATGTGCGCTGCAGTAAGCAGCATAGCTTCCTTGCAGCTTCTGACCATAGCGATGGTTAACATAAAAAAAAACACTACAATACAATACAAAACAATGCAATGCAATACAGGGAGTTGCAAGGTTATTTATCCCGTATGAAGCAATTACAATGGCAGCAACCGCAAAACAACCGAACCATGGTGTATAGCGCTAAAAGCGGAGCTTTCTCGCTCAAGTCTCCGTACACATATTTGCTATGAGTAATTAAACAGTGGGGTGTCGGATAGTGCAGTGGTTGGAGCACTCGCTACTGTGTCGAAAGTGAAGCACCGTCCGGTGCGGTTAGCACTTGGATGGGTGACCGCTAAGGTGTGAAGCGACAAACAACAACGCCCCCAGTTGACTCAACTGTGATTGAGTACCTACTCTCTTGAGGGTGGGGAAGGTAAAGCAGCGAGGGAGAGAGTTGGGCATCACCCTCATTACGCTGGCCCAAGATAAGTGTGATCTCCAACATCACGCTCCCCTACGGCCACAAGGCTATGGGACTACCTTTACCTTTTTTTTAAATTAAACAGTTATAATTAATTATAATTCTGAGTTTACAATCACAACATCGCAGTTTTCACCCCCACGTCCTGCACAAACAAAACGTCATTGTTTTCGAGAAACTAATTAGTTAAACGTGTGCTAAATTTCGTGGCCACATTGTAAACTCGGCTTTATTGGCTTTGTACCTAAATTAGCTAACGGCGACACACACCGTATTGTGAGTTTGATGAAAACATCGGCTTTTAAAATAACGTAATAACCTGCCAATTTTGTTTTATAAAAGCACCTGGCCTTACTGCTTTTACGCTTCCAGTGGGTTCCACAAAGAAGGATGAATGAATTCCGTGTGAAAGGAGCACTACTACAGGACCGAAAAATTCCCGGGGACAAGCAGCGTGAAAAAGTTCAACGGGTAGAAGCTTTCACCTTCCTTCTTATCCTCTGGGTCACCATTAGTCCATCAGCTGAGAGAGAGAGAGAGAGAGAGAGAGAGAGAGAGAGAGAGAGAGACTGACTGACTGACTGACTGATTGGTTTATTGCTTTAGGCCACACCCCTTTCGCAAGTACATATAACGTATTTACATACTACATGAATAATGAACAAACGCCTAGACACGTCGCGCGATTTAGAAAACACACACACAATAATAAACTGATACAATATACAGGAAGAAAAAGGAAAATAATTAATTAAACAATAAAATAAAAGAGTCATAAAAATAATTTTACAAACAAACAAACAAAAAGTTCCAATAATAATAATAATAATAATAATAATAATAATAATAATAATAATAATAATAATAATAATAATAATAATTATAATTATAATTATAATTACAACAACGATAATAATACAGGGAAGAACATATGATATATATACACATTTAAACCGCATTACGGACTTCGGTTATTTACATTTTTCTTGATTTTCTCTGCATAAACCAGGAAGCAAGACAACGCTTTTATAAGCGTCATATCAAGCCAAATATCGCTGGACAAAAACAATTGCTCAAAGTCGTACTTATTAGGAAATATAAACTTACTTCTAAGAGACCTGTACAGCGGACAGACGAATAAAAAATGGCGTTCGTCATCAATACTATCAGGGCAAAATGAACATTTTTGTTTGGACAACACATCATGTCGGTATAAGTTTGCATTTACAGGAAACATTCCAGCTCTGAATTTTGTAACAGCCTGTCGAAACGTAGGCACTGAAAAATAGTCTAGATATGTTTCAGGAACAAATAAGAGTTTAAAGGAAGTGTAGTTATCGTAACGGTGACTTTCACACATTGATTCGCGCCAGTTTTGCACAAACATATCAATGAGTCTTTCCTTAAAAAGTTGCAAAAACACATTTAGGTCACCAACTCCTTGATGAAGCCATACAATTCCAAAGCCAGTACTAAAAAGCAATTCTTTAATGTTCGTCGCCCAACATCTTTTTCCTTTTTCATCTAGGGAGACAAGCATCCTGTAAGCTACTGAAGGCAGCCTGTTTTCGTCTAGCTGGAGTAATTTAAACCAGTATTTTATACAACGCAAACGGGAGTTAACATATAAGGGGTACCTTCCTAGTTCGCCATATACAATATTGTTTGGGGTGCCTCTGGGTAAACCCAGAAATCGTTTGCAAGCAATTAAGTGTACCTTTTCAATGCCTGCAACTTCATGGATACCCCATACCTCAGATGCGTACAACAAAATAGAAGTTACTTTGCTGTCAAATATCTTAAAGAAAACTTTCCTATTTAGACCTTTGTATTGTTTTAGCATTCGTAAAACACCGTACGTGGCTTCTCTAGCTTTTAACGCTAAATCCTGCGTGCCTATTGCCACACTTAACATGGTTGTAAAAATATATCCTAGGTATTTATAACTGTTAACAACTTCTAATCGTTTGCCTTCAAAGAACCAAATCTCATTTGCAGCCAAATATCCACCTCTTCGAAACACCATAACTTTGGTTTTCTCAGTGCTAACTGTCATGTGCAGCCTAGAGCTACATAAGCGCAAACATTCTAACTGGTTCCTTAAGCCAACTGGAGTATAAGACATGAGTGTAAGATCATCGGCAAACAGTAAGATGTACAACTCAATAAGACCAGGCATAAGCTGGATTCCATGACGACCAGAAGCATCAATACTGTTTGCTAATTCGTTTATAAAGACTGAAAAAAGTGTGGGGCTCAAAACACAACCCTGTCTGACTCCCTGCGGACATTCAAAAAATTCTGTGAGCTCATTGCTGTTAAATCTCACACAAGAAAACATACAGGAATACATAGATTTTAATGCTAAAATAAATTTGCTGCTTGAACGAACTTTCCGCAAAGCTTCAAACAAATCGGCGTGCTGGACAAGATCAAAGGCTTTTTTAAAATCAACAAAAGCAACATAACATTTACCACCCCTTTTGCTAAGACACTTCTGTATTATAGCATTTAAAGTGAATATGTGATCTGTCGTAGAATGCCCTCTCCTAAAGCCTGCCTGTGCTCTATGGATTTTATCATTATCCTCAAGCCACGAATACAATCGCTTATTTAAAACAGCAGTGTAACATTTACTGACCACATTTAATAATGAGATGCCTCTGTAATTGTCTGTTGAGTTATTATCGCCACTCTTAAAAATTGGTACAATTACTGCTTTAGCCCATTCATCTGGGTACAACCCGTTATCAAAAATATAATTAAAGAAATGTTTCAAGAAAAGCACTCCAGAATCAGTTAACACTTTCAACATCTCAGAACAAATGCCATCAAGACCAGCAGATTTACCATTTTTCAGTTTAAGTAATACATGAGAGAGAGAGAGAGAGAGAGAGAGAGAGAGAGAGAGAGAGAGAGAGAGAGAGAGAGAGAGAGAGAGAGAGAGAGAGAGAGAGAGAGAGAGATGACGTCGCAGATTAATTGTGCTTAGTTGTCTTGGCGTCAGACTATGCACCACAGACAGTAAGTGGACTCCTCGCGCGGCGTCTCGAATTAGATCCTGTAGCGGCCAGCGCCTTGAGCAGGTCCCAAGCTGGCCAGGCGCGATATGTGAACAATATTTTTTCAAAGTAAAACGTTTGGAACCTTCTGCGTATTAGAGGTCTACAGAGAACCCGCTTCAATCTCTATGTCGCAGTATTAAGGGAATTGATACCATGACTTGATGATTTGAATTGTCCTATCCTATCCTATCCTATCCTATCCTATCCTATCCTATCCTATCCTATCCTATCCTATCCTATCCTATCCTATCCTATCCCGTAACTCGGAGGTCGTAGGGGCACCACAGATGATCGTTTAACCAGCGTACTCCATATTTCCATGACTTGATGATTTAGATTTTCCAGAAAGCCGTATTCCTATCCTATCCTATCCTATCCTATCCTATCCCATAACTCGGAGGTCGTTGGGGCACCACAGATGATCGTTTAACCAGCGTACTCCATCTTTCCCTGTCCTCAGCAACCCTGATTGTTTCGCTCAGTGTCAAACCAGTCCATTCTCGAATGTTGTCCTCCCACCTCTTTTTAGGTCTCCCTCTTCTTCTACCTCCTTGCACTGTGCCTTGCAGGATGGTCTTTGCAAGACCTGATGATCTGGTGTCGTGGCCATACCATCGAAGTTTACGTTTTTTCACCACTGTGAGCAGGTCATCGTGTTGTCCAATGGCTTGTGTGATGGTCTGTCGGACTTCGTCGTTGGTGATGTGCTGGATATTACCAAAAAAAAAATAAACAGCTCAGTTGACATGTAGCGATTACAGAAGTACAAACAAGCACACAGCACGGCACACGTAAAGCATGAATGTGGTGTTCCATCCAGTATACCTATCAACTCAAAGAACTGATCAAGGAAGAGGAAATAGGGAGGAGAGAGGGGGGGGGGTGCGTAGAGACGACTAAGGATTCAACTGAAGCCGCCAACGACAACTAATTGCGTTTGCCTTATATTTTTTCTAAAACCGTGGACCGACGGACTTCCCCTATTAATACGCGTGCATGTGTGTTTGTATGTGGTTATACTGGAGCCACCGTCACACCACATACAGTATGCGTGTTCTTCACGCCTAATTTTAAACAGCTCATTTTAATAGCGAATGTTTCCTACCCAACGCAAGGAAAGTTTCATAGCGTTAAGGTGTCAGACGCATTGATTACTCCGAATTGAAAACGATTAAGTGTGAGGTCACGAGCAGATAAGTGTGACCTCTGTTCTGTAATGTCCTATCGGTTTTCTCACTTAGTAGTTCCGTTTCATTCGATCTTCTCTTCAGTTTCAATAGGCATTTTACCCAGACTTAAAACCCAAATTCTACAGCACAGATTCTCAAACACATTGAGTAAATAGCCAGTCAGGACCCGCGGAGAAATGTGAGGTCTCGTAGTAGTACTTTTACTTTAAAAGTTACTAGGCTTCAACCGAAAAATCACAGCTCTGTGATCAATTTGAGCATCGAAATCCCTCTGTATCAACCTCTAATGTGACAACGAGGCATACATGTATTTCCAGGCAAACGTTCTTTCTTCTAATCTACTACGAAGAATACAAAGCATGGAGATGAGGTGCTACAGAAGACTTCTGGGCATTTCCTATACCCCGCACATCACCAACAACGAAATCCGACAGACCATCACACAAGCCATTGGACAACATGATGGCATGCTCACAGTGGTGAAGAAACGGAAACTCCGATGGTATTGCCACGTCACCAGAGCATCAGGCCTTGAAAAGACAATCCTGTAAGGCACGGTGCAAAGAGGTAGAATAAGAGGCAGAAAAAGATGTGGGAGGACAACATTCGAGAATGGACTGGCTTGAAACTGAGCGAAGCCATAAGGGTTGCTGAGGACAGAGAAAGATATAGTATGCTGGTTAAACGATCATCTGTGGTGCCCCAACGACCTTCGAGTCATGGGATAGGATAGGATAGGTTCTATCACACAAAAACTATAACAATAAATATAAACTCCTTGATACCCATTAATTCTATATAAATGTCGCAAAGCCGGTCATCTGACTCACACTGTCACAGCATTCGTCCACACCAGCTAACTTCAGCAGGCCTTCCCCCCCCTCCCTCTCCCTCCACCAGACCCAATGCAAGCTCAGGGCCTCAGATGCTCTGAATCAGTACTGAGTTTCAGAGGCGTGGAGAATCAAGACCTTGGCAGACAAGTTTTTCTTCCGATAAAATAATGGTGCCCCTATACGATCCATTGGCTCACACTTCCATATCATTCGATCACCTCAGCTAGTTTCAATAGGCGCGTTACCCAGACCCCATAGGCAGACACGTTACATGCACAGGAATCATGAACTACCGGAGCCCCACGCAGCCCAGTTGTTCCTCCCTTAAATGCAGTGGCATAGATGAGCTCTTGCCTCATGCTCTCATTCCATTCCGCTTTCGACTACATCAACCATCTTCAGTTCCTAATACAAGCTCAGAGCCTCAGACGCATTGAACACATTGACATGATTAAGTATCAACCCGCACGGACATAATGTGCCTCCATTTGTCAGGTACTGTGCCTGGGTCTCAGACAGCCTAAGCTGACACCGGGACAAGCGGAGGTCGAAGACGCGAGCATTAGTAGCGTTGTTTTTTCCTCTACTTTGTAAGCATTAATCGGGTTCGGGATGGGAGGGTGTCGTCATCTTTCAAAGACTTGCGTATGTCTATGCAAATGGAGGAACCATCACCGACTCTTTACGTCACCATTTCTATGTGTGACAGGCTGCCTCTGTGCCATCATGTCGCAAAGCTTCAATCTCTGTTGGGTGTGTTAAGTGACATAGAAATGTATTGGTTTGCAACAAACTGGGAATGTTTACTCACTCCGCTGTTGTTGTTGTTTTTTTTTTTAAAGTATAAAGCAATGTTATTATCTCATGAGGCGTTGCTGATGGCGTATTGTTTTATCGTTTGGATTGCTGACAATCGATACAGCCATAGTTGGCGCACGTGCTGCAGAAACTTGTCCACCTATCTGTGACTACAAGGCACAAACATACCTAGCAGCAGCATCCGACCCAAAAGTGGATCAGTCCTAGCCGTAATTCTGTCAGCTTTGAAAATGAAAATACCCTAGCTTGGTAAAACTTAGTCTTGGACGTGAACGAGAATGACACATAAAAGCAACGACACGTAAAACTGTTATGCTAAGGATAAAATTACGATGAGCATGATTTTGATTTTGGCGTAGATGGCACTCCAAAATAAACATTTATCCGACATACATGTAACTTCAACTAAGGAAAAAAAGTTCCTTGCGCTTGGATTAAGGTATAGCATCTATAGCGCAAAGCTGCCGAAATAAAAACATCTTCTCGACGCCCTATGAATATTTGAAGTATGCGCAGTGAGAAATAGTGGCGACGCTCTTTGTTAAAAGAAATAATTTTCATCATTTTATTTTGTTTCATTTTATTCTTCGTTCCGTTCTGTGTATGTGAAACATGCAACCACTAAACATACTTTATATTATGCACTATGGGTTTAGTTTTGCATACGTGTGTTTGTGAGTGTGTGTAGTGTTTGGATGTGCGTGTGTGTGTGCGTGTAGTGTGAAAATTGTGTTTGGTGTGCGTGTGTTTCGTGTTTGTATATGTGCGTACAATGTGTGTGCGTGCGTGTTTGGTGTGTGTGCGCGTGCTTGTGTGTGGGTGGTAGATGAACCATCTGTATCTAATTTCCTGACCACTAAACGCCAACATTATTTTTCTCATCGGAATAGCCTAGTTTTCTGTGAGCGGGGAAAAAACTAGACCCAGAAATTTAAGTAGGGATCTGACAGGTCGCATCGATCTATTGTTTAGTGTCACCACAAACTGGAATCCATACCGAGCACCCGAGACATGCAGAGACGGATCAGAGACATCAGATAAGAGTTTGTCCGTACGGCCTTAACACTCACAGACAGACAGACTGACGAACATCCACAAACCTATTCTATCTCTCTCTCTCTCCCTCCCCTCCCCTCCCTCCCTCTAGTCTTGGTTTATAGATGACTGTGTGAGCAGGCTTTATAGGTAATAATAGACAGCAGATACTCCTCTCTGTGATCATTCTGTGACGTGCGATTCCCCAGCCATCATTTCACATCGACACATCAGCTAGCAGGGAAAATGTGCCCACGAGATTCCATTTCCGCGCGTCCGAAGTAGTATAAGCACTTTTAATGTTGAGTGGGAACAACCGCTCCTCCCTGATCGCTGCTGTTGATGACTGTCCTGGAAGTAATGCACAGTGGCACAAGACATGCGCCATTCTCGACAGCACTGCGGATTCAGGCGCACGTTATATATAAGCTACGAAAACTAAGGTCATTTTGCAATGCAGTAATGAACCATCGTGCATTGATGGCATAACGCATAAAAAACACTTGTACACATTTGTAGTCAACAAACTGGGCAGGAATCGTAGAATCTGATCGCTGAAGTTTCTTGTTTACAGCTACAGCAAAACTTACCATTCAGTAGTTACGCTTATAAAACTAATAAATAAAATAAAAATCAGTGCACCAAGCTTGCTATGCTAACTTGACTGTTTTACAGTAAACAAGTGCCAGATCATCACGATCAAATGGCGTGATGCGTTCAGCAAATCCACTAAATTTAACGGTACTGTTAATCAGGTCGAGAATCGCTGGGAAATACATTAGTTAAACGGTTTTTAAGGCATTAGTTCCTTTGTTGATGTTAACAACTTAGCCTGCTAATTTGCGAGTTTTTGTATTCCAGACTTTCTGGAACTACTTAAATACTTTGAAAAAGTCGGGAATCAGAACGAGTTAAATGTCGGTCTATCTGTCGGTCGGTTTGTTAGACGGCATTTCTCAAGAGCTAATCTTATCCTATCCAATCCTATCTCGTAACTCGAAAGTCGTTGAGGCACCACAGATGGTCGTTTAACCATCCTACTCCATCTTTCTCTGTCCTCAGAAACTCTCATGGTTTCGCTCAGTGTAAAGCCAGTCCATTCTCGAATGTTGTCCTCCCACCTCTTTTTATGTCTCCCTGTTCTTCTGCATCCTTGCACCGTACCTTGCAGGATGGTCTTTGCAAGGCTTGACACATACGGAGTTTTGGTATCTTCACCACTTTGAGCATGTCATCGTATTGTCCAATGCCTTGTGTGGTGGTCTGTCGGACTTCGTCGTTGGTGATTTTGCCGAGAATAGAAATCTTTAGAAGTCGTCTATAGCTCCTCATCTCCATGCTTTGTATTCTTCGTTGTAGGTCTGCTGTGAGGGTCCATGTTTCTCAAGAGTATATGAAGATGGAGATGACAAGGGAGCGCAGCAAACTTACTTTGGAGTGTAGACTGATGGTCCTGTCTTTCCAAATGGACTTTGGCCTTACCAGGGCAGCAGTTGTTGGTGATATACTGGAGAGGACGTCCTGTCGGGACCCAGTGTCTGATACAATTGTTCCTAAATATTTAAAGCTGTGCACCGTGTTGAGGGATTGGTCTTGGACTTTGATGTCCTTGTTGATGCCATTTGGGTTGTTGGTCATCATTTTGGTCTTCTCTGCACTTATTTTCATTCCAAAAGCTCTGGAGGTGGTATCAAACCTCTGTACCAACTGTTCAATTTCTTGTTCCTCTCCAGCCAATCCATCAATCGTCCGAAAATAGGAGGTTGCAGATTGCTCTACCACCTTTGCTGGCTGTGCCTTTATGATCTGCCAGGACATATGACACGATTCGCTCCTAAAGATGTTGAAGAGTGTTGGAGAGAGTAGGTATCCTTGTTGTTCTGAACCAGTTCCCCATGGCGCTGTTGTGGAAAACTGCACTGGTAACTTTGTCATACAGGCTTTTGATGACTTTAATAATGTTGGAACTGATGTTGTACACTTTTATGGTTGCCCACAGAGTTGCATGCCAGACTCGGTCAGACAATTTCTTGAAGTCTACAAACACATTATATAGATGTTATTGGTGCTGTCGATATTTCTCGCAGATTATTTTGAGGTTGAAAATCTGCTCAGTTGTACTTCGCTTTACCCTGAATCCTGCTTGTTCTTCAGCTGAGATTTTTTCAGCTTGGGTGACCTCTAGAACCACTAAACGAATTTTGACCAAACCTCATAGAAACATTACCTAGGTTAGTGGCCTGCCTCGGGTGCCATCAGATTTGCTCTACCGAAAAGTTCAAGGTCACTGAAGTCCATTTTTGTGTTTATTGCATTTTGGTCAATATCTCAAAATCGCCTGAAGCGATTTTATTGAGTGTTGGCATGTAGATACTTCATATTAGGGACCATCCTTCAGTAGCGGCCGGTTGTCGGTCAGCTCGTCGCTACATATTTCACTTAAAAAAAAAACAACAACAAAAACAATCTTTTGTTTGGAATTTTCTCAAGATGAACTGAACTAACATTTTTGCTTACTTTGCGGATACTTCAAAGGTCAAGGTCATTGTGCTTCACCGTTTGTGAAAGCGACTGAAAATTATTTGATCCTGTTTTGATATTTGATATTTGTTTTGCTTGCAGATAGCTCAGATAGTGATGTGTCATTCCATATTTTTTGCATTTTCTTTGTTACGATTGAACCAAGTCACAAAACCGCCCAAAAATATTAACACTTTTGGAAAAGCTTATTTTCCAGCTATTTGCGTGAATGTCTGGAAATACATTTGAATGGCTTTTCATCTTATTATTCATATAGGAATGGTACGGAAACAATCAGTTGTTCGTGCCTACAGAATACCCATATTCATAACACACCCGCACACGAATCTATATACATAGTCTTAGATCTTTCCTTTACCTGATCTGATTGATGGCAATTTATTTTCCCATAGTTACTACTGGTGGTAATTAAAAAAAGGTAAAGGTAGTCCCATAGCCTTGTGGCCGTAGGGGAGCGTGATGTTGGAGGTCACACTTATCTTGGGCCAGCGTAATGAGGGTGATGCCCATCTCTCTCCCTCGCTGCTTTACCTTTTCCACCCTTAAGAGAGTAGGTACTCAGTCAAAGTTGAGTCAACTAGGGGCCTTGTTATTTGTCGCTTCATGTGTTGCGGTCACCCATCCAAGCGCTAACCGCACTTGACGGTGCTTAACTTGCGACACAGTAGCGAGTGCTCTAACAACTGCGCTATCCGACACCCCGATGGTAGTAATTAATACAGATCAACTCTTTACACAATTCAAACTTGGTGATTTAATTCATCAGGATTCAATGCTAGAAAGTTTAGAAAATGTTGGTTACTCTCAACATTTACAACAAAACGACGATGATTAGTTACAGTTCAGCAGCAGTCAATGTTACATTTCTACTCTTAAGCAAAGTTTAAACTTGTTATGTTGCTGTTGTCTTGTACATGTACAGTGTATCTGTTCGTTCCAACTTTTCACAAGTTCGGTTAGCACTGAAAGTGTCAAGGCCACCCAACTTTTCCAAGGTTTGCCCTTGCTGATTATGATGCATCAACTTGTAAAGTGCATTTCCTTAAACTCAACCCCAACAGCGCTCACTGCAGCCAATGATGTATTTCAACAATGCTTATTCTGTACTTGTTACTTGATTCATCATCGTCGTCTTGTAGATTTAAAAAATCACAAGTTTGACTAACACTTATTTAATTGAATAATGTGATGTCGAGTGTTACTTTGAGTTAAAGCCAGGTACATCTATGAAGGATGAGTATCCGCTACTGTGGCATATATATGTAATTGTAATTGATGTGACAATCAAATTATCTCAGATTTTTTTTTACATACTGGTGTGCCGCATATTTTTTTTTTTTAGTTTAGAATGATGAACACTATAATGCTTTGCCGCCATTTTCTCACTCAGCTACCGTGACCCTTTGAACTTCGTGGTTCGTTTCTGTTGAAAGACCGCCAGTTTACTTCGTGGTTGAGGCGTGTATTTCGACCATAAGATCGCCAATCTTTTCGACAACAGACTGGAAGTTGATGCGATAAAGGTAACACTATTAGCAAAGCTAGAGTGCAACTATGCTCGCCATTCTGCTCTGAGCGATACACTCTTGATCAGAACATGCAGCAACGGCAATTTCGCTTATCGCGTACATCCGTCTGTCAGAGCCGGCATGGCCTGATTGTCATTCTAAGATAACGAAAGACCACTCTTTGTATGTATAGCAGCAGCTGCACGTAAGGATAGCACTAAAATGTCAGCGTAGCACTAACACATCGCGAAGTTATTTCCCTTTCCAGGTGAAAAATATAAGCGATTTTTCTACCAAGCACCAAACGGGCGTAAAACGCGACGATCTGTACCAACATACGCGCTCATATGTATCACTCTCTTTCAAAAACACAACAAACACACGTCTATCACTCAAACATGTGGTGTAAAGGCTGGGAGATCGCAATTAGAAGACGGAAAGTAGTAAGGGCGCAGAGTTATCTTTTATTATTGTAATTTCTTCTTCTTCTTCTTCTTCTTCTTCTTCTTCTTCTTCTTCTTCTTCTTCTTCTTCTTCTTCTTCTTCTTCTTATTATTATTATTATTATTATTATTATTATTATTATTATTATTATAAACCCAGGCCATCAACGGGCTTTGAACCACTTCCTATCCTATCCCGTAACTTGATATTCGTAAAGGCACCACAGATGATCGTTTAACCAGCATACTCCATCTTTCTCTGTCCTCAGCAACCCTCATGGCTTCGCTCAATGTCAAACCAGTCAATTCTCAAATGTTGTTCTCCCATCTCTTTTTCTGTCTCCCTCTTCTTCTGCCTCCTTGCATCGTGTCTTGCTTGATGGTGTTTGCAAGGCCTGATGAGTGTTTGTGATGTGTGTGTGTGTTTGTGTGTTGTGTGTTTGGTTTATGTTTGTATTGTAGGACATGTGCTTATGAAATCGTGTGACAATGTGATAACTTGTTTTACATTTCACTGTTTTTAAACTTCTTTTTTTTGTTTCTGTTTTTATTTTTTTTTTTTTATTTAGTTATTTTAAAAAATAATATGAGCAGCTTCTAAATCTTGTAATTGCCCTATGTGGATAAATAAAGTTGTATTGCATTGAATTGAATTGAATCGATCTGGTGACGTGGCCATATCATCGGAGTTTCCGTTTCTTCACCATATGAGCATGTCATCGTATTGTCCAATGGCTTGTGTGATGGTCTGTTGGACTTCGTCGTTGGTAATTAGCTGGGTATACGAAATTCCCAGAAGTCTTCTGTAGCACCTCATCTCCATGCTTTGTATATTCATTTGTATTTATCAGTACAACTTATGTTAATCTGATGAATAAAAATTGAAACAACAACAAAGCTTTGTATTCTTCGTTGCAGATCTGCTGTGAGGGCCCATGTTTCGCAAGCGTATAGGAAGATGGAGATGACAAGTGAGCGCAACAGCCTTACCTTGGAATGTAGACTGATTGTCCTGTCTTTTCAAATGGGCTTCAACCTTGTCAGGGCAGCAGTTGTTTGAGCGATTCTGGAGAGCACTTCCTGTCGGGACCCATCGTCTGATACAATGACTCCTAAATATTTAAAGCTATGCACTATGTTGAGGGATTTGCCTTGGACTTTGATGTCCATGTTGATGCCATTTGTGTTGTTGGTCATCATGTTGGTCTTCTCTGCACTTATTTCCATTCCGTAGGTTGTGGAGGTGGTGTCAAGCCTCTGTACCAGCTGTTCAAGTTCTTGTTCCTCTCCAGCCAATCCATCAATGTCATCCGCAAAACGGAGGTTGGAGATTGCTCTGCCCCCTATGCTGACTGGGCCTTCGTGATCTGCAAAGGCGTCTGACATGATGCGCTCTAGGAAGATGTTGAAGAGTGTTGGAGAGAGTAGGCATCCTTGACGCACTCCAACCAATATAGTGCATGCTGCGTGTGTTGGTGTATCGTACAGTCACTCACCTGTCTAAGATCCGAGCGTCAAAAATCTGTTTTTAAAAAATCTGCGCGATTAAATGAATCCGTGTTCAGTCTAGACTTGGTTTATACTCTCATCATTCGAAAGAATAGGAGGCATGGCGTTGACCAGAGCATCAGAGTCATGTTATTGATACTCTGGATAATTGTCGCTCTGGGTGATACGAAGTTGTATACTCAGGAACCCTGGTACAATAAATAATACACATACCTTATTATGACTATGAGACACCGGCATCCTCATAAGCATTATTACATTTTTTGGGGCAATTTCCTCGGTCCAAGTGGACCGCGTAGTCCATCGGCTTCGTCCGTGGTCCTGAAAATTACCTGGCAGTGGTCTAATTAGGTTTCCCGCATCGTCTTTGGGATTATTATAATCATTCATAGGCTATTAAGGATGAGGAGGAAAGACTATGCTTAATAATGGCCTACTGATCAATCCCACTAATCTCTCTTCGCGGTCCTCCTCATTCTTCGTTCAAAAGTATTTGTTGTTGTCGACGGAAGAAGGACGATTGGGGAGAGTGGGTGGACAAGGAAGGGAATGTGGGAAAGAAGGAAGGTGAGAAGTAAGGTAGAGAGGGGGGAAGGGGGGGGGGAGAAAAAGAGAGAAAGGGGGGGGGAGGGATTCGGAGGGCGAACGCAAACATGAACAATATAAAACTTGATAAGAAAAAAAAACGATACACAATGTGGTAAGCATTTCCATCGTTTTCACCATTGCGTTGACGATAAACCTAGTATTTGTTTACGGTCTATGCTATTGGTGCGTTTCATTGTTCGAGTATATTATGTCACTTCACCGCACTGGTGAGAGAGAAAGAAAGAGAAAGAGAGAGAGAGAGAGAGAGAGAGAGAGAGAGAGAGAGAGAGAGAGAGAGAGAGACAGAGAGAGAGACAGAGAGACAGAGAGAGAGAGAGAGAGAGAGAGAGAGAGAGAGAGAGAGAGAGAGAGAGAGAGTTGCGACGTTCTGTTAAATAATAGGACAACTCGATTTAACTTTTGTCTTGGAACTTTCCATTTTCAACTTGTGCATCGAAATGGATATGCTACCACCAAGATAACAACTGTTCTTCCAGAAAACGTATCTTCCTAGAATCTAAAAAAACTGTTGACAGGGTTGCAATGGCTGATTACACTCTTCGGGGGACAGCTAGATAGCAGACAATGCATTTAAATAAAGTCCATATGCATCAAATTTTTACCAACGTGGCATTCGTATCCACAATACATGTTAAGTGTAAAAATATTCATTGTTAATTGTAACTGGGTTCGGTTGTTAAAGCTTTTACCGGAACCACCAATCGCTTGCATGTATTGAAACACAATGTGTGCAAACCTTGAAATAAATAAACGGAAGTTGGAGATTTTAAAAAATAATAATAAAATAAATACACTCATTTGGATGTAACGAATGCATTTTCAGTGCGTAGATTTTAAATTTGCATAGATAGATTTTGTCACTGCGATCAAAGTCAGCATGAATGTAACAGGCACAAATATGCATCAAGCATTTATAAACTGATATGTTATATATTTTTGTCGTTGCAATCGTAGAACGTAGAGAACATAGATGCACCATTCTCGAGAATTCTGGAACAGCGGCAGAAGCAACCACTAAATCGATCGGGGAAAAGAAGGCCGTTATTTTATTTCAGACTAAATGCTCTGATCACCAACACTCAATCAGCTTCATTGCTTGGCAAAGACGACAGCGTGTGAGTGAAGAGGACGACGACATTGATGACGATTGCAATGATTACAGGCTAAACGTCGGATAGGTCCAATGAAAGATGATAACTGTGGAAAAGAACAAAAGATTTGGAAAAAAAAAGTTTAAACTTTAATCTTATCCAGTTAAATTCAATTAAACTATTTTTCTTAGTGCTGATGAGTTTGTTAAAGTATTTTTTTTGGTAGAATATTCTTTCTTTACTAGTCCTGAGCCTTCAATTAAAATCCATAAAAGCGAAAGTAAAGAAGAATATTAGGATTCTGCCCAAACAATTCACATAATATAAATGCGCATGTTGATTATAATTAGTTGAAGTTACGTTCTTTCTCATCAAATATTGGTCCATTGTATCTCTCTGAGTTAGTCCACTTCTACACACCATCAAGATTTCTCCGTTCATTTTCTGAAAGTCGCCAGCTTTGCATTCCCCGTATCAAAACAAATGTGAATGCTCATTCTGCTCTTCAGCCCCTACAGTTTGGAATTTTCTTCCTTTCACTCCGCGCTCTGCTGCATCAGCTCTTTCCTTTCGCTTATAACTGCAAACACACATTCTCAAAAGCGACTTTTCTTAAACGTCGATCCTGAAATTTCCTTCGTTGTTACAAACACCGTCACAAAATGTGTTGTGTTGTGTTGTGTTGTATTGTGTTGTACTGTGTGTGTGTATGTGTACACCAGTTTGTAATTTCTCATACAGGTGATAACTTGTCGTAGTCTTCTTCTTATTATTTCTGTACATAATCAATTTACCATTAGAATTGGTATCCTCATGCATGTTGATTCAAAAGCTGTTCCGTTCTTTGTTCTTTGTGCATTGAAAAACTGGAACTGCTCGAGTTTTTATATGTGATAAAACATGTATTTCATTGTGTTATTTTAAGAGAAACATGTCAATTGATAAACGTTGTATTGAAAGTTGTCAAATAGTTTAAACAGGAAAGTGTATATCTGCTTTTTTTGCATGCGTCTTTGAGGCAGACCCTTGCAGTGCTTGTGGTAGCCTGTTCCACAGTACAGTTATGGTGCTGGACATTCAAATGATCTGGCACCTATAGTCTTTTTCTGGTACCCCGTCCACGCCATGCTAGAGGCTCAAAGGAGAGACTGGGAAAACGAGAGAAATGAACTACATGAAACGTTGGCGAACGAGTTCACCGGCAGTACACCGTTCGAGCAATAAATCATCGTTGAAGTTCAATATGAGGTCCATGTTTGTTTCGTCGCAGAATCGATTTTACACAAATCAGTGTAATGCCAGTTTAATGACAGCGCTTTTCTAGCGTGTATCGAATGGTACTGTTCTCTTAAAGACGCGGTACCCTGTATTTCGCATGCAACATTTTTTTGTAAAAAACAAATGAAACAGCATGATTTAATATTATTTTAATAATATTGACCTCATCTTTATTTTCAAACAGATGTGAAATGTCATAATAATAATTGAAACTACTGTGTAACTTCATGATGATTAAGAAGTTTGTCCGGTGACCGCCATCACTCTAACCGTCCTATCACCAATAACGACAAAACTTCCCACAACCACCGCCAACCACTACAACCAAAGAGCTTATTGCGGAAAGAGGGGGAACTTCCATTATGTCCTATACAAAATTGCGAGACGCTCTCACGGATTATTTTCCTTTGCTCAGGCTGGCTATATTTCACCATCTGCTATATGAATGATCTGTGCTATATGAATGATCTGTGCGTGGTGACTTGTTGAGCCTATGCCATTACAAAAGAACATTTTTATGGCAACGTTTGCAAAAACCAAACTTTTAACCATCATTATTATTAACATTTCGCTACTGCTGTCTTTTTTGTTTTGTTTTTGTTTATGTTTACTTATTGACATTTATTAGGTGCTTTTATGCTGCTTATGTGTGTATGTCATAGGTTCGTTTTTTGCCCTGGAATTTATTATTTTTTAATCAACGACAGATATTTTAAAATTAAAATATGCATGACAGACTGTTTCTTTTACCCAAACTGTGTAAATCCGTAATCGTGTGAGAGAGAGAGAGAGAGAGAGAGAGAGAGAGAGAGAGAGAGAGAGAGAGAGAGAGAGAGAGAAAGAAAGAGAGTGAGAGAGAGAGAGAGAGCTCTGTCATTCAATCAATTAATCACAATAAAGCACAATAACAAAATGTTTCACTAATAGTGTGAATTTAATTTATATCAGGTGTCCCCCTACCTCCCAACCCTCTCACCTCCCACATCACTGGCTTAATAACATCAGTCACTTCATGGAAAATAATTAATTAATCAGACAGAACAATCAGAACCTAGACTACAACATTCCACGCAATATAGATCTAATGCGCAGAAATTCACAGATCAGAACAAGGACTGAGTTTCTACATTACATTTTTTTCCCGTTTACGCTCAAACGAAAAGGGATTACAACAGATCAAGGACCATTTTTGTGCCTAGGTAAGGGGTTATCTTGCACAGTATTTGATCACGAGGAGAAAACAGACTTAGTCTAATTTAACTTGTTAACATAAGCAGTTTGACGAAGCCAAACTGCCAATCTGACATCTACTTTTGAAATATAAGCACAAATATAGTCAAACAACCTAGCAATAATGTAAACAGTGAGCGACCTGTTGAACGTAAACTGTCAGCAAGCAAACTGTTTTGGATTTAGCACTTAGGTATAACATGAATCATTCAAGCAGCTCTCCGATTGTTTTAACACTAACAACACTGCAGCGGTCTTAGTTTAGGCCTACATAAACACAAAAAAATGAAGTTTTTTAATTGCAATTTACCTTTCTTTGTCTCTTGGAAATTTGAAAAAGGACTTGCCAACACAACTTTTCTTGTATCTGGCATTATGGCAATTGATAGCTGTGCAAAAGTCACCGCCCTGTTTCACTCGGTCGCCTTTTGACTTTCTGCCACGAGCCATTTTCAGCATGTCGACAAGAGAGCATAACTCGTACCTTTCGTCTCGCGGTTTTGTACCAAGTTCCCCCTCTCTCTATCATTAAGCTCTTTGCTACAACTATAACCGCCACCCCAAACCAACACCACCACTATCATCAGCTAGACCTTTCTTTTTATTCACAGCCTGGCTGTTTACACCCTCCACTTTCGACGCAATAAAAACAGGAAAAAAAGAAGAAAAATTGGTTTCCCAAATCCCAAGCTCTGTAGCTATGGACAAAGCATTGTGGACTGTGCCTGACCTCTCCTATACCTCTGTGGAAAGGTACTGGCATTCTCACTTTTGTATACTAGCAAGTGCTGCACGTGTTGCAGTGATTCCATAGGTACGGCCGTATAACCCCCTGTCCTCCTACCCCATCTGTCTGGGTATTTGAGACCAGTCTGGAGGAGAATGGTTTTAACTGCCAGCAGTATAGCTGGGGTTAGGTAAAGTGGATAATACTCAGAAAAAGCATAAACGTTTTATGAATTCCTTAAGCAGATGTACAATAATTTTGTTGCTGGCACACTACACGCGTTACAAGCGTAAGGTCCAAGCCAAAGGAAGCATGCAGATAAGGAAACAGTAGTTATATAGCGCACAGAATTTAACCTAATAATAATAGTCCTATCCTATCCTATCTCGTAACTCGAAGGTCGTTGGGGCACCACAGATGACCGTTTAACCAGCGTACTCCATCTTTCTCTGTCCTCAGCAACCCTTATGGCTTCGCTCAGTGTGAAGCCAGTCCATTCTCGAATGTTGTCCTCGAATATTATTTTTCTGTCTCCCTCTTCTTCTGCCTCCTTGCACCGTGCCTTGCAGGATGGTGATGTGGCCATATCATCGGAGTTTCTGTTTCTTCACCATTGTGAGTGAGCATGTCATCGTGTTGTCCAATGGCTTGTGTGATGGTCTGTCGGACTTCGTTGTTGGTGATGTGCTGAGTATAGGAAATGCCCAGAAATCTTATGTAGCACCTCATCTCCGTGCTTTGTATTCTTCGTTGTAGATCTGCAGTGAGGGTCCATGTTTCGCAAACGTATTGGAAGATGGAGATGACAAGGGAGCGCATCAGCTTTACCTTGGAATGTAGACTGATAGTCCTGTCTTTCTAAATGGGCTTCAACCTTGTCAGGGCCGCAGTTGTTTGTGCGATCCTGGAGAGGAGTAACTTCCTGTACTACTACTACTACTACTACTACTACTGCTACTACTACTACTACTACTACTACTACTACTACTACTACTACTACTACTACTAAAAAAATAATAATAATAATATAAAAAGAACAGCACACTATTAGACTGTCATAATTGTTTCGGCAGCAATATTTTCCGAAGCCCATTCTAGTTCATGTTCCATCAAACTGTCCAAATTTCAGATAAAATAATCCATTATGGTACTAGATCTACTATGTAGTTTAATAGTGCATGAAGAATTGTTTTGGTGTATTGCAGTAAACGGTTGAAACCTGAGACTAATTCCATAATTCGTATGCTGGGAGTAAACGAAGAGTTGTGTGATTCAAAAGAAAAAAATAATCTGGAATAAACCCAGGGGCCGGTGACTAGTTTTAAAGGGTATTATTACTATCTTGTTCTTAGAGTAGTGCATCCACTTAACGACGAAACTTGAGACAAACTCCATTCCGGAAGCAGGCATAATCCACAAGGAACAAAGAACCAGTTTTAAAAGGGGCTAACTTTTCAAAATTTAGCCTCACAAAGCATTTTTAAATTTACAGTGAATGTTGCCCCCAAAAAGAAAAAAAATGTAAAAAGCATTAAACAAAACAGTGGCCTTTTTAAAAATTACGGTTTTGAAATAAATCGATTACGGTATTTGCTAATGTGATTAATAAGATCAAGGGCTAAAAACAAAAACAAAATTGACGCGTAGTGAGTTCCCATCAGATTCTACAGCGCCTGTGGAAAACAAAACAACAAACCTTTGTTTACATATCACGGAAAAGAATTCGAAAATTCAAAGCTTCTGGGTCGATTTGAACGAGTACCCGCTATCTTATCTTTTGATGGGGCATCAATTGTATAATTCCCAGGTAAACTCGTTGTCTCACACACACCTAATAAACTTTTTAATTTAGTAACTATAAAACGAGCCCTAACTATTATGATGTGGTTATTGTACCACACGTTCAGTCTCTCATACCGAGCAATTGTATTTATAAGTCCATGTTGTTAACGGATGGAAATCCTGAACAATGTCGGATACAGGAAGCGGACGAGAGAGTTCTAGTGATTGCCAACATCGTCCACTATGGCTGGCTTTTGTCTGGCATCGAGCGTGTGAAACACCTGACACCCTTTTCAATGCTATATCGACCAGTGGTGCAAGACTACAATACGAGCCTTTTAGTGTTACTACTACTACTACTACTACTACTACTACTACTACTACTACTACTACTACTACTACTACTACTACTACTACTACTACTACTACTACTACTTTGTAATTGTGTTTCTTATATTTTGATGAACGTTTTCGTATAGTGCTTTTCCAGCTCAAGAGCTGCTCAAGGCGTGGGTCCATTCCAGATCTAACTCCAGCCACCAAAGACGCCAAACTTGCTGCCATGAGCGCATCCCATAACGCCCCATACAGCTGAGCACAACCAAAGGCCACTGTGGGATTAGTTTGTTATGTCAGGATTGCTTTTATTGTTGTATGATTGTATTTTATCTTGCAGCATAGTTTATGACTTTCATTTGTAAGTTTGATTTTTACATGCCTTGTTGGATTCTTAAATTGTATGAAACCAAGTGAGGACACTATCCGGCGTCAACAAACGGTTCAAAAACATTCTCAAACGGTTCGTAAATGACAGTTGACCTAGAAACAAATACAGTAATACAGTTTGACCTAATTCGTCCCCTAGAGGAGACGAAACTTAGGCCTACATTTACTTTTTCTATTTTCATGAGTTCATTGGTCAATGCTCCTAGGGTTTGAAGCGTATAGGAAGCAGTGCCCTGAAGCATGAGAGCACGATTTGTGGCCTGTTGAGGCGACTACTAAAGCATGCTTCTAGTAGCCTTCGACCAATGTGTATCGGGTGTCTTCTTCTTCTTCTTCTTCTTCTTCTTGTAGTTATTATTATTAGGGGGTGTGAGAGATTTGGGTGGATTTGAGAAGGGATGGGAAGAGAAGGCACCTAGTGCTTACAGGGTGTGTTGGCGTAGTTGGCATTCACGGTGGTACTTACCGAGCGTGAGCGTCGGTCCCGTTAAAAGTCTGAACGTTGTAAGGCCCCCAAAATATCTGTTTACGGTAACAAAGGAAATAAAATAGGGTCGGTAGGCCCTTTATTTATTATTTCTTAAAACCTTTTCCACCTTGGGTGCGATTTGTTTGGCTTTAAAAAAAATTTCCAGACGATCCCAAAACAAAGTTTAGGGTCGGGCCAAACAAATAGGGTCGGTAGGGATACAGTAAACAGACATTTTTGTGTTTGGCCTAATACATGTGTGCACAGACAAGACCTCGGATTTTATACTCTCATCCGAAGGAGCCATACTACTACTACTACTACTACTACTACTACTACTACTACTACTACTACTACTACTACTACTACTACTACTACTACTACTGCTGCTGCTGCTGCTGCTGCTACAATATTCTTCTTATATAGCGCACTTACTGGCTCAGAGTAGCTCAGGGTGCTATTTCTGCCGTCACAAGCTTTGTCCTACCTCCTGCTGCATGTCTGAATCGCGCGTGTCGTTTTAACATTCGTTTCCGCCATAGACACAATGAAGGTACAAGGAATAGATCTCGAGGCTCGTGATCACACACACACACACACACACACACACACACACACACACGCATACACACACATACACGTTTATATATACGAACATGGGAAGACAGGCAATGGCTACAATACTAGAGTCGCAAGTGTAGGTCTAGTTATGACAAAACATGTGTTGCTTGATTTGAAGAGATGAACAAATGACTTGCACAGCGCTTTAATTATCCACGCCACAATAGTACACAATGTTCGGAAGGAAATCACATTGTGAATGGCAATGCATATTGCAACAAGAAAAATTACTCACCACCTGTCACAATCAATAATAGGATATTCAAGATGATGGTGATGATGATGATGATGGTGATGATGATGATGATGATGATGATGATGATGATGATGATGATGATGATGATGATGATGATGATGATGATGATGATGATCAGCGTTGCTGCATAACGGATGCATTCAAACCAGCGTGGAGTCCGGAGAAGCTGGGGCTGGGAACAGTACAACATAAAGATTTCCAAATAAACTTTACTCTCTACTCTATACATAATTCTCTAAACACTCTACACTAACTTAAATGTCCAAATTCACTTCGAATAGTTCGTTCCTTGATGGGTCTATGCTGCAACTGTTCTTGATATTTGCTACAGTCTCATCATTGGGCTATTTGTTCTGGTTGGCCTAATGTTGATTTCAGGAGAGTGGACTACCGCACAATCCTTCTATGTCAGTGTAGGTGCACGCTTTCGATGTCACTTAACTGCAGTTTAAGGTGTGGTGATGGTGTCTCCTCCTTGGTGGTAGACTATTGGGCTATCGTAGCTCAGTGCTAGATGCTCCACTGCAGGCCGAATGTCAGGGTTGATACTTAGTGATCTTCCTGCTGCCTCGGGCCAACGATGCCTGCTCGTCTGCAAAAACAACAGTGGCTCCGTAGGGGATACCTCATGGTGGCGAAACCGGTCGCTTGTCCGCCACGTGGTCAAGCAAAGTTTGACTAACATTCACAATATTAATCATGGCAAAACTTCACAAACATAATACAGCAATAATATCAATAAAGCGCGATGAAACAAAAGATAGATCATTTACCTTTTTTGACAATGTCTGGCTGTGGCTATACTAAGTTAAATTGAATTTCACCCGTCCCTGCTTTAGTCTTCTGCTAGCGATCTTTAAGAGCATTGCTCCGTGTCGTGTGAGGGCTTAGGCACAGAATGACTACCTATTGTAGTGGTCAGCAAAGGCCCGCGAAAACTTGTACTACAAGTGGGTGTCTCTGGCAATACGTCAGCTCAATGAGGTCACTGCCTAACTGAGCCAGCGTTAGCGTACACATGATTAGCACACAACTGACTTGCATCGTCTGCTTGGCATCGACTTTAATTAAATTTACAAAGGTTACAGCAGGCTGAACTATTTAAGGCGGGAAGTCTTATTGCAGGGTTTAAATTTAGCCTTCTGTGACAGTCTCGTTGTGGCATTTGTCTCCCCAGTTGTATGCATCTTGGAGAATGCCACGAAGTGAATTGGTAAATATTTATTTTTGTTTATACATCACGTGTTTATAGAGTTAGTATGCAAGCGACTCCTGTTGACATAAACACGTGGCGTTTGTATTCGCTTTGTGTTGTTACTAAATTTTCTAGTTCGTTAATATTTTGGAGATGAGACTCGGTTATATAAAGACTGGAGAACAGAAGGCTGTTCTTGTATGCATCTGAGAGTGTCTGTGATTGGATGAAATAGTACTAGGATAGTGTGTATTAGTATATAAAAAGAAAGACTGTGAAAAAAGGGTGGACGCTTTGCGTCACGCTCATAACATAAATGCCTAACTCAGACTTAGGCAGTTGTGCAGTAGGGGTAAAAACAAAGCCCTGGGAAGACAAGCCATCTGTGCTAGAGAGTACAAGTCTCTATCTAAATCGTAACGGTCGCCACAGCTTCGTATGCCAAATTGCCTATCTCATTCCTGACATAGGCATTTTGCAACCAATATGGCGGCGCCCAGACGCATTGAACAATTTTGGGCTGAAAAAGCAACAGAGATGTTGCAAAACATACTTCAATCAGAAGACGAAGGTAAGTAATCAATTTTAGAACTTGTTATTCTTAGGTGTTGTAGGAAAATGGCTATAAATGCTGTTCCAAGCATCATCTTCAATGTGAAGCGATTGATATCGGCAATTTGCAAATTAAGACAGAGCTGAGATAGGCATTTTGTCTTAAACGGCGGACTGACTGTAAAAAAACGTTAAATAAAGTTAAAATACTTGGCTATTTACCATTTAGCATTGCTAACCATTGTTCTCGTTTTATGTTACATAAAATATCGAGCATATTTATTTATAGATGCGTCTGTATATGCGTGTGTCCATAGATCCCCACGACTGTGACGATGAAGCGCGGGGAGCTACCAGCCTGAGTCCTCCTCGTC
Source organism: Oncomelania hupensis (assembly GCA_036898135.1). NCBI lineage: Eukaryota > Metazoa > Mollusca > Gastropoda > Littorinimorpha > Pomatiopsidae > Oncomelania > Oncomelania hupensis. The sequence continues at coordinate 143,326,943 of CM072511.1, read as the reverse complement.
AAGTGAGGAAGACGACATTACATTACATTATATGGTTATTGCTTTAGGTCCAGCAGACTCTTCCGAGCCAAATCGGGACCAGAGAAGTGAAAGAGGACTCACCCCTGATCCGCTTAAAAGATCTGCCGAAACAACCCTAGTGGTAATACTGAAGGCAATCTACCAGCCGGTCACTTTACAATAAAGACATCCCACGCAGGGGACGCTGAGGCTATACTCTAATTTATCGAACATCCGTTTACAAAACAAAATAGAATACAAGCATCATTATACAATATCAGCAAAACCCATACATATAAAATGCCTACATTGCCAAATAATATCATAGGAAGCCCCAGTGACCATTTGGCAGAAAGCATCCAATATTCCCAAGCTGATCCAACAGACCTCACACACAAATGAGTAGTTTTGTCCCGGAAGAGTTGTCCAAGACACAAGTGCATGGGCCGGAAGTAGGAATCAAAGTGTTTAGGGCCAGTGGGAATTCGAGCTTTTCCCTCTCAGACTTGAGCTGCTTAGCTCAACTACCGCTTACCCATCTGCAACTTCACACTTTGCCACAACTGGAAGATCACCCCGAGGAAGTTATTGCCACTTTTTGTGAAATAAAAATGTTGCAGGTGCTTCACGTTGAGCGTCTAACATGGTTTAGCCCCGGTCAAGTGGAACAGATATTAGTGTCTTGTAAGAACTTGAAACGTTCCATTTCACACTAAGATGGAAATGGCAGCCCTGAATAGACCTCTACAAAGCACACATAGACGTCCTGTCCGGAAAAGACTTTCTATGCCTGGGTGCAGGTAGAAGGGGAGGGGAAAGGGAGTGCTCTTTGATGCACCGAGTCAAGTACAAAGTAATACTTCACTGCTGCAAGTGAATTACCTTGATCACATACAAATAATTGTTTGTTTTGCAAGCTCACAGAAGTTAATTAAGCAAGTTTAATAATTACCTTTAAGAGGAGAGTGAGTGTTCCATGATGCTTTGAGTTAATTAAATAAATCAGGGCCGGACATAAGTTTTTCAGGGGTAGGGGCCCAAATATATTTTAGGGTAGTAGTGAAGGCGCGAAGCGCCGAGCCGACGGCACGAAGCGCATAGTTTGCTAGGGGAATCCGGGGGCATGCTCCCCCGGAAAATTTTTTGAAAAGGGAGAAAAAATGGTGCAATCTGAGCATGTAAATTGCAAAATTTTGGTGCTATAGTTTGCCACTGATTTTGGGGAGAAATTACCTTTAAAAAAGTGTGTGTGTGTGTTAGGAATAAAGTCATAACAAAAATATGACTTAGGTCTTTGGGGAACAAAATATAGTGATACTCGGGTCCGCGTTATCACTTGTTTTTAGTTATGTGTGTGTGTGTGGGTGTGTGTGTGTGTGGTTTTCCTTTTTTGTTTAAATATTTTTCCCCCACATTTTTTTTTCTTTTTATTTTCTTTCTTTTTTTTTCTTTCTTTTTTTTTCCTTTTTTTTCAAAAAAGGGTAGGGGCCAGGCCCCTCGGGCCTCTAGGGCAGGTCCGGCCCTGTAAATGAATAACATTTTACAAGGGTAAAAGTAAGGGAAGGGGGAGTGTGATAAGATGCCAACAGTCAAGTACACACTTTACTGCACCTTTAGTTTGGATCACATTAACAATAATTATTTGTGTTTAATTTTTTTTATTTTGCAAGCACACAGAAGATGTGTTTGTGTATTATGTCTTTTTATGAGGAGAGGATGTGTTCTATGATGCCTTTAGTCAAGTACAAAGTAATAGACAATGGCTCCCGACAGGAAGTCCTCTCAAGGATCGCAAAAACAACTGCTGCCCTGGCGGGGTTAAAGCCAATTTGGAAAGACAGGACCATCAGTTTACATTCCAAGGTAAGACTGCTGCGATCTCTTGTCATCTCCATCTTCCTATACGCTTGCAAGACATGGACCCTCACGGCAGACCTACAACGAAGAATACAAAGCATGAAGATGAGGTGCTACAGAAGATTTCTGGGCATTTCCTACACCAGCACATCACCAACGACGAAGTCCGACAGACCATCACACAAGCCATTGGACAACACGATGACCTGCTCACAGTGGTAAAAAAACGGAAACTCCGATGGCATGGCCACGTCACCAGATCATCAGGTCTTGCAAAGACTATCCTGCAAGGCACAGTGCAAGGAGGTAGAAGAAGAGGGAGACCGAAAAAGAGGTGGGAGGACAACATTCGAGAATGGACTGGTTTGACACTGAGCGAAACCATGAGGGTTGCTGAAAACAGGGAAAGATGAAGTACGTTGGTTAAACGATCATCTGTGGTGCCCCTACGACCTCCGAGTTACGGGATAGGACAGGAATATGCTAGGAAAGTAATACATCACTGCTGCAAGTCACAGTTTGTTAGATCACATTAAATTAAAAAGGATTCTTTCTATTGACATTTTGTTTGCAAGCGCATAGAAGATGTGTAGGTTTATGAAAAAAAACTATGTGTTGTCATGTTTTAGCGTTGACATTGCAAGTACATGAAGTTTTTTGTTTATCTTTATGTTATTGATTAAATGAAAAAAAATCAATATTGCCTATCTTGTGTTTTTGTCTTTAAAAAACTTTCTTATGCTTATCTGAAGTTTCACTTCTTGCCTATCTCAGCTTTTGTTAGTGCTCATTCTGCCTAAATCAGTTTGCAGGCAAACGAACACACATTTCTCAAAACTGGCTTCAACATACATTGGCAACTTCATTCCGTGAAGATATATGCAAACAAAATCTTTAAAGAATTTTCAGTTTAAAAAATAACATGTTTTTATCGTTTATCTCGAAACTATGAAAATTGAGTTAGGCAATTATCTTATGAGCGTGACGAGTATGACTTGGAAATATTGTGTACTATGTAGGCTACTTCTGTTTTTCATTGTGGTGATTCTGGATTCTCTTCATGACAGACACCGTAAGTTGAATATTTATGTTATGATTAATTGTTGGAAATATAATATTGAAACTAATTTTGTAAATGCATAACATCTTTTCATAACTTGATAAATGTAATTTTCTCTCAGACCAGAAACGGGATTGCTTCAGAGAAAAATAAGATTATATTATAGTTCAGCTATTTATTATTTTAGGACTTATTTTATGAATTCCGTTTTAATTATTATTCTACTACTTTAAGTAAGAAAGAGAATCATAAAATTAACAAAACGTATATCGGTGTTGTGTTTCAATTGTTGTGTATTTTATATCTTGAGTATTTCAAGTATATCTCTCTGTTTCAACTTGTGTACTTGTATAAGAAAGGCCTTTTGATGAATGGGTGTAAACGTAAAATTGGGTTATTAAAACTGTTTACAAACTAATATACGATTTTTAGGAATCTTCTGAGAATAAAGGTAATTATTTTATAACAAGCACACGTTTATTATGACAGCCAACTTTGGCAATCCAGTCGCCTTGCACTATGTCTTTGTCCTTCCTCGGCACTTGGTCAAGGACAGCCTTTCAGATGTTCATAGAAATCCTCGACTTCACTGTCGTCATAATCTGATGTTGGAACGTAGGCCTGGTTGTTGGTGATGTTGAAAGGGACTGTTCTCAGACGGATAGTAAGGAGTCTACTGGAGACTGGGCGGCAATCCAGGACAGTGGCCAGAATGTCTTTGTGGAAATTGCATTTTTCAGATGTAGGCGTGATATTGAAATCGTTTGGATTATAATAAATGCGACATGACAAACACTTGGATATAATTATAAATGCACAGAGCGATGCGCAAATCGAAGTACTCACCCCTTTAAGCGTCGTCGGGAAGGGTTAGTATTTGGATAGGTGAACATGCTTGTAAACAACCACCACTGAGGCTCTGGAGGTGGAGTGAAGCCCTTGTACCACCTGTTTAACTTCTTGTTCCTATTTAGCCAATCCATCAATGTCATCCGCAAGCGGGGGTTGGAGACTGCTATACCCCTTATGCTGACTGTACCTTCATGATCTGCAAGGGCATCTGAAATCACTTAGGTGAAAAAAGACGTTAAAAGAAACAAACGAAAAGTGTACCTTTAAAGAATTTTTTTTTTGCTTAATGCATTTTTAAACCTAGAGCTACTCAAAGCGTTGGTCTCCGCGAGATCGAGCATACCTTCACCATATAATGTGTTAAATAGTAGGGAACGACCCACTACCCCTCCCTCTCCCCTCCTTCTCTCCCTTCTCCTCCTCCTCCTCCTCTTCCACCCCTACCCCATCCTCTTCTTGTCGAAGACGAACATTTGGTGTCAAGATTTCGCACAGTGTGTGCGACTGGATCCATAGACCGCTGCGATAACTCATTCCCAATCTTTGATGACCACCACTCTCCAGTTGCAAACATGAGCCATGCAAACTAACCTGCACCTGACACTTTTATTGTCGGCAGTTATTGATGCTAGCTGAAGAGGAATGAGTGTGGGTTGGCGGGTGTATTTGGAGGTTGTGGTATAGTGTCCAAGAATGAAAGAGATGGGAGGTGGGGAGGAATAATCGCCAAAGAAGAAGGGTGGGTTTATAGGGTGAGGTTTAGCAACGATTTTACTGTTGATCACTGTGAACTTTATGTGGGTCGATCTCTTTTGTAGTGTACAAAAAATAAACCCGAGTTGAGTCGGAGGGCAATGATGATTTGACGGTTGGTTTATGACCATCTGATTATAGGAGGACGAGATCGATACGGCAGATGGTAGATTTTCGTTTGCAAAATATATTTTATAACAAGATAATTATATTATACTACAAAATATATTATACTACCTGCAAAATAGCTCAAACTAATTCTTACAAGTTTTGGGTTTTCCAGCTCTGAAAACGACGACAATAACAAATCCCCTTGTGTGGGGGGGGGGGGGGAGGGTGTGTGTGTGTGTGAGTGTGGGTGTGCGTGTGTGCGTGTGCGTGTGTGTGTGTGTGTGTGTGTGTGTGTGTGTGGGTGTGTGTGTGGGTGTGTGTGTGTGTGTGTGTGGGTGTGTGTGTGTGTGTGTGTGTGTGAAGGGAGAGGGGAATTGCGGTATGATAGAGATTTGTAATGATGCATTCCTTAGAACTGTTCATGAAAGTCTTGGGCGGGCCTTTCGCTCTCTTCAGGAGCTGCAGCAGGCATCATCATCATTATCCCTAGCATTAACAGCAGCAATATCACCGTCAACAACAACAACAACAACAACCATAACCGTAACTTTACCTTCCACAAACGCTATCGGTGCCGATATCGTGTTTGTTTGTTTCTTAGGCGTTTTATTGTGTTTTTTCCTTCAACGTTTTCTTTCTTCGTTCCTTCTTTCAACTTTGTGTTTGCATAATGTATTGCTTTACTTTTATTATTACCATATTCTTATAGAATTATTACCTCATTTTGTCTTTCTAATGCATTTCAAGCTAATTATTACTGTATTCTGATATAATTATACATTCATTATGTCTGTAATTAAACAGTATTTTCAAGACTTTGCGTGCGAGTATGCGTAAGTCTGGGTGTTCTCCAGTCTCACAACTTCTCTAACTGGTAATATAATGTCCTCGGAACCGAATAACTATAAAACCGGTCCGTGACTGTGTCTTTCTAATGCCCGTTCACGGAAACACAAATTTTAGCTCCGAAATCCTCTAAGAACGGGAGACCCTTTAAACAATGATTAACTGACACTCTAAAAGAGAACAAAAGGAAAGCCAAAATCAAACCTTAGTGCAATGGAGTGGTGGTGACAAACGGGTACCGAAAGAAAAGAAAATGCTACGGCTGCAGGTTTACGATAAACAGGATCAGTCTTGAAAGCACATCTGCAAGAACAGATCAGAAGAAGTGGGAAGAGAATGTAGATTGGGCCGTAAAGAGGAAACAAGATAAAGAAGAAGTCAGAAAAGGAGAGGAGAAGAAGGAGAAGAAGTTGAAAGACGTGATGCTGACAACGATGATGATGATGATGATGATGATGATGATGATGATGATGATGATGATGATGATGATGATGATGATGATGATGATGATGATGATGATGATGGAAAAAGCAGAAGAAGAACCGAAAGTAGTTTCTGTCCGTAAATGTATTATAAACATTATTGTGTGTACTTGGAGCGCACCTCAGTCCGTCGTCACCTGTAGACCAGAATTGCCATTCCTATACAGCTGCAAGATAGATACGGAACGTACGTAGCACCATCGTCACCAGAGGGCATTTCTTTATCTATTACCCATGAGACAATACCGTTACTCTTTCGGATGAGAGTACAAACCGAGGTCTAGTTTTGTGCACGCATAAATTCCATCGCACGGACTTTAAAGATCCTGACGCTCATGTCATAGACAAAAAGGAAAGCAGTTGGAGGGAAAGAGAGTACCATGCAGGAAAATAAATACACCCAGAAAGCACTGTAGGGTCCTCTTCCCCTTTTGTTTATCCTTGGTGGCGCTGCTGTTGCGTCTGCCGCACTTTGTTTGAGAAATGGAGCCCGAATTTCACCATCGTGGGTGACGAGAAACAATCCCCAAATCAGACAGCCGAATCTCCAACCATAAATGTTTCTGCTAGCTGCACGTTTTTAGATAAACACACAAGTTTCAAAGTGAAAGAAACCAAAAAAAAAAAATGTTACACTTGAGATAGTATGATACAAAGAAAAATGGAGTAGTCATTCACCATTGAGGTGAAAGCTCTCCGATAAGCATATAAGCAGCTTAAAAACAATCCCTCTATGGATCCCTCTATGATATGACGGTTAGAATCTTTAGTAAAAGGGGATCACTCACATTCCACACGCATACAATATTCCCTCGCCTCCTTGGGTTAACTTGCAACAACATCTCCTTGGAGCTTGTTCGTCACGCATCGCTACGTTCAGGTGGTGGGGAACAGGGGTGGGGTGGGGTGGGGCTATTCTCTGTTCTATTACATTACATTACATTACATTACATTACATTATTATTGCTTTAGGTCCAGCGGACTCTTCCGAGCCAAATCAGGACCGGACAACCCCTGATCCGCATAAAAGATCTGCCGAATTAACCCTAGTGGTAAAACTGAAAGCTCTCCACCAGCCAGTCACTTTACAATAAAGACATCCCACGCAGGGGACGGCTGAGGCTGTACTCTAATTTATCGAACCCCCGTTTACAAAAACAAAATAGAATACAAACATCATTATAAATTATCAATTAAACACATACATATAAAATGCCTACATTGCTAAATAATAACATCATAGTGACCACCTGGCAGAAAGCGTCCAATATTCCCAAGCTGATCCAACAGACCTCATACACAAATAAGGAGTCTTGTCCCGGAAGAGTTTTCAAGAAAAAAGGTAGGTGACTGGTCTAGCGTAGAAGAAGATAGTATGGCAGATTGATAGAACAGAGCAGGAATGAGAAAGAGCAAATGAGAAAAACAGCGACAGTGGAAATTTAAAGCACTACATTTCCAGAAAGTGGGGATACTATTTATACTAAAACCCCCGGCACCCCAACGGGAGGTTCTCTGTTCTATAGGAGATAATCAATTTATTTACTGCGATAGCAAACGACCAGGCGAACGAGCCACACATATACACGGAGGAGCGTTAGCAACAAACCCCAATACGTTGCTTTGAATTGACCAAGGGGTACAATGCTTGTATCGTGCCTGAAGTCTGAAGTGACGTTCAATGACGGCATTAGAGACCCACCGGATAGCGAAGAAAATCCCATGACGTTATCAGGGACCCCAATGACTTTTTAAGCTGTTTGCACATCCACCGGAGATCTTTCACCTCAAAAACGTGGGGGAGTAATTAATACAATCGCCTGAGACCATAGTAATAGTTTAAAGCGAGGACCTTTAGAGTAGACTCACTTAAAGCGACCCACTTTGATCACGCCGCCTGGACAGATTCTTGTACTCGGTGATCACAGTATTGCGCCACTGAAGAGAAAAAACCACTAACCAAAAACAATAACTTAAAAGAAACAAAATATCTCTTCTGAAATTGTTTTTAAAAATGAATACATACCGCAGTTTTCTGCCTGTTAATAGCAAAGGCTACCTATCGTTCTTGCGCTAACAATAGCGGTGAGAGCACTTAAAGCATGAGGGAGGCACTGTGGTCTAATGGTAGTGCTTCGGCTTGCGGATCGGAAGGTCCCGGGTTCGAGCCCTGGCCGGGCCATTGTGTTGTGTCCCTGGGAAAGACACTTTACTCCTGTTTTCCTACTCCTTCGGATGAGAGTATAAACCGAGGTCTAGTCTGTGTCGCATACATTCCATCATAACGGACTTTAAAGATCCTGACGCTCATGTCCTAGACGGGTGAGTGCCGGTGACAAGAACACGCCCAGCACGCATCTAGGTCCTTCTCCCCCATCCCTGGCGGCCCAGGATTGTGCTCAGTTGTCCGTGCGTCAGACCATGCGCCCAAAGGCTGCGGGTGGGCGTCTCGGGCGGCTTGGGTTAGATCCTGTATCGGCCAGCGTCTTGAGCAGCTCTTGAGCTGGAAAAGCGCTATATAAGAACGATTAAATAAATAAATGGTACCGCGCTTAAGAAATACCCGTTTTAATATTAGTAGTAGTAGTAGTAGTAGTAGTAGTAGTAGTAAGAAACAGAACCCATAAAAATAAAAACAATTAAACTGCTCGGTAAGGTGTTTCGTTTTAGGTTGATAAAATAGACCCTAACACCAAAGACAATAAGCCGCATGGTTCATTCAAAAATAAGTTCAAAGGTCACATGGTCGTACCGTTAAAATAGGGGAAGTAACTCCTTGTCAGAACCGAAATGAGAAAATTCAAAAACGTTAGCGGTTGGTTCGAGCAAAGAAAGCCCACTTTACCAGTGTTTAATGCAATAACAATGCGAATTTTAGGGTAAACCCGTTTTTAGGCCAAAAGTAAACAAAGACTTCGAATTGATGCCTTTCAAATATTCATGACTTATTAAGGTCTTCATCAGCGCCTTGAAGGATCCGCTGTAACGGGGCAACTCCGCTCCCTCATCCATTCACCCCATTCCCATCCCTCCTATGCTGAGCCTGATGAGGCTCTAGACAGGGAGGAGCAGTCCTTCCGAGGCTGAGCTATGCTGTGCGCTCGCATCGCTTTCGCTTTAGAAGCGCATCAGCCACAGCTAACAGTGATAACCGCGCAATGAGCAAACGAGCCATCTCGACTCTCTTCCAACCGACCCCCCCCCTTTTCACCACCATCATACCGCCCCATCAGCGATCGTAACAACTACAGCAGCAGCAGCAGCAGGCGTTAGTGTGATGGACAGAGACAAAGTTACGAGTGCCACGTGCTCGCTGTTCGATAGTTTCTAGCAAGCCCGCGTGGTACGGTCCTGGCCCGACTAAGGTCCGTGCCCGTGCGAAGGTTCTTACTCTTTACTGTTTATCTTCTACGTGCACTGGCCTTCCTTCTTTCTTCGTTCCGCTATTGTGCAGGCGTGAGCGTGTCCGTCCTGGACTTTGACCAGGACACGCCAATTTTTACACCGTTGCTTACAAATGTGTTTTCGCTCTTTCATTGTATACAAACAAACACAAAAACAACGACAACAAACGAACAAGCAAACGTAAATGCGACTATTTCGGATCGGCGAATTTGGCCCCGGATACTTCATTTGTCCACTTTTCGCTTACGAAATGTGACTACTATTGTGTAGAAATTGCTTACAAGTGTGACTTCTCTGGTGTAGAAGTTGCTTACAAGTGTGACTTCTCTGGTGTAGAAGTTGCTTACAAGTGTGACTTCTCTGGTGTAGAAGTTGCTTCCAATTGTGACTTCGCTCTACGGTGGTGTCGTGGAAGCGTGTGTCCATAATTTTCCATGATATTCCATTTGTATACTGTTGTAGTAACGAAGTGTAGCGATCCTCTCACTAATACTTGATACTATGGTAATACAACTGTGCCGTTGTGATCCCATATTGCTTTCGTTTTGTTTAAATTCTCCCAATGATATTGACTGTGGAGCTAGGACACACGCGGAGTAATTCTACGCTTGTTTTTGTGACCATTAGAAAGTCTTTGAGGCTGGCGTGTTTATCCGTGTTGTTTGAAAACCCGAGCTTTACAAAAAAAATTTAAATCCAATTAGCCTGATTTCTAGTTTTACAACATTACATCCTTTAACGTTTCTCTCTCTGTTTCTCTCTGTCTGTCTGTCTCTCTTTTTTTCTCTGTTTCTCTCTCTTCCTCTATCTCACTCTGCACCACTCTGTCTCTATGTGTCTCTATTCTCTATCTCTTCTTTATGTCTCTGTCTCTCTCTCTCTCTGTTTCTCCTTATTTATCACTCTCTCACTCTGTGTGTATGTGTGTGTGTCTCTCTCTCTGTTTCTCTAACACTCACTCGCTCTGTGTGTGTGTATGTGTGTGTGTGTGTGTGTGTGTGTGTCTCTCTCTCTCTCTGTGTTTCTCTCACACTCGCTCACTCTGTGTGTGTGTGCACTTGCATAAACGTAAAAATGGGCACCCAACCTAGCCTTTCTTAGCTACAAATGAGTTCATTTGCTAGGAACCCACTTTTTTTCCAGGACCCCACTTTTTTCTAAATACACCGGAGTGCTCTTGTAGTGCATGGAAGTGCAATTGTAGTGCATGAGAGGGTTTTAAGTACATGGGAGTTAACTATTCGGGACGGAGAAAATCCAGCCACTTTTCGGGCACATGTTGATGACATTTCGACCTATTTCGTCCCCTATAAACGGAAAGAGCCCATTTTGCATCGGATTTACAGTTTTAGATGAATTTTACGCTCTTTCCGTCAAAATACTCTTTCCGATTCCTACATTCTTAAATAAACCCAGTTCTAATGTTTTGCAAAATTGTGTGTGTGTGTGTGCGTGCGTGTGTGTGCGTGTGTGTGTGTGATCCAGACAGTAACAAATATATCGATGTTAAGCTTTAAAAAGCTTGTCAGTCTGTATACACAGTTACCATGGTAGTTTGTTTGTTCATTTGCTTATAACTGTTGTTCCAGCGACACTTAGGACAGTTCCCATACATGTTCGCGTCTTCATCAGCTCATGTAAGTTATCAATAACATAATCGATTTTAAAAGCGTCTTTTTTAACTTATTTTATCTCGCTCTGTAAAACCCGAAGTCACAGCAAAAGTAGAATAGTTTCATAATGGGTGTCTCTGAAATTTAATATCCTTCATCACTGCAGTCCAGTCTTGACTTTTATTACCAGCGTTTTCTACATGTGTTGTTTGTGTAAAATAGGTTTCATACTCTTAGCAACAAACAACACCAACAAATGTTTTATGTCTACGATCGTCAGTATTATCAAAGGACTTAATGAAATAGTGCTAATGTTTTTTTTTAATTTAGCAAATGCCATTGGTGATGGAGACATAATTTTAAAAGCATCCAAGGGTGGATCACTGCTGGAGCCGATATGCGTGGAAAAGACTGTTGGTCGTTGGTGTTGATGAGCGTTGGATAATCAAACAGGGACCACTGTAGCGCCTCTTAACTCGATTTAGTCACCCATCATGCACCGCCGTACCGACAGGGATAAGCGAATAACAGGTCATGCAATAAATGCATCCATTTCTTAGGAATTAATATTTTTAGTTTCCTCTGTTACGATACGACTTTTTTTTCTTTTGCCAGTGCCAAACTAATTAGCTGTTTCACGGCAATGCATATAGCCTACCACAGAATTCTAAATTTTGTAATTTAATTTTCCAATTGTCAGTGCCTCAACAATATCCTTTCGACTTGTAGATCTATAACACTGCTTGTTACATGTAATATTTTAGCAAATGTGTCTGTTGTCAAGGAACTAAAAGTAACAATGATCACTTGCTCTGGTATTTTAACTCTCAACCGTTTCTCTCGAGTGATACATTTTCTTGCAGCGGTGTCGTGATATTCTGTGGCTCTTCCTTTTTACGGGATTTATAGCCTAGTTAAATTAATAATTTGGATTAATATTAATTTTCGTTTATTAAACATCAAGGGGTTTTGTTTTCTGCTCCTCTTTCCTCCTTCACATGTCATCTAAGAATAATTCTTTGTCATCGTTGTGGCCAAGTGGGCTAAGGCGGGACTAACTTGCCTTGTCCACAGGCCAGAAACCAATGACGCCTGACAGATGTGGGTTCGATCCAGCATCTGGGCGTTATGTTTCTCCGAATATGATTTACTTTCGACTCGGGCAACGTCTCTGGGGTTTTCTCCGCGTACTCCGGTTTGCTCGCCCAGCAAATTTTCAAACTCACAACTAATGTCAGTTAGGTTGGGTTTGGGCGCACCACAGGCTGCCACTACGCTTTCCCCAGGGGAGGCGGCCCAGAATTTCCCTATAAAAAAGGGACAATAAGGCAAATAAAATAAAAATAAAACATAATTGTGCCATAAACGATTGAATACAGCTTTCTTTTATTTTCTTTAATTTTTCTCTTCAGCTGTAATATAATATATATCCAATTAATCGTGCCATGTCAAGCGATTTTTGTCTCTTCTTCTTCTTCTTCTTCTTCTTCTTCTTTAAACTGTTATTTTTTTGTTGTCATGTGATCACCGTTTTCCAATGAAATATGATGCCGTATAAGCGGAGTGTTACGTTGAAACGCGCACGATAGTTCGTGTGTGACGCGCACGATATGTCCGATCGTTGTATTTTGCAAAGCATGCAATAATACTAATAGAGTGTATTTACCTTTGATTTGATTTTGCGTTGTTGTTAGAAGAAGCTTTGTATAACGTTGATAATTTTAGTTGGTCGATATTATTTGAGAATTTTCTAGAGTTGGTTGTTTACTATCGATCGAAGCATGTGGATAATTCTAGTGGTAACTAGAGACGATTCCATCCTAAATATGGATGTATGACGTGAGACAGTGATGACGAAGTTAATTCTGATTGGTTATAATTGTGTCTTGCCCGTACGTTCTTTATTTCGCTGGAATAGAGAGAAACTATGTAAGTGCCGCACTGTTTCAAAAGTGGTGTGTTGAAAGTAAAAAGTTGAGAGTGGAAAAAGCGATTGTATGCAGTTGTTTATGTTCGTTGAATAAAGTTGGAAAACTACATACGACGACTTCTGCCTTGTTGATGAGTGAGCGGGCTGCGTGGATAAACGAATCTGAGTTACACTTATCAGATTTCAAGCATCGGGGCTGAATCAACTGATCAAAAACAACATCGAGTGTAACACAGAGCAAATTCAGGAAGTACAGACTACCGTTTTGCCTTCAAGGGGTGTTTGGAGTGTCTGAGATATTGTGCATGAAGTCGGTGCCTTTACAATCTGCAGTCACACTCGTGCTGTCACAGTGTCATCAAGAGGAGTGCTAGAGGAAACATTCTTGTGGTGTATATACAGTGGCATAGCGGTTCAGTGGGAGAATGCTAGGCTGGTGCGCTGGAGAACCTGGGTTCAATTATCGGTGATGGCTGTAGGTAGTTCTCCACAAGAGTCGACTTGGTGTTTTCGGTCTGTATACACTACGTCGTGTGTTACTAGCATTAGCTAATACTTGTAAATTCGTCCTGGTATTTTAAATAACTAACAACTTTTTCTTACTAAGACTAACAGCATATATCTATTGCCGGGAAACAGTGCGGCAAGACTTTCTGTGCCGTCTAGTCAACGCCGGAGTTGATTGTGTAACCCACATAATTATGGTCTCACAACATTAGTTGCGTTACGCTAAGACATCAGTTACATTCAGAACAACATCCTATTTACAGTACAAATGGTATAGATTCTCTCCGTTGTCTCAGGGTTATGAACTAATACACAAGTATATCAACTAACAAGTTAGTATCTCGTATTGCCCCCAGTCGACGTGCAGTGGTCCCGTTGACCTTGGTTTTTTTAGCCACAAGCTGAGACGGAGATATCCCAAACCTAAAAATAGAATAGAGAATTCTGATAAATCTGTTCTCGCGAAGATGTGCTCGCTGAAATGAAATGAAAGTTGGGAGAGGAACTGCATATTTCTGGTAGTGAACAAAGGCAGAAACTTATCAGCAGTATTATCAGCGATGGAGTTATAATGGACGAAGTGCTCCATACCTATGAGGTTGCCTTTGCTCGAGCAAAGAAACTAAAGAAGGATTTAGCCGACGTCATTTCAGAAAAGGATTTTTCTACCCATAATTCCCCTGGGTTTTGAAGTTTCTAAAAAGTTATTTCAAGCCGACGACGCTCTATGGAGCGCAAAGCATGTAAAGGGAAGCAACCGGTTGTACGCGCACGTCGATAGAGACATAGAAGAGAGATACTAACTTGTTAGTTGATATACTTGTGACTAATATTATTGTTGATAGCTGGATCTGTTCAGTTAGGTTACATTGTTCAGATTAATCCATTTAGAGAAGAAAAAAAAAACGCACATAAATGAGGGATCGTTTTGCTTGAACGTACCTCCGACAGACTTGCAAATGTTTCTGCTGGTTGTACTGCTGAGGTGTGACGTGAGTTTCGCTCGGGGAGGCCGCACTGGTACCAGCTAGGTTGTTAAAGAAACCATTGTAATGAGTCATTGTGCTGTTGCTTCCCCGTGGTGCTGATTATCAAGGGTTCTCTTTGTATAGTTTCATGTTTAGGTTTCGAGTCGCGCGTTGCGATCCCAGCAGTCACATGAAGCTACATAAAGACGTCACACTCTTCACCATGTAATTGCTCATATTAAAATGAATAAAGTTGTATTGTATTGTATTGTATTGTTTTGTATTGTACCATAGTGTGTAGTGTGTAGTGTGTTGCATTGCATTGTAGTGTAATGTAGTGTAGTGTAGTGTAGTGTAGCATAGTGTAGGGTATTGTGCAAAGGTGAAGGCGGAGGAGGCCTTTGGAAAGAATTCGCGAGTAAGAAAGATGAAAGTACAGGTTGAGGTGCACTGTGGTGCTACTGGCCCTTTTGACTGAATCAGTCAGTAGGCTGGATGAGGGCATTCACTGTTCCTTTCTTTTTTCTTAGGTTTGATTTTCGTCGACTCCGAATATTTAGCATCGACGTTGACAGGTATGTTACGTAGGTAGACTGGTTTAATTGTAAGTTTGGTTTTCCAAACTTTGTTTCCTCTAGTTTGAGTTTCCTGGGGTCATTTCTGGTTTAGCTTCAGCGATCAAATAAAGCTAACATAAAGTCGTCTGCAGGCGATAATCAACGGACGGTTGGAAGAGGCAAACAAAGCTACTATGGTTGTAATCACAACGGGGTAATTTTGAATAAAGGACGTTGTCAATGGAAACGCAAAGCAGAAGAAGAGGAAAGCAATATAAATATTCTGATGTAGATCTAGTCAACTGTTGTTCTTATTCTCCGTTCGTGGCTGGCATGAAGAAAGTAGAAGAAGAAAAATAGACGTCTTCTTTTGAATAAACAGCGGTAGACACGTGTATCAGGGAAAGAAGAAGAAGATCAAAGAAAGCCTTGCACACTGGCGCTAAATCAAGTTTCCTAACGACTGACTAGCTACCTGACGACAGTTGTTGTTGTTGGGTAGATTAGTGTCCACAGACACCTGAGCATATAGGGGACGTAAATACAAGGTCTAAAATATTAAGAAGTTACAGAATGTAAGTTAAAACTCTCTTGATGATAAGGGGATGGGGATCATACAAAACATTCACACGCTAGTGGAAACAATGAAGATGCTGAGAGTTTAAAACTATGGGGTTGGACTATTATGTCCAATTAAGATTGTACATACAAGACAACTTGGTTACTTATAAGACATAACACGACATATGTGCAGATTTAGGCTATGGGGGGGGGGGGGGGGAACCCCTGGGTTAAAATAATTTCTGATAGGGGGTGGGACCACAGTATTAAGACGTCAATTACGATGGTATATTTACAATTAAATGACGACAGCAAAAAGTTGTCGCCTTCGTTCTTGGGGGTTGTCTATAGTCAGGCATTGTATTGAAAATGTGACTGCCATTATCAGGGTACACCTAGCATCTCTGACTCTTTTAATGGAACTGGGCAAGGTAAGGCAGCAAAGAAGAAAAAAGAATTAAGAAAAGTGAGATTCTTAGCTACTACTACTACTACTACTACTAACACTACTACTACTACTACTACTACTACTACTACTACTACTACTACTACTACTACTACTACTGAATTACCCTACTACTACTCTCTCTCTCTCTCACTCTCTCTCTCTCGACCGAAAAGAGACGGGCAACCGTTTTATTGTTTGACGGAATTTCATGGTTTCTATTTGTGTTAGTTAACACAGTGTATAGCACCGAGCGCTTTAGGATTTCTATCCAATCAGTTGCATTGCTCTATGACCTTCTTTTTATTGTTTATGAAAAAAAAGTCTGCATGCCCGCAATTAGTAGTTACCTTCACGTTTCGTCGATTCAATCTTAGCCGCCTTTACTATTGTTTTATTCCTTCTCTCTGTCTGTCTGTCTGTCTCTCTCTGTCTCTCTCTCTGTCTCTGTCTCTCTCTCTCTCTATCTTTTCTCCCCATTTCCTTACTTTGTTTCCTCAGTGTTCACATCCCAATTAGCCATATAACCGAAGATCCATTTTATTTCTGTTTTCATTACATTTCCGTTTTTTTTTAACGTCCATTTTCTTCTCGCTGAGGTCACCTCTTTACCGTGATTACGCTATGTCAGGGGTTATCCAGATCATCTAGAGGCATGCACAGAGGTCCGCGCAACTTGTTATCCAAATATTAAATCCTTTCCTATCCTATACCGTAACTCGGATGTCGTAGGAGCACCACAGATGATCGTTTAACCAGCGTACTCCATGGTGAAAAAACGGAAACTCCGATGGTATGGCCACGTCACCAGATCATCAGGTCTTGCAAAAAACATCCTGCAAGGGACAGTGCAAGGAGGTAGAAGAAGAGAATGGACTGGTTTGACACTGAGCGAAGCCATGAGGGTGGCTGAGGGAAAGATGGAGTACGCTGGTTAATATTAAATACAGATTTTGTTTTGTAATTTTAAACTTCTTAGTCAGAAGTGATGGAAACCAATCATGCTATATTTTTTCCTGGAAATTATTTATTGAAATGGCAGTATTATTTGTGTAATTTTCAAGATACAACTTTTCAAGCTGACTGCTATAAGATAACAAGTATATATAGCCTATCCTATCCTACCCTATCCCGTAACTCGGAGGTCGTAGGGGCACCACAGATGATCGTCTAACCAGCATACTCCATCTTTCCCTGTCCTCAGCAACCCTGATTGTTTCGCTCAGTGTCAAACCAGTCCATTCTCGAATGTTGTCCTCCCACCTATTTTTCGGTCTCCCTCTTCTTCTACCTCCTTGCACTGTGCCTTGCAGGATGGCCGTTGCAAGACCTGATGATCTGGTGACGTGGCCACACCATCGGAGTTTCCGTTTTTTCACCACTATTGCAATATTTCTATATTAAGATTAGGTTTGTGGACTAAAATCTCCATCCCTGTTTGTAATAAAAAAAAGTTTTTAAAAGAGAGAGAGAGAGAGAGAGAGAGAGAGAGAGAGAGAGAGAGAGAGAGAGTAAAGGATCAATGTAATGGGCTCTATGCACAAGTCGTCGCGGAAAAGCGGCATGGTCACGTGGCGCGGGAATAACAAAGCCGTCATGGCTTCTTTTAGCTCGCTCGCGTGTACTCCAGTGCTGCTTCACAATTTTAACTTTACCGACATTTTGGGATATTGTGATGTTTTGAACATAGCACATTCGTGCAATAATGATTACAGACAAATTATTATCAGGGGACAGGCTTTTTTTAAAAGAGCGATTTGTCACCGACATTCAGTTTAGAGTTCATCAATATTTCATCTTCCAGTGGAAATCGATGAAAGCAAATGTTCTTTTCTTTGCACAAAGGTTTTACGTCGGAGTTAGAGCATCCAAACGCAGCAAAGTACTTCGCCATTTTCAAACTCGAGCACGCTGTGTTATTCCCGCAGCACGTGACCGCCACGCCTTTATGCATAGAGCCCATTAGCACAATGCGCACAGACGTGTGCAAACACTACGAATTATTTGCTCACCTGACTGTGCATACATGCATTGTGAAGAATCAAACGCTGGCAGCGTAATGTGATTCATCGTCACAGACACGCGTTTGAATAGATCCGCTAGTTTCCACTTGCCTCCGTTAATCTTTCTTAGTACTTGATAATCATCATTTCAGTTAGTTCTATATAAGCATGCACATTTGCAGAATGAATAACTTGTGACTCGTCATCGAAATCATGGAAACACATAAAGTATTAATTAGTTTCAGCTTATTTAACACAAATAGGGGTGATCTAGTGGCGCAGGTGGAGTAGTCACAGGCTTCCTATCCCGAAAGTTTCGGGCTCGAGTCCCGCAAGGGGCGAACTTATGTGACTTAGGTACGAGACTTTTGTAGTCACCGAGGGTTTTCTCCGGGTACTCCGGTATCCTCTCTTTCTTCAATAATGGTATTGGAAGCAGTCAATCTAAAATTTCACTACTAAAAATTCGGTTTCCTTTCCGTCTTCTAACAGCGATCTTCCTGCCTTTACACCACATGTTTGAGTGATAGATGCGTGTTTGGTGTGTGTTGTGAGTGGGGGAAACATGTGTGTTTGTGTGTGTATTACCGGCAATCTGTGTATTCAATCAATATTTGTATTGTCTTTTTTTTTTAAAAGGGCCGTCAATTTGTGTTTTTCCTGTGACCACTAGCCATTACATGTAATGATTAAAATGTCCAGTCAATACGAGTATTGTCTTAATTTTGATCCATTTCAATACACACATTAACTGACTGTTCATTTTGGCCAATGCGTGTTTCGCTCAGTCAAGTCTTCTGACAATGTTTCGGAGCACATGCGAGCGTAGAGCACTATTTATATTACTCAGAAATGTGATGAGCTCAGATCATAAACCTTGAGATGTGTTAATCGGCACGTAACTGATAAGGTTCAGTGTCTTGTTTGAAAATAAATCATTACGACTTCAGCGAAAACCTCGTGACGACGATTGCGAGTTAAAACAAACTACAATTCCAATCAAAACCACGTCGATCCTTAATTCAAGACTTGCTTTGCTGTCTCCTCACCACAAATGTTAGATATGAACAAAAAAGAACAAAAGTTTTTAAATAAGCTGGCCGAAATTCTAGTGACGAAAGATTCCAGTTGCCTGTTGACCAAGGCGAAATATTATGACTGTTAAACGTATTTATCAATAGTCTATTTAGCCCCGATGCTTGAATCTTGATATGTGTAACTCGAATTCGTTTATCCACGCAGCATGTTCACTCAGCAACAAGGCAGGAGTCGTCGTATAAAATTGTTCAACTTTATTCAGCGAACGCCAACAACTGCATACAAGATCGCTTTACAAAAAATCACTTTTTCAAGCAGATAGTGCATTACGTATATAGCCTCTCTGCAATCCAGCAAAGCTTAGAACATTCCAGAATGACGCGATAACACCCAATCAAAATAAAATTAGCCACCAGTCTTAAAACATAGAACATTATTTTCTCAGTTTAGCTGCCTAGCTATTTTTCAGATAGGTCTGGAATTTTATATCAATAATAAACAAATAAGTCCAGAAAATTCTCAACAATACTACAATAATATCGACCGAGGAAAATTACCAACATTATATAAAACTTTTTCTAGCAACAGCATGGAATCAAATCAAAAGTAAATACACGCTATTATTGCATGCTTTTCAAAATAAAACGTTTGGAACTATAATGCGCGTCTCAGTCGTAACAACGACACGGATCTCTCTCTCTCTCTAATAATAGTATGGCCTCCCCGATTGCATTCAAGAAATAGATGTATTTGACAGTGAAACAAAAAGACAGACAGAAAGAGACAGAGACAGAGAGAGACAGAGAGTGAGAGACAAACAGACAGAGACGTGGAAGGGGAGGGACAAAATGAGAAAGCTTTAAATTTAAATGCTTATTTTTAACATTTTGCATGAGAGAGAGAGAGAAATAGTTTTAAATGTATGTGTGTTCTTTTTAAGCTTATTTTTAATATTTACAAACTTATACTTAACATGGTTTAGTTGTGTGGATGATTCCTTGTGAGTGTGCGTATTGAACTAGAAGAACAGCAAATGATTGTGCGGTCATTCATTTATTCATGTTTACAACTAGTTGCAATTTAAATGCCGAATGACAGTTCAGTCAATTCGTGTACTGACCAGAGCATTTTTTAAGAAAAAATACACGTATTGACTGGAAATTTTAGTCACTATATGTATTGGCTAGTGGTTACAGTCAAAACACGAACTGACTTATTTTTTTAATGACAATACACGTTTTGACTGAATACACAGGTGGCCGGTAGCATGTATGTTGGTAGAGATCGCTGCGCTTTGAACCTGATTGGTGATTTGTGGAAAAGCGCGTACATTGCATTTATTATTATTATTATTATTATTATTATTATTATTATTATTATTATTATTATTATTATTATTAATTTAGGGATTTATTTTTTTACCTTTCTATTATTATTATTATTATTATTATTATTATTATTATTATTATTATTATTATTATTATTAATTTAGGGATTTATTTTTTTACCTTTCTATTATTATTATTATTATTATTATTATTATTATTATTATTATTATTATTAATTTAGGGATTTATTTTTTTACCTTTCTATTATTATTATTATTATTATTATTATTATTATTATTATTATTATTATTATTATTATTATTATTATTATTCTGAATGTGTACGAACCATCTCGCAGCCTCCGCTCACCTTCCAAGTCTCTATTCGTTGTTCCTGGGCACAAGCAGTGTAGGACTAAGAGCTATGGCCAGAGGTCTTTCAGATACACTGCACCGGTCTGGTGGAATCCTTTTTCCAGAATGCATAATAGAGCAGACTCTGTCGATGCATTTCGCAGAAACTTGAAAACACATTTCTTCTCTTCTTGCTAAGCTGGATCATTGGAGGTATAACTATTTGATCTCATCCCAATTTCATAAGTCACTGCGTGAAAGTATTGCATAAAATAAATGTTAATTGTCTGGTCTGCCTGCTACAATGTGTTGAGCGATAGTGAAAAAGTTAAAATGTTAAGTTATGATCTATGCACCGTTCCCGCCATTGTGTGTGTGTGTGTGTGTGTGTGCGTGTGTGTGTGTGTGTGGGTGTGTGTGTGTGTGTGTGTGCTTATCCACCTCCCTCCCACCAGCGCTGCGATCATTCCCGTCGACGTGGAGATATTTACGCGCTTTATAAATTATTCATTCATTCATTCATTCATTCATTCATTCATTATTGTGTGTGTGTGTATGTGTGTGTGTGTGTGTTTAATGTAAAATATCTATGTCTATATCTATCAGCTCTATGTAGATGATAATGACTTACCTCAGAAAAGATCGCTACAGAAAATGTGGACCTGACGTGGAATCGAATTCGGCACTTCAACGGACTTAACCAAATTTCCACTTTCACTGTCAGAAGAATGTTGATCTTACAAGGGTTTAAACCTACAACCAGCCAAACTCGATGTTAGCGCCAGAATAAAATTACCACCTTTTCAAATGCTAGACAGCTCCACTGGGACTGCATGCGGCACCCGCAAAACACCTTTCAGCAACGGAGAAAACTGAATGCTCATTTATTACAGTATTTTACTGAATGCTGCTGATTTATTGTCGAGACTCATGTTCGAAACCCTTTCTGTGGTATACTGTACTGTAGTATCGTGTCTTTAATGTACTCAAATATTCCTAGCTAATCCTTCTTAATGCTGATTAAAGTTTCCTTAAAGTTTTTTTTTTGTTTTTTTACTTCAACGAAACTTTTGATCAACTGATTTAAACATCTCCTGTATCCGTAATTCAACTATTTGTAGAGTACATTTCTCATAATATTAAAACTAGGAACTCCCATTTAGGTATTAGTCTATGGTATGTGACAATTTCTGCTATAATCTTAAACTAATTCATCCGCCAACTCTTTGCGTTCGCCCTCGCCTAAACGCACTCAGGGACACATCTATTAATAATAAGAAGAATTCATGCTCCAGTTGAAAAGCAGCTCTTCTAGTATTATGGTCTGGGCACTTTTCATTAGTATCGATAGACGTCTGGGGCAAGCTTGACTGCTTCTGCCTTTCTGCGTCCCAGAATCGACCTTTGCCGACAGGTGTTATTACAAGCTCGCGTGCGTAAGAATCCATTATCTATAGCTGTCTACAGTTATCTATAGAAGTTAGGCGCACTTTCAAATACATGGTGACGCAACAGGACTTTTCGGTAAGCACGAGCTTATTCACACATCAATCAGACTGAGAGACCTTCTAAACGTCACACAGGCACAGAGTTAGGAAATGTGTGGGAAGATGTAGGGCAATTAGAATTCCTAACTCATATTTATGTGGGAAGGAGAGTGGGTGATAAGAAAACTAGACGTGCGTGTAAAGTGGAAATGTGGTAATGGGAGGGAGATGAATGTGACTGAGTCAACCGCTTCGTTTGAAGTGCGATATTTTATTTTATGTATTCTATGCAAATTTGATAACCCTTGTTTTCGGGGAACTTGTACTCTTCATTTTGCATGCAAATTGGGATATCATGTATATATGTTGTATTTGTGTGTATATGGGTGTTGGAGAGCGCGTGGGTGGGTGCGTGGGAGGGAGGGTGGGTATGTGTATTTTAGGTTTAGGTTTGTATCAAGCGACTCGCCAAAAGTTCACTTTTTTGTGAATAAAGATTTTGTCGACTTGACTCGAGACAGACAGGCGAGGCAACTGTCAGACAAACAAAACATTACACAAACATACAGAAAGACCGACACGCACCCGACTACCCACCGGCATATATCAACCTCACACACATAGCAACATCATTCGTAATGCTTTAGAAGAAAAAACAGTGCCTCATCTTCCTAGTTAGTCCCTGGGGCGTTCTAATTTTGAACCAGATTAATCATGCTATTTTACCCTCTACAGTCCGTAATAACTGAAAGCTATTGGGTGCTCGAGATGTCCAAAGCAATTATTTTTTTCAATATCGATTGATCGGTTAGATGAATGACTGGCTGTTTATGGAACTATACGGGAGTAGGGTTTAATGCTTAAATAATCTTTTTTTTCTATCCTATCCTATCCCGTAACTCGGAGGTCGTAGGGACACTACAGATGATCTTTTAACCAGCGTACTCCATCTTTCCCTGTCCTCAGCAACTCTGATGGTTTCGCTCAGTGTCAAACCAGTCCATTCTCGAATGTTGTCCTCCCACCTATTTTTCGGTCTCTATCATCTTCTACCTCCTTGCACAGGGCCTTGCAGAATGGTCTTTGCAAGGCCTGATGATCTGGAGACGTGGCCATACCATCGGAGTTTCCGTTTCTTCACCACTGTGAGCAGGTCATCGTATTGTCCAACGGCTTGTGTGATGATCTTTCGGACTTCGTCGTTGGTGATGTGCTGGGTATAGGAAATGCTCATAAGTCTTCTGTAGCGCCTCATCTCCATACTTTGTATTCTTTGTTGTAGATCTGCTGTGAGGGTCCATGTTTCCCAAGCATATAGGAAGATAAAGATGACAAGGGAGCGCAGCAGTCTTACCTTGGAATGTAGGCTGATGGTCCTGTCTTTCCAAATTGGCTTCAACCTCGTCAGGGCAGCAGTTGTTTGTGCGATCCTGGAGAGGACTTCCTGTCCGGGACCCATTGTCTGATACAATGGCTCCTAAATATTTGAAGCTATGCACTGTGTTGAGGGATTGGCCTTGGACTTTGATGTCCATGTGGATGCTAATGATGTTGTTGATCATAATTTTGGTCTTCTCTGCACTTATTTCCATTCCATAGGCTCTGGAGGTGGTGTCAAGCCTCTGCACCAGCTGCTTAAGTTCTTGTTCCTCTCCAGCAAATCCATCAATGTGATCCGCAAAACGAAGGTTGGAGATTGCTCTTCCCCCTATGCTGACTGTGCCTCCGTGATCTGCAAGGGCACCTGACATGATGTGCTGAAGGAAGATGTTGAAGAGTGTTGGAGAGAGTAGGCATCCCTGACGCGCACCGATTGTTGTTCTGAACCAGTTTGCGATGGCGCTGTTGTGGAGGACTGCACTGGTAGCCTTGTCATACAGACTTTTGATGACAAATGATTTTAGGGCTGATGTTGTACACTCTCATGGTTGCCCAGAGAGCTGCATGCCAGACTCGGTCAAACGCCTTTTTGAAGTCTACGAACACATAATATAGATTTTGTTGGTGCTGTATGTATTTCTCACAGATTATTCTGAGGTTGAAAATCTGTTCAGTGGTACTTCGCCCTGCCCTAAATCCTGCTTGATCTTCAGCTATGATTTGTTCAGCTTGGGGTTTCAACCTGTTGAGTAATTTTAATCTTTTTTCAACTATACCTAATTATATCTCTCTCTTCGCTCTTCCCACCCACCCATTCCTATTCTGTGAATGTAACTATGTCGAACGTGTTATTTCAACGCATGATTTACTATTGAATATCGGCTTGATACTGTACTGGTTTCTGTGTTTAGTTGTGTTTCCAGACTTATCTGGAAATACTTTGAAACAGTCCAGGAAGAATCAGAACGAGCTACTTATCGGTCTGGCGGTTCGTCCGTCCATCGGTCCGTAGGAAGCCATATTTCAAGAACAACTAAACCGATTTTGACCACACTTCATGGGATCTTTAAGTGGGGTAGTGGCTTTTCTTCCGTGCCATCATATTTGCTCTACCGCAAAAATCAAGGTCACTGGAGTAATTGCGCTGCTAAACATGTTTTGCTCAATAAATCAGAAAACGGCTGCAGCGATTTAGTTGAATTATAGTGTACATATCCTATCCTATACCGTAACTCGGAGGTCGTAGGGGCATCACAGATGATCGTTTAACCAGCATACTCCATCTTTCCCTGTCCGCAGCAACCCTGATTGTTTCGCTCAGTGTCAAACCAGTCCATTCTCGAATGTTGTCCTCCCACCACTTTTTCGGTCTCCCTCTTCTTCTACCTCCTTGCACTGTGCCTTGCATCCTTGACGCACACCGATTGTTGTTCTGAACCAGTTTCCGATGGCGCTGTTGTGAAGGAATGCACTGGTAGCCTTGTCATACAGGCTTCTGATGACTTCAATACTCTCATGCTTGCCCAGAGAGCTGCATGCCAGACTCGGTCAAACGCCTTTTTGAAGTCTACGAACCCATGATATAGATGTTGTTGGTGCTGTAGGTATTTCTCGCAGATTATTCTGAGGTTGAAAATCTGTTCAGTGGTACTCCGCCCTGCCCTGAATCCTGCTTGCTCTTCAGCTATGATTTGTTCAGCTTGGGGTTTCAACCTGTTGAGTATTATTTTCAGGAGGACCTTGCTGGGATGGCTGATGAGGCTGATGGTGCGGTAATTTTCACATTCCTGAAGGTTACCTTTTTTGAGAAAAGTAATGACAAGCGACTGGGTCCATGGTGTAGGCCACTCCCCACTCTGCCAGATCTTGTTACAGATAATGGTGAGTGCGTCAATCATCGCTTCTCCTCCTGCTTGAAGCAGTTTCGCGGGTATGTTGTCCACTCCCGCTGACTTCCCCTTCTTCAGCGATTGCACTGCTGCCTCAACTTCCTCTCGGGGAATTGGGAGGATTTCTTCTTCTTCTCTGTTCTTTGGACATGCTAGAACTGATGGGTCTTTGTTTGGTGTGTGGTTGTAAAGGTCAGAGCAGTACTCTGTTTATCTGTCCAAGACTTTTTATTCTTCTGTAAGGCATATGCCAGACTTGCTTTGGATCGTGGAGACCTTGGGCTGTTTAACACTTGTCAGCCGCTTCACAGTCTGGTAGGCCTTCTTGCTGTTGTTCTTGTTCAGATTGTTTTCTATTTCCCGGCATTGATCTTCTATCTCCTTTGCTGTGCGCATGCCTTTTCGGATGTCAATGTTGATTTTTCGGTAGGCATCAGCTCCCCGTGAGGTGTTCTTTTTTTTTATCTCTCTTCCTTTATCACACAGGTCAAAAAGTTCAGGTGTGATCCACAGCTTCTTCTTCGGCCGGTGCTTTCCAAGGATCTCCGTGGCGGCATCTGTCACAGCTAATGTGACGGTTGTGGTCATGGTGTTGACATCTACTTCACTAGCTCCCAAAATGAGCAGTGGGGCAAAGTTATGGTGTAGAAGTATTTTAAATCGTGGGCCATCCTTCAGTAGCAGTTCGGTTGTCGGTTCAATTTAGATTTTTTGGGGGGAGGGGGGAGGGGAAAGGGGGAGGCGGGGAAGAGGGAAGGGGAAGGGAGATTCAAAACACACCTTTTGGACTTATCTCAAGAATAACTGAACCGAAATTCATCAGTTTACTGTATTTACATGTATACTGTATCTACAGCTAAAGCAAGTTATTTCAGTCCTATCTGTATTTTCTCAAAGGTCAAGGTTTATTGCGCTTGACATTTTTGTGAACGTATTTTGCGCTGTAAAAAAAAAATGGCCGAACCGATTTTGATAATTTTGTGTTGTTGTGTTGCAGTTGGTTCAGATGTTGGTCTATCAATCTAAAATTTCCTTTTGCTGTTATGATAAAGCCAAGTCACGACACCGCCAAGAAAAAAAGTTAAAATATTTCGAAAATATTTATTTTTCGGCTAATGTTTGTGAGTGTCTGGAACTATTTTTGAATGGCTCTCCATCTTGTTTTTTTTTCGCTTTCGCACCTCACTCTCGTATTCACCGTTTATGTTGACTCAGCTGGAATTTAGTTCCAATGTAGTCAACTGCTTACTACTACTACTACTACTACTACTACTACTACTACTACTACTACTACTACTACTACTACTACTACTACTGTATATGTGGATCGACTGTTGAATGTGTTTCCATGCTTTGCAGCGCTTTGAACGGTTCTTTCAACTTTCAAATGCGCTTGCACTTTTGGAGAATGTGATTCGCATGCTTGGCAGACTCCCTAAACATTTCTTTCAACTTTCAAATGCGCTAACTCAAAACCTTAGTCTAAAATCACTTTAGTTAATAGACGTTGAATGAAATAAACAATCAACAAAGTAATTCAAAACCGAGCATTTTTCAAAGTTAACACTAATTGTAGTCATGCACCGGGTTGCATGCAAAGACAAGAAAATCACTTCAGTTTACAGTTGCCGACATGTCTCGCACTTCTTCCTTCTTGTTATTTTTTCACCCTTCTTCTTCTTCTTCTTCTTCTTCTTCTTCTTCTTCTTCTTCTTCTTCTTCTTCTTCTTCTTCTTTCGCACAACAATCACCCAAGATGCGAGTGAATACCGTACCGGGTTTTCCAGCCTGAGAACTCACAGGAATGGTAACGCATCGAGACATCGGAGATGGGCTCCGCCCTCACAACGTTGACCCTGCAGCCTCAATCACCACGCTAAGCATGCAACTGCGATAAAGAACGGTCTTAGCATCATCGGTGGATTGTCGTGAATAAATCAAATGCTATAGTCTTTATACTATTACTGAGTTCGATTCATCCAGAGAATTATGTCGGTCGCAGGTAATTTATTGGACAAACACATGAGACGCTCTCTGTTTCAAGCTATCTGGTCAGCCAAATTACTAAATTGGAGCAATCCAATATTTTTCCTCTTCTTGTTTCTGTGAAGTGTCGATATGTCCGCCATCCATCTGCTTTCTTCTGACTGGACGAATAGCATCCCCGTCTTTTTAGTGTAAACAAATCTGCCTTCGGTGCTTTACAAAAAACAGGAACTAAATATATACATAATGATTTCTTTCTCCTTTCTCTCTACATTCCTTTGTTGCAATTGGCCAAATGTTTTAAGAAGTAGGCAGTCGTAATACCAAGATGGCAGAGCAGTCAAATGCATTTACTGACACTAAGACATCTGGAGTAGAAAACAAATAGAAAAAAGCGTTTACAAAAGTGTTAATGTTCGTGTGTTGTTCTTTCTCGCGGGTTTATTCCGCAGAAGCAAAGCGAGAGCGTGTTATGATTGACTCGTTGAACTTCTCCAAACCAACTGTTATCAAAACAGATCTTTAGGTTTAGACTAGAGTATTGTTATTGCCTGCGAGTTACTATTTGAAGCACCATACTTTGAAGCACGATCAGCCCAATCATTATAAAGTAATTTACAATGCGATGGAATTCAGCATAAAGGTTCACCTAGGTACCATTAATGATCAAACAATGAATAATATTTTTACTTTCTAAAATAATTTATTTTCTTTCACTATAACAATTTGAATTCAGTGCCTGTAAAGCAGACATAGACTCTACACATATGACTATGTTAAATATGCTCATAGATGGATTTGTAAAGAAAATCAAAACTCGATTGAAAAAAAATTTGTGAAAGCGATTAAATTTAATCTAAGTTATGGTAAACCTTGTGGAATTACCAGATCAGTTTTAAGCATGACATATAGAATAAAACTAAACCCAATTTAAAGAGAATATTATATGAAAAATGTGAACTGCATATGTAATTAAATCTGTGAAGGCTGTGGTCATATTCGTCCTTTTTTGCAAACTGATTTACAAAGTATGAATTCTATTGATAACACAAGTTTTGGTGTGAGTGTTAGGTTAGAAAAAAGCTTTAATTGATTGTCCAATAGCTCGGTTTATTTTATTATTTGCTTAAAATGTATTTTAAATTATTATTTTATAATTTTAAATGTAATAGGGTGTGTGTGTATACGTGCGTGTACCTAAATGAGTGCGTGCGAGTGTGCGTTTTATCATTTCTATGAAGAAGACGTTAATAAAACATCCAACCAATATTCAAATAGATTCAGCCAATGTGGAGAAACAGCAGGAAAGGTGTTTTAGATAATGTGGAATATCAATGGACCTGGATCTTTGAGAAAGTACAATTTATGAATTACGTAGAAGGCAGAGCTAGAGTTAAAGTATCTGCATAGTAATAATTATCAAAAATCGGTGGAGTCATTTTTAAGATATACTTCAAACGTGTTTCAAACAGAAACGTTAAATTCCGACTGACCTATTAAAGAATATCAGGCCTTGCAAAGACCAGCCTGCAAGGCACAGTGCAAGTAGGCAAAAGAAGAGGGAGACAGAAAAAGAGGTGGGAGGACAACATTCGAGAATGGACTGGTTTGACACTGAGCGAAGCCATGAGGGTGGATGAGGACAGGGAAAGATGGATTACGCTGGTTAAAGGATCATCTGTGGTGCACCAACGACTTTCGAGTTACGGGATAGGATAGGACCAAAGAACCGAAACTGAATAATTTGACATGATTTGAAGTACATGTATACCAACAATATACAAAATCGTTCCAGCCATTTTTTTTAGATATAAAGCATGACTCCAACGGCCTTGACTTTTGCGAAAAAGCAAATATGATGGTACGGGAAGACGGCCACTACTAATCTAGGTATTCCTATGAAGTGAGGTCAAAATTCATTCAGTGGTTCTTGGAATATAGCAAGCAACGGACCGACCAATAGGTAGACAGGCAGTCCGACATTTGACTCGTTCTGATTCCAGACTATTTCACAGTATTTCCATCTGGAAATACACACACAAAAATCTGAGGTTTGAATATTTTCCTATCCTATCCTATCCTGTCCCATAACCCGAAGGTCGTAGGGGCACCACAGATGATCGCTTAACCAGCATACTCCATCTTTCTCTGTCCTCAGCAGCCCTCGTGGCTTCGCTCAGTGTCAAACCAGTCCATTCTCGAATGTTGTCCTCCCACCTCTTTTTCGGTCTCCCCCTTCTTCTACCTCCTTGCACTGTGCCTTGCAGAATGGTCTTTGCAAGGCCTGATGATCTGGTGACGTGGCCATACCATCGGAGTTTCCGTTTCTTCACCACTGTGAGCAGGTCATCGTGTTGTCCAATGGCTTGTGTGATGGTCTGTCGGACTTCAACGTTGGTGATGTGTTGGGTATAGGAAATGCACAGAAGTCTTCTGTAGCACCTCATCTCCATGCTTTGTATTCTTCGTTGGAGATCTGCTGTGAGGGTCCATGCTTCGCAAGCATATAGGAAGATGGAGATGACCAGAGATCGCAGCAGTCTTACTTTGGAATGTAGACTGATGGTTCTGTCTTTCCAAATGGGCTTCAACCTTGTCAGGGCAGCAGTTGTTTGTGCGATCCTGGAGAGGACTTCCTGTCGAGACCCATTGTCTGACACAATGGCTCCTAAATATTTGAAGCTGTGCACTGTGTTGAGGGATTGGCCTTGTACTTTGATGTCCGTGTTGATGCCATTGGTGTTGTTGGTCATCATTTTGGTCTTCTCTGCACTTATTTCCATTCCATAAGCTCTGGAGGTGGTGTCAAGCCTCTGTACAAGCTGTTCAAGTTCTTGTTCCTCTCCAGCCAATCCATCAATATCATCCGCAAAACGAAGATTGGAGATTGCTCTGCCCCCTATGCTGACTGTGCCTTCGTGATCTGCAAGAGCATCTGACATGATGCGCTCTAGGAAGATGTTGAAGAGTGTTGGAGAGAGTAGGCATCCTTGACGCACACCGATTGTTGTTCTGAACCAGTTCCCGATGACGCTGTTATGGAGGACTGCACTGGTAGCCTTGTCATACAGGCTTTTGATGACTTCTATAATTTTAGGGCTGATGTTGTACACTTTCATGGTTGCCCATAGAGCTGCATGCCAGACTCGGTCAAATGCCTTCTTGAAGTCTATGAAAACATGATATAGATGTTGTTGGTGCTGTAGGTATTTCTCACAGATTATTCTGAGGTTGAAAATCTGTTCAGTGGTACTTCGCCCTGCCATGAATCCTGCTTGTTCTTCAGCTATGATTTGTTCAGCTTGTGGTTTCAACCTGTTGAGTATTATTTTCAGGAGGACCTTGCTGGGATGGCTGATGAGGCTGATGGTGCGGTAATTTTCACACTCCTGAAGGTTACCTTTTTTGGGAAGAGTGATGACAAGCGACTGGGTCCATGGTGTAGGCCATTCCCCACTCTGCCAGATCTTGTTACAGATAATGAATATTTTACTGAACTTGTTTAAAATATGGAGCCTGATCTTTTATTTAGGATAGTTCATGCGTGAGATTAGTAATCTAATAAATTATGTGAAACGTATCGGGTCCTTTACACATCGGGCATGATGGGAATTAAATTTAGAGGTTACAATGAGAAATTCGAAACCAAAACACAATGAAGGCAATCTACATTCAATAAAAACCAACTGTAATTTTAACTGAATTGCTGTTCGCTGGACCTTATTAACAATGACTAACTAACTTTAACCGAAGCCATCTCTTTCGTGTGGCATTTTCCTAACACTGGAACCTACGAAGTTCCTTCCAAGAGGTAGATTCTGGGTTTTCATACAAAAGTTCTTTTGTGTTCGCTTGCCATCGATCCTGGCGCGATGGTTATAAATCTTTAATCAGAAGCAATTACCATTTTGGGGATCGGAGAACAATCCTCCCGCTGTCGAACCCAATTCCCTTCCATTACTTCTTTCCCCTGGAAGGAGGGCCGGACCTTTGTCTTCTTGTTGTTTGTGTTGCCTTTCTTGTGTTTTTTTAAATAATGCGTCTTAAACTGCTATTTCCGGGGCTTTTGGTACCGGTAACACGTTCACCTGTCTGGCTGCCTACATCATGTTCGAGTCCTCTAAGCTTCAAGGGCATTTCCTTATCGGAGTAGGCTTGTTTGTTTATTAGTGTTTCTAATAGACTGAAACTTAGGACCAGTTGTAAAATAGTGTTGTTAGTCTTAATTTGCATTACTATTTAATAGAAATGGGTTGTATTTTTTATATATCTCTACCCACTGTTGTGTGAGTGCTAGAGAAAAGAATAATTCTGCCCCCAAAAAACGAGTTACGATACATACACAAAGAAAAGAGGTATAGGCTTAATGGAATATACTTCAGGAAAGTAATAAAAGTGTCAACATAGAAAACACAGTATTCATACTGAAAGCAACGTTTAGTGTTTTTTTTACGAAGGTCGTACATTATGGGTCTATAGCCAAGTCAATATCACAATGTACCCTTTGGTCATAGCCTAGTCTCGTATTCTGTGGGGAACTAATGTTTGTAAATTAATGTGTTTCTGCTAATATTTCTGTTACTTCTATATGTGTTATATGTAACTTCTATATATGTGTTATAGTGAACTGCAATATTTTATTATTTTATTATTGTTAGCTATTCATTGCTTACAGGGTCCAGCGGACTGCAAATAACCGAATCAGGACCACAAAATCAAAACCACAACCTGATTGAAAGATGACCAACCCCTGATCCGTACAAAAGACTTGCTGAAACAACCCTAGTGGTAACACTGAAGGGCACCCCAACAGTCGGTCACCGTACAATAAAGGTATCCCACGCAGGGGACGCTGAGGCCACACTCTAATTTACCGAACACAGTAACAAAATAGAACACAAACATCATTGTAAAATATGAACAAAACACATACATACAAAATGCCCACATTGCTAAATCACAGGAAGCACATTGACCATTTGGCTGAAAGCGTCCAATATTCCCAAGCCTACCCAACAGACCTCGCACACAAATGAGGAGTTTGGGAAGAGTTTTTAAGAAAAAATGTAGGTGACTGGTCTAGCGAAGAACATAATATAGCAGATTGATAGAACAGAATTGGAATGATAAAGAACAAAGGAGAAAGACAGTGACAGTGGGAATTTAAAGCAAAACATTTCCAGAAAGTGGGGATGCTATTTATACAAAAACTCCCGGTACCCCTACGGGGTTACTGCTACATGGGTCATATAATGAACTTCTATATGTGTCATATTGAACCAACAGTTTTCAAGCGCCGCATAAATAGCTTGTGATGCGAATTCGAACAATTTAATTTTCTCACTGAGAAATTACATTGTGGTGTCATGATGTTTGTTATTCCGAAAATCTTTCCGGCATCGATACTCGGCTGGGTCGAACAGAAGAGAGCCAGAGATCGGATAACATTACTGAACATTGAGGTGTAACGTCTATACCCACCATTGGAGATATGGCAGACGGGGATAACCATCCCTGGGAACAAGAAGTAGGGACCTAAATCAACACTGAACCACAAGAGCAATCATACTGCTAAAATGGACAGTGAAAATTGCCACTTTTTATTTAGTCCACCACTGGATTCGAACCTGGGTCATCGGTGTGCCAGGCGGATAACATTACGAATCAGGTTTGTTCTTTTTAAACAAAATATTATCCAATGAGCGTCTAGCTCTCTGTACAGCAGCGTCGCGCGTCCCGAAAAAACAAAAGAGTGTGGGTCGGCAACTTAAACATGTTTAGGTTGTAGCGTCATTGTGTTGAAACAATCTCCGCATGCAGCAGTATAAATTATTCATTGAACCATTTGCTGTTGTGATGTTTCTCTTTATTTCATGCCTCAAGCAGGACGGAAATTGAAGAATTCAGCAACGTCATGAATAAGAAATAGTTTCTTTAAAAAAACAAAACACAACTAGTTTCGAGGTTTCGCAACAGGAAAAAAAAGAAAGAAGAGGAAAATGTATAACAACGCCGTTGAAGGATCCGTGCAGTCATTCTTCACGAGTCTGGCCAAACACTTGCATTTCAATCTCATTTCAGGGGTGGTCTAAATTAAACACTCTGTTTTAATATGGCAGCGACTTCAAAGAATTCTAACTTCACAACATCATGTGCGACACATAGAATCGACCGAAAATACAAGTAAGGACTTCTAAACAAAAATAGGAGTTAGCTAAGGAAAGACGAAGCAAAGGGAAGCGGAGGCAAAATGATTCACGCCAGTTAGTTAATGTAAACTAGGTTCTTGCCTATGGAATTCCATTTTTGAGATATTTATTAGCAATTTTTTTAGTCTTTTTTAACCACTTTCAACTAAATAATCTTTATATCGAAGCATATTTTCTATATAGTCATTTGTTTACAAACAATGTAAGATTTCTCTCAATAATATATTTTTAGGTAAAGAACTTATTATGTACATAAACAATACATTGTTTACGTAAATAAATCATTATATAGGTAAATAAGGCATTGTTGCTAAATAAAAAAAATAGTTACCTATATAATGCATTATTAAGCCGATTTTGTTAAATAATGTGTTATTTAGAAATGTTTGTAAATAATGATTTGTTTACCTACATATTGCATTATTTAGCATAATGTGCAAATAAAGTAGAATAAATTATGTTGCTAAACAATTGTTTAGGGACTGCAATTTTTATTATTTAGCGGATTCCAGGATTCGCTTGAAAACTTGTTTTTTTATAATTTTACTGCTTTCTATAATTAAATGCAAGGTCGTTCCAAAGATTGTATATCCAAAATTTACGTTAATTATTAATTTTTCTATATAAATCGCTCCTCAAATTCGAAGATAAAACGTCTGTAACCTCAGAAACACAAACGGAAGGTCAAGATCAGTTTTGTGCGAAAGTGTTCGATTTTTGTGTTTCACCGTCAGAAGAAAAAAACAACTGTTAGTTTTGTATTTATTTACCAAAAAAACTGTGTTCATTTTTTGTTTCCGTTTGTTCTGTTGAGTTGAATT
This sequence comes from Oncomelania hupensis, assembly GCA_036898135.1. Lineage (NCBI taxonomy): Eukaryota > Metazoa > Mollusca > Gastropoda > Littorinimorpha > Pomatiopsidae > Oncomelania > Oncomelania hupensis. Next base: position 143,292,502 of record CM072511.1, on the reverse strand, counting down.
ATGTTTTAATTTCAAACGGAAAGTTTCAGCTTCTTTCCAAACTACAAGGGATTTGCAGGTTAAACAGACAAGAAACAAGGCGGAAGTGCTCTGAAGGGAATGACGCCAAATAATGATGGATCCCTCTTTTTCGGAGCCGTTACCGTTGCAGTGTCGTACATTAATACTGTTTTGAAGAAATTAAAAAAATAGAGTGAAATAAAGCAGTTGCCTCATTTAAATCGGAAAAAGCGTAAAATCTCGATTTTGCCATTTTTTTATCACTACCACATAACCTCACAGTAAAAACACATGTACTTGCGAATCTCCTAAATAATAAAAATTGCAGTATCCAAACAATTAATTGTTTACTTAAGTAATGAATTCTTTAGCAACATCTTCTAAATAATACACTACTTAACAAATTCTGCTAAATAATGCATTATTTAAGTAAATAATTCCTTATTTAGCAATAATGAGTTATTTACCTGTATTATGATCTATTTATATGAATATGCGCAATATATTGTTTAGATAAATAATAAGTTATTTACGGAGAAAATAAATTATTTAGAGAAATTTTGATGTTGACATTTTATTGTCCATTTTTATTGGAAAATTCTGGAACTTCCTCCCCATAGGTATAGTCGCAGCCTGTGGCGCGCCCAAACCCAACATACCTAATATTAGTGGGAATTGTTTTCTTGAAATTTTTTTGGGGGAGCAAACTTCAGTACCCGGAGAAAACCCCCGAGACGTTTCCCGAGTCAAAAGTAAATAATATTCGGAGAAACATAACGCCCACAGGCTGGATCGATCCCAAACCTGTCAGGCGCCATTGGTTTCTAGCCTGTGGACAGGGCACGTTAGACCCGCCTTTAGACCACTCGGCCATAACGCTCGCTTAAACAAATGATTATTGAGAAACTATGCTTCTAAAAGAAAGATTATATCGCTGAAAGTGATGAAAATAAATAGTTTACAAATGGAATTCCATACTTGCCAACTTTTTTCTGTCCATTAAAGTTGTCTCTCCACCTGCATTAATTTGACCGCCCGCTGGGTACGTGTTAGTTTGCTGGAGTGTGGCTCTCACTTTAGCACTTTGACAGAAATGAGATCGGCTTTTAAAAAAAAGTAAGAAGACAACAATCGAGAATGGCCTAGCTTGACATTGAGTGAAGCCATGAAGGCTGCTGAGGACATAGAAATTTGGAGTACGCTGGTTTATCGTTTGTGGTGCCCCAACGACTTTCGAGTTACGGGAGAGGAAAGGATAGGATACAATAAGATAGGATAGATCGGCATATTAATCCGTGACGTGGCACTGTGAGCTAAATTGGTGAAGGCGTAAATGTCCATCATCATCATCATCATCATCATCATCATCATCATCATCATCATCATCATCATCATCATCATCATCATCATCATCATCATTATCATCAATATCATCTTATTAATATTAATATTATTATTATTATTATCATCATCATCATCATCATCATCATCATCATCATTATCAAGAACGAGGCCGCTGCATTCCGAAATGACCTAGTTCCTAAATGGAGCTTGACACGGATATTCTTAATTATTGTATCTCAGTCTGCAAAAGGCAAATATATTTTTGAGGATGCCTAAGATCCCCTGGAACGTAATTCCAGAGAGCGACGGCATTATTGTGAAATGATCTAGCGAATATATGTATAACTCATGGGACGCCGTCACTTAATGTTTATCGTTTATACGTTTATTTATCATTTAAGTGTGCAAGATGCAAGGATTCTTCGCAGTGCTTGAATTTCTCTAGAATTAATAATAGAATTCAGAGCACCATTCCGAAATGATCTAGCTCCTAGATGCTTTCTCTTCATTGTTGTTACCGAGTGTAAGTGAATGAGTGATACAATGTGTGAGGAGGCTTAGGGTCTAGCAGTCCCAGATACTCTGTGTGATCTCCGTAATGGTGACGGCACTGGGATAACGACAGGTACTGAAGTACTTCACACAGGCAATCCTGCTTTGTCAGTAAAGCTCTAGTGCCTTGGCACCACCACAATTCACCACACGCCATCAAAACCATCCCTAACACGCAAAATCACATTCCCTCTTCTGCGAACGCTGTACGAAGCTTATCAAGGCTGGGCGTTAAGCCTGATGGGGCCAGATGAGCTGCTGCCAGGGCCATTTTCCTCAAAATTTACCCTAGCAGTCAGTACACAGAAAACGATTGCAGAACTCTCAAATATTCCCGAATGGTGTCGTCTGCCTTAGGACTTGGGGAAATGACGTTGTGCATGCCATGTATTTTTTGTTATTAAGTTTAAGGAAGTGGTGAGTGTCGAAGTATTTTATCAAGTGTGCTCTATTTTACAACAGGTGCATACTCTGGATCGAGAGAGAGCGAGAGAGAGAAAAAAAAAAGAGAGAGAGAGAGAGAGAGAGAGAGAGAGGGAGAGAGAGAGAGGTGGGGTGTCTACAACATCTTATAGAATCATTCCAAAAAGTCGCCAACGTTATATAAAAAAATTCCTGCGGGATTCACCGTCTGTCAAAGAGCGATACATAGGCCTACTTCAAGGTTACTGTGAAAAGTAAATGTTACAAAACATTACATGGACGCTGAATCATACATGTCTTGTATTTCGTGCAATTAACTGGAATGATCTGGAATCGATTCATTAAAATTAAATAATGTTGAAATTGGCGTATAGTGCTGCACGTCCTTTTATTTTGGGGTTTTGTTGACTAAGCAAAAAACAATTTGACAATTAAGGCTGGAAGCGCTGTACTTGTAAACCCGTGGGGATGCTAATTTAGTGATCTGGAATTAATTCGTTTAAATAAAATTGGAGTACAGAGCTTCTGCTTTCCCTGTGTTTTGTTGACTACAGAACTTATACAGTGAAAAAGAGGAATAACGACAGTTAAAAAACCGAACAGCACCATTCCTTGTAAGAGGTAAAAAGCAATTGTTGAATTGATTTGAATTGAATGGCATGCAGGTAGTCCGTCGTTCTCGATTTTGAGCAGAGGAGTCAACCGCTGTCCAAGTAACTGTTCTAGAGTTTGAGATTGTGGTGGGAGAATGACTGCCGCAAGAATATCACCACTCTCTCGCCCGAAAGGGGGCTTTCAGGACTGTGGGTGTTGGGGCTGGCCACTCAGTCTCCGAAGTCTCGCTAAAGCCAGTGCAATGTTACGTTACCTCCCAGGGTGGCGCGGTGGAGTGGTGGTTTGGGCACACGCTAGCAATGTTTCCATGTTCAGCAACTTCAGAAGGGGGTTAGTACTTGGACGGAGTAACCAGGCGGATAAGGCCACCACCAAACGACTCATCAAGTTTGAAAGAAGCGCACGACATCCTACCCCCCGCCCTCCTCCAACCTCCCTCTGTCCACTCAACTGTGAATGGGTACCTTGGATCTGTTTACAACCGTGGAAGGTAAAGCAGCGACGTAGGGGAGATAAGCACCGCTCTCACTCATTAAACTTGCCTAACGAAAGGGAGGTCCCAAACGCTTCCATAGCTATCGATCGCCCGTAAGGTTGCTGGAACACCTTTACCTTAACCATCTAGACCTTAACAAAAAACAAAAAATTAAGTAGTGGTAAAACAAATCCCACTGAGAAGTTGTTGTTGTATCAATTTTTATTCATCAGATTAACATAAGTTGTACTGATAAGTTTCACCATGGTTTCACTGAGAAGGAAAACCATCGAACATACAACCGAAGCGTTGTTGTTGAGCCATACTTAATGAGTCTGTAAATCCCTTTGAGATACACTCTTTCATGGGAAAAAGGAGTACAGATGTACCGAGCATGCGAAATCGTCACTGATTGGATTGCAATTTGCGTCCAGTTCCAATGATTTTTGGTAAAATTCTCTCCCTCAAAGAAGTAATTAATGACTTACATTGACGGAAAATGCTGCACGTGTATTGAGAGCAAGATTTAGACCGCGTGGAGCAACGGTTAAAGACTGTCATTAGCATCCTCATGCAAAATTGTCAAGGATTTGTAATTAGTTGAAACATTAGGAGAACACCATTGATTCGCCGGTCAGTTAGCCCAATGTATATTATATTCTAATTCCATGAGAATACTGGTTGAAGTGGAACACATTCATGACATCTGGGATGTTGGTTAATCGTGACTGGTTCTCATTAATTTTAATTAATTAATTAATTAATTTTCTTTTCTTTTATTAATTGTCTTTTGTACTTTTTACCAAGGGGCTGTCATTTCTATTGTTATCCAGAAATGTATACGATGTGTGATCAAGTCATACTGAAACTCGTTTTCAATGGACTCGTGTAGATTTTGACACTTCTAACATTTTGACTGCTTCGGACGGAATCATTAATGGTACTGGATCCTGCCACTCAAAATTAATTCAAATTTGTTTCTTTGGAAACAGTGTGACGGAAAAGACTTCCTTCGCAGTTTGGATTTAGTTGGAAGCCTGCTGTGTTTCGATCTGGAGTTTCTTTAGAGGGGTTGCTGTACTGCGTGATAGGAAGGAGCCCACTTACACGCTAATTTCATCTCGCGATAGGATTACCTTTGGCAAGTAACTTCAAACACTGATGTATAATCCCTTTCCACTGTTTGTCTTTGTGACTTATTTGATTTACGCATTCTGGATCTTTGAAGTCTGACGTGTTATTGTTGTGTGGAGTAAATGCTGTTGAAACGTGTAGTTGTTTCGCGAGCTGGAATAGCCTACTGTGAATTGGATTATTGGTGATAGTGACTTCTAAAATGGCTGGATTACTTATACCCCTGATTCCAATGGTTCGTATTTGTGTGATATGAGAATAGCCTTGATCATTGAAGCTAAATTGTGTTTTGCATTGGATTACTTCTGAATTTGAACTTGATAGTTCTGTCTCATTTGAGTGGAGTTGTATGAGCCATACAAGATACAGCGAACCAGTGAATTTTTTATATAGTTAGAATACACGAATTTGTTGCATAATTTCAATAACCTTAAAAGTGATCCAAACCAAAAAAAAAACAAACCTGGATTATTTTGTATCCTGTTCAGGAGGAATTTTGTGATTTTATTTTCTTGATTTGGATTATTGTGCGACCGAAGGAAGTTGGTATTGCACATATATTATGGCTACTGTGTGACTGTTTCTACCTTCGTACTAAAGGTAAGTGCTTTCTTTTTTTTTTCCAAATGATATACTACTTCATTATGTGTAGGGAGGGTGGGAAAGAAATGGGTGGTGGAGTGAGAGAGGGGGTTTGTTGGGTTCTCAGTGTATGTGTGGGACTGTGGGGATTGAAGGGTTTGGAGAGTATTTTATTTCTATATGGCTCGTTGACGTAGAACTGTGAGCTTTGTTAATGCATACTGAATGGCTCAGAAAGTACACGGGGTGGGGGAAGTGAAGGCCAAGGGGAGAACACAAATCACTGCTCCATTATCTGTGCTTCTCTTTGACGCAATCACAAAGGAGGGGATAGAATCAGGCCTCAATAATCAATTAATTGATTTCTTGTGTTCCTCTCCACTCCCTTCCCCCCCTCCCCCCACACACAGGAGAACCCACTAGCCTAAGTGGCGTACCGGGTGTTGATTTTGTTGGTTGGTTGTTTTATTAAGGTCTTTTTTTCATCAAGATGATAAAGACCATACACACACATTCAGACTCACGCATTTAAACAGGCCCACATGTACACACACATAAGCTCACACGCAATATCAACATATCTCTCACATGCACTCAAACATAATTTTTAACCGCATTAAAACATAAATAACAATTTATCCTATCCTATCCTATCCCGTAACTCGGAGGTCGTAGGTACACCACAGATGATCGTTTAACCAGCGTACTCCATCTTTCACTGTCATCGGCAACCCTGACGGTTTCGCTCAGTGTTAAACTAGTCCATTCTCGAATGTTGTCCTCCCACCACTTTTTCGGTGTCCCTCTTCTTCTACCTCCTTGCACTGTGCCTTGCAGGATGGTCTTTGCAAGGCCTGATGAGATGATGACGAGGCCATATCCATCGGAGTTTCCATTTTTTCACCACTGTGAGCAGGTCATCGTGTTGTCCAATGGCTTGTGTGTTGGTCTGTCGGACTTCGTTGTTGGTGATGTGCTGGGTATAGGAAACGCACAGAAGTCTTCTGTAGCACCTCACCTCCATGCTTTGTATTCTTCGTTGTAGATCTGCTGTGAGGGTCCATGGTTCGCAAGCGTATAGGGAGATGGAGATGACAAGGGAGCGCAGCAGTCTTACCTTGGAATGTAGGCTGATGGTCTTGTCTTTCCAGATTGGCTTCAACCTCGCCAGGGCAGCAGGTGTAATAAGTAACAATGTCAGTTAAATAAAACGATCGACTGGAGAATTAATTAAAGGTTTTGCCAATCCAACATTTAAATCATTGTTAATGTTTTTACCTGATGTTTCAGTATTTCCATCAGGAGGCAAAAGGGGATGAATGTGAACACAATCAAATAATACTATGTTTTAGAGTTAAGTGTTCATCACAAATGCGCTTCACATTTTTACAATCTTTGATTTTCATCGAATGTAATACTATTCTGTTTTCCATAGATCAAACTGATCTGGGAATTCCACGAAGATTTTTATAATTTGTATTGAACTGAAATTTCTTAACAAATTTTGTTTTCAATATTGTTTTGAATTTCTTTAGAAGACAGATTTATTTAACTGACGGAGAATTAATATTTAAAGCATCGATATTTTGCAGCACGATCAGCCCAATCATTACATAACAATCCACAATGTGATATAATTCAGTGCCACTAATTATCAAATCATGAATAACGTTCTTAATCTCAAAAATTATCTCTTTTCGTTCACAGCTAATATTAGATTTTAAAACATCTAAAAGAGGTAGAGAATCTACGCATAGAACCATACTAAATATATTCAGACGTAAATTATACATTTTATTTAGAGCCATTAATATAAAGAAAGAAAGAAAGAGATTTCTCTTATATAGCGCACTTACAACCTCAAAGAGCTTCTCAAGGCGCTGGCCCGTTATTAACCAGCAATCACACAATAGTTTGCTGAAGTCAGGATTCGAACCCACGTCGCCCAAGACACACTCGCACAAGTCGTGTGCTCTGTCCACTGAGCAAATAGCAATACATTCTGCAGTAAATATCGGATAACATTTCCCTATATAAAACGATTGTGGTAATTTCAAATCTGGTATAAAAAAAAGCAGCTCCTGTTTCTAAAACGGATCCGTCGGTGTATAATATTAATTTTCCTGAATATGTCTCCCTCATATGTGTCATGTGGGGTTTATAGGCTCTGCACAATGGAATTATGGACCCTCACGTTTATTCGGTGGGAACTGCTAGTAAGTCACCCTATGAATTACTTTAATAAATTTATTTGTTTAGCTCGTTCTGTGTTAAGGTTGGGGTACAGAGATAGATAGAAAAATGGTAAAAGATTACTGTCACACTAGCTTTCACACGGCTATGAATCATATGTAGTCCAGCCACTTGATAACAGTTAAAATCACACATTTATTTCTTCTACTCTATACAAGATTCTCTAAGTACTAATCTAACTTAAAAAGTCTCAGTTACTGCTAATAGTTCGATCGCTGATAGTCTAGGCAGCTGTTATATCTTCCTCGGGCACTTGCTATTATATCTCATGTAGATTTGGACTACCGTGGTCCGTTTTACAGTTTCTGAAGAGTTGGACTACTGTGGTCCTGTTTCGATCAGTTTAAGTGCACCTTTGTTTTTGCACTTAACTGCTAGATGGTGCGTGCGAAGTCCTTCTGTGAGGTAGCTTCTGGTCCACCTGTGTCGTTGTGTAGTTGGGTTCCCTTGCCACGCTGTGGGGTCTGACAGGGTGTTTTTCCGGGTAGCTCTTTCCGACTTGTGCGGTAGAGGCTCCTCAACCAACTCGTCGTTTCTGTAGAGTGGGACGCACAGGATAGCTCGCCTGCTCGTCTGTAATATAAGAGACGAAATTCTGCACAACCCTGAATAATCGGTTTGTGCAGAGCGTCTCACTGAAAGCCAAAGTAGCCCTCAGTGATAGCTCCACATCTCTATAATTAAGCGACGAACATTCTGCTACTTCCGGGGTCCACTGGAATCTCAACTCTAAATTCCTATACATACATAAATATCAATCGTGTCTAACTATACACATACAGAATTAATAATATTATAAACATTCAGTGGTACAGCCACTGGTCTGCAAACATACATATAAGTTAAACAACAGTGGTTCCGTACAGCATACAACATGGCGGCGCAACCGGTCGTGTTTCGCCACGTGTTCGGCTTTTCCACATGGTCACGCAAATTCGGATTAACAATTCACATTTATGCATAGCAAATTCCACAAACATAATTTCCACAATAATATAAATATATCACGATGAAACAGAAGGGTGTCCATTTACCTGTTTGACAAGTTCAGGCCCGTGGTGACTTGAGAGAATTCTAAGATTCTAAAGTCCTGCTTCCTGGTCTATGAGTGAAGAGATTCTCTGCTAGCTAAGTAGATGTTACTTCTTCCTCGTCTCACACACGACTGACCAAAACTGTGTGTAGGTTTTGACCCATCAGAACCGGCTCTACCCGCTTAGCCTGCTGGTCATTGGTTAAACGGTCCGATTCAAAGCTCAAGTGCTGACTCACTACGATGTGTGTGGCTGGCTCGCCGTGTGTGGCCTGCTGTGTAATTTAATTGCTGCTGTGTAATATACTGACTCTCTACTGTTACAATTACTACACAAGGCTGAATAGTAATAGGCAGAGTTAAAACTAGCCAGTTCGTGACAGGCTCCCTCAACTGAAAAAAGGCGATGACTACTGGATTCGACCTTTTTCTACTACAGAGCCTAGTTTAACACTGCACTATCCTAGGGTCCTATTTACAAACTAATTAAGTTGCTCTACCTGAGCTGCAATGCTGTGCCAGGTAGCTATGGACACTAGTGACAGGGTATTACTGGGCGGGGACGAATTCTGGTGCTGTGGCCCTTAGTTGTGTTGGGTGGGCGACAGCTGCTGTGTCCTCCACGAGATGGCGACTGAGGTAGTCGGCTCCGTGGTTTTCCTTGCCGGGGATGTACTCGATTTGGAATGAGTATGCCTGAAGGGTGAGTGCCCATCGCATCAGGCGAGAGTTCAAAGACTTGGAGGCTGCCAGGAACGATAGTGGTTGGTGGTCCACCTGAACTGTGAAGTGGGTCCCATACAGGTAGAGTTGGAATTTCTGTATGGCCCAGACTAGTCCAAGGCATTCCTTCTCCGACGTGGCGTAGTGGGTCTCGGCGGGTCTCAATTTTCTGCTGGCGTAGGCGACAGGGAATAGCGTCTCTGCATTCTTGGGGTCGCGCTGTAGCAGTACTGCTCCGAGGCCTAAGTCGCTTGCGTCGGTGCGAAGAACGAATGGCTGAGTCAAATCGGGTAGGTGGAGTACTGGCGCCGATGTCATTCTGTCCTTGAGTGTTTGGAATGCTGTCTCGCATTCGGCTGTCCATACGACTTTGTCCGGGGCGATTTTCCGGGTTCCATTTGTCAGTGGTACGGCGATGCTGTTGTAGTTGGGGATGAACTTCTGGTAGAAGCCGCAAAGTCCTAGAAACGACTGCACCTCCTTCTTGGTCTTGGGCCTAGGAGCGTCGAGTAGGCGTTTCACGGTCTTTTCTACCGGTCGCAGGCTTCCTTGACTTATGGTGTGTCCCAGAAATTCTAGTTCTGTGAATCCAATCTGACATTTGGTGGGTCTTGCCGTCAATCCCGTGTCTCTGAGGCGGGCGAGTAGTTGTTGTAGGAGCGTGACATGTTCCTCCCACGTAGGTGTTGCGATGAGAATGTCGTCCATAAACGAATGTAGGTGCTCGCTGCTCAGGGGTGCCAGGAGTTTTCGCATCATGGCGCTGAAGATGCTGGGTGCGTTGTGGAGTCCGAATGGAAGCACGTTGAATTCGAAGTGTCCTTCCATAGTGCTGAAAGCTAGGTACTTTCGGACTTGCGGTTGCACTGGTATCTGGTAGTATCCTTTGCTGAGGTCGATGCGTGAGAAGTACTTTGCTCGCTGTAGCTTGGCAAATAGGTCTGTCTGGTCCGGGAGTGGCTCTGGCTGGAACTGCGTTACCGCATTCAGGAGTCTGAAGTCGATGCACAGTCGATGCTCTCCGTTGGGTTTTCGCAACAATACCGTGCCTGCGCTGTAGGGTGAAGTAGACTCTGAGATGATTCCGGGCTGCCAGTAAGGTGTCTATCTCTTCCTTGATGGCTCGCTGCTGAGACAGTGGCATCGGGTAGAGCTTCTGGCGGACGGGTGTTGGGTCGGTCACCGTTAAGGTTACTTCGACGAGGTCTGTCCTCCCTGGTCGGTCTGTGAGCACAGTCTGATGTTGGCAAATGACCTGTAGTACTTGCTGTTGCTGTTTAGCGGCTAGGTCTCCGTTGAGTATCACGTCTTTGTAGGTTTCTTTGGAGTGCAGGGGATACTCTACTGCATTGGTCTCCATGCTTTCTCCTTCTTCCGCGATGGCGATGGCTAACAAGTTGTGAGCGCTGGGGGTCGCTGGTCGGTCCGTGTATTTCTTGAAGAGATTGATGTGGTGGTATCGGGCTCTCCCGTTCACCTCTACTTGGTAGACTGTCTTGGATTTCTTGGCAGTCACCCGGTATGGTCCTCTCCAAGCGATGTCCAGCTTGTTGGTTCCACTTGGAAGTAAGAGTAGCACTTGATCGCCGACTTGCAGTTCTCGGTCCTTCGCGTGGCGGTTGTAGTACTTCGCCTGACGGGCTCTTGCCTTCTTCAGTGCTTCACCAGCTTTCTTCCACGTTGCTTTGAGGGTTTCCTGCAGGTCTTCGACGTACTTGGTGGCACCTCTTGGTGTGTCGTCTATCTTGGCCTCCGTCCAACTTCTGCGTAGGGCTTCTAGCGGTCCTGCTAGAGGTCTGCCGAATAGCAATGTTGACGGGGTGTAGCCTGTGGCTGCATGGGGTGTTTCTCGGTATGCGAACAGTGCCGCATTCACGTAGGTGTCCCACGCTTCTGGATTGTCGTCGGCGACTTTCCTGAGTATGGTGAGAAGGGTTCCATTCAGTCTTTCTACTTGTCCGTTGCTGGCTGGGTGGTATGGTGGTGTGCGAATGTGATGAACTTGTATCAACTCGAACACGTCTTGCATCAGGCGGCCGGTGAACTGAGATCCGTTGTCCGTTCTAATGCTGTCCGGGAATCCGACTCTGGTAAAGATGGCGATGAGTGCATCTGCGATCTTCTTGGTGTCGATCGCTGGCAACGGGACTGCTTCGCACCACATCGTACATGCGTCGACGAGTGTGAGTAGAAATCTGTTCCGCTTCTTGGTCATGGGCAGTGGTCCTACTATGTCTACTGAGACTTGCTGGAATGGTACGCCGACTACTACCGATGGTCCTAAGGTAACTGGTACGGTGTGATGTCGCGGGGAATATCGTTGACATTGGTGGCAAGATTTCACGTAGCGCTTGACATCCTCCGTGATTCCTGGCCAATAGTAGTGTGCGCTGATTCTCTGCACTGTGGCTCCAATTCCCATGTGTCCGCTGAGTGGCATGCTGTGGCCTAATTCTAGTACTTGGGCTCGAAGGGTGGCTGGTAGTACTAGTTGGGTGTGATCTCCATCTCCTTGTCGATGTAGAACTCCCTCTTCCATGTAGAAGTCTCCCTTGTGCGGGGGTGTGTGCGCCTTGGGTAGCTTCTGGAAGCACTTCGCTATCGAGGTGTCTTCTTTCTGTGCTGTTTTGATCTCTTCGAGTCCTGGATTCGGAGCGAACTCGGGCTGGGGTGGTTGGGTTTTAGCTTGGGCCCTGGTTTGCACTGCAGCTATCTCTACAGTTTTGGGGGGCGTGCCTAAGAACACATACCTACAACCTAGCACTAGATCATACAGGGGTTTCTGTAAAACAGCTGCTTGGATTCGTCCTGTGACGTACCTACTCTCTACTTCTATCCATGCTATTGGGCAAGTAGTCGTCGGTTTCGTCAAGTCTGCTCCTTGTAAGTCGACTGTCTTGTCCGTCAAGTCCGCGTGCGATACAAGAGATTCGCTAACTATCGCGTCGTATGATAGACCTGTGTCATACAGACAGTTCGCTTCTTTTCCGTTGACCTTGACCGTGTCTGTCACCGATGGGTGATCTCCGATCGTGTGTGGCTTGTTACCGCTGCTTTGAGTTAGAACTCTGTGCGCTGGCCGGCTTTCGCGCTCTTCCCTACGTTGTGCGGCCAACTTGAAACATTCTGCGGTGGAGTGATTGTTTCTATTGCAGAACGAACAATACCGTCTCTGTTCTGCAGGACCTCTTTCCCCGAATTCCGTGTTGGGTCCTTTATTCTGCCCAGGTCTGGGGTTATTCGGCTTATTCGCGGTGCGCTCCTCCCGGTTAGGGCTTCGTTTCTGTGCCTCTTTCCCGTTAGGCTTTAGGTCTCGCCTGAAGCTCTTGGCTTCTCCGTGGGCGGCCACGTACCTATCTGCGACCTTGACCAGATCTTCTAGTCTTTCCGCGCCCTGTTCTACTGAGAATGTTCTCAGCTCGGGGGTCATGGTTTCCCGTAGCTGTTCCCATACTAACAGTTCTGTCAGTCCATCATACGTCTTAGCCGTGGCTGACTGGCTAATCCACTTATTCAGCATTGTGGACAACCGATCCGCGAACTGCGCATAGCTCTCTCCTTTCACTCTCCGATTGGTGCGGAATTTTTGCCGGTAGCATTCTCCTGTTAGTTCGAATCCCGTTAGAAGTGCCTATTTTACTTTGTGATAGTCAGTCACTCTGTCAGTCGGTAGCTTACTGTAGATGTCATAAGCCTTTCCTCTAAGCCCTTGACTAAGCTTAAAAGACCAATGAGTGGGATCTAGTTTATACTCTGTTGCTAGACGCTCAAACTAGTCAGATAGAGATCTAGACCTTCTTCTCTCTCATTGAATGTTCCCAGTGGAAATGACATTCCTTGTACAGGGTTGGATGCTACCTCTAGCTGATCTGAGTGGGGAGGGGTTGAGGAAGAACTTGAAGCTCCTGATCCCAATCTTCTTAGCTCTAACTCATGCTGTCTGTCTTTTTCCTTTTCTGCCCTCTCATACTCCCATCTCCTACTTTCTGCTTCTCTCTCTGCTGCTAATGCTGCCTTCTTCTGTTCTCTTTCTGCCTCTAGCTGTAATTTCCTCGTTTCTCTCTCTGCCTCTAATTTCTTCTGCTCTGCTTCTAGTTTCTTCTGTTCTGCTTCTAGTTCTGCTTTTCTCTGTTCTGCTTCGAGTTTCTTCGCCTCTCTCTCTGCTTCTAACTTCTTTGCCTCTCTCTCTGCTTCTAACTTCTTTGCCTCTCTCTCTGCTGCTCTCTCTGCCTTAGCCTCCTGTTTCTCTACCTCTGCATTGATATACGCAATTAGGTCTGCCCCTGCTAAGTGTAAAGCTTCTCCTAGTTCCTTGAAGCGCAATCTCAAGGCCACTGGGTCCGACATTGTCAAAAGTGTCTATGAACAACCTCTGAGTCACGTGGAATACCAAAACACTAGCAATATTGCAATTCAATAAAAACAATGCAAAGACCATAAAATTCGCAATCAATAATAGAATAAAACAAGAGTCAAATGGCATACAACAGTTACTTAAGCAAAACCTGCAAAAGAACAATGCAACATACAGGCACAAAAATATTTGAAGCAAAAAAGTTTTTAACTAACGAATAGTGCACCAAAACTGATCAGTGTTATACCCTTACACTATTCTAAGTTATTCTACTTCTACTGTTATCTAATTTTATTGTACTTAGATCCGGTTATACCCAATTCCTATTATACACAGATCCTAGCTAGGCTCACCAATTAAAGTGTCATGTGGGGTTTATGGGCTCTGCACAATGGAATTATGGACCCTCACGTTTATTCGGTGGGAACTGCTAGTAAGTCACCCTATGAATTACTTTAATAAATTTATTTGTTTAGCTCGTTCTGTGTTAAGGTTGGGGTACAGAGATAGATAGAAAAATGGTAAAAGATTACTGTCACACTAGCTTTCACACGGCTATGAATCATATGTAGTCCAGCCACTTGATAACAGTTAAAATCACACATTTATTTCTTCTACTCTACACAAGATTCTCTAAGTACTAATCTAACTTAAAAAGTCTCAGTTACTGCTAATAGTTCGATCGCTGATAGTCTAGGCAGCTGTTATATCTTCCTCGGGCACTTGCTATTATATCTCATGTAGATTTGGACTACTGTGGTCCGTTTTACAGTTTCTGAAGAGTTGGACTACTGTGGTCCTGTTTCGATCAGTTTAAGTGCACCTTTGTTTTTGCACTTAACTGCTAGATGGTGCGTGCGAAGTCCTTCTGTGAGGTAGCTTCTGGTCCACCTGTGTCGTTGTGTAGTTGGGTTCCCTTGCCACGCTGTGGGGT